>CAUYUJ010017327.1:0-23542 GCA_963575745.1 Prorocentrum cordatum
CCATGATCAACGTACCAGAAAGGTTTTTTTTGGGTTTGAAGTATTCAGGATTATGCGGGCGCAACAGTTATGTTGATTCGCTATGTTGAAGTCCCAAAATCGGCTTTCAGGTACGGTTCTGGATCGTCAAGACGCAGCAGTCAGGTCGATACATGGTGTTGAAATCCCGACAACCATGTTTTGGCACGCTTCAGGATCTTCAAACTGTTGTCTTCAAGCGAGGCAGTTCCCTCAATGGAAATGAACCGCTGTATGGGGCCTATGAAGAGGGAGCGTGGAGGGAGGTTTAATTCCAACATCGTTGATGACTCTTGGGCTTCCACTGGTCCTCCTCCTCCTCCTCCTCCTCCTCCTCCTCCTCCTCCTCCTCCCTCGGCCGTCTCAAGCAAGTGCGTCGTCGCGGAGGCCCAGGCCTGGCCGCCCTGGGGTACATGGGCGGCTCCGACCCTCGACTCTTATTCCGACGCGTGCGCTCCCCGTCCTCCTCCTCGTAACCTCCCGTCGCAGCCTTGAAGTCGCTGGGAGGCGGCGCGCTGCACCGCCCATGAGCTACGAGAAGTTTATCTTGCGGCCGTCCCGCCCAGCTTGAGGGGTCGAGAAGCAGGGCGGGCTCGGGACTCCTTGTCTGCGCCGTGCTCCTCCCTTGTCCTCCTCCTCCTTCCTCCCGGATTTGCTTCTGGTTCCGTGCCCACAGATGCGGACTTCGCCTTGCCCCGAGCAGGGCAGGTCCAGGCATTTCCCCCCCCTTCCGATCACCAGCAGACGTTGTGCCCGGCCCCGAGCCGAGTGGCCGGGCCGGGCCGCGGGTTTCCTCCTCCTCCTCCTCCTCCCCCTCCTCATCGAGGCGGCAGCCGTGGGCTGGGCGATTGCCCAGCCCAGTCCCCCTCCAGCAAGACTTCGCGAGCGCGCGGGGCGGTTTTGGTGCCCTCACCGGGGTGCAGCGGCCGGCGCTTTCGCCCTTCGAGTTCCGTGCCTTCCCTCGAGCTGCGGCGAGTGTTGCGCCTGCTTTCGGTCCAGGGAGCAGCGGCACATCTCAGTGTCTGGTGGCCTTCGGCTCGTCTTGCCACAGAGGCGGGACCGTGGGCAGGATGCCTCTCGGATGCCTCTTGGGACCCCTCGGGTGCCCCTTCTTGGAGGGCTGGAGCCCCCCTGTGGACAGGGGCACCCATGATGCTGCTGCTGATGATGATGCTGATGATGCCTCTGATGATGATGCTGATGCTGATGATGCTGATGATGATGCTGCCGATGCTGATGATGATGCTGCCGATCATAATTACCTATACGACCACCCTTCGGGTGATAAGGAGGTTGGGGGAGGGGGGAACCAACGTCTCACTCGATCGGTCTCACTATCGATCTCAGTATCGATCTCACTATCGGTCTCGCTCGATCGATCTCACTCGATCGATCTCACAATCGATCTCACTCGATCTATCTCATCCGATCGATCTCACACTTGATCTCACAATCGATCTCACAATCGATCACACAATCGATCTCACATCCGGTCTCAATATCGATCTAACTATCGATATCACAATCGCTCTCACAATCAACGTCAGCATCATCATCATCATCATCATCATCATCAACATCTTCAACATCAACATCATCACCAACATCGTCATCATTATGAGGGCACCGTCATCATCATCATCATCATCATCATCATCATCATCATCATCATCATCATAAACATCATCATCAACGTCAGCATCATCATCGGGACAACATCATCATCACCATCATCACCTCATCATCATCAACATCATCATCATCATCATCATCAGGACACAGTCATCGTCATCATCATCAGCAGCATCAGCATAATCATCATCATATTCGGGACACCATCATGATCACCATCGTTCTCATCATCAACATTATCATCAACATCGTCATCATCCCCGGGACACCATCATCATCATCATGATCATCGCATCATCATCATCGACATCATCATCATCAACAACATCATCATCATTGGGGCACCATCGTCATCATGAGCAACATCATCATCAACATCGTCATTTTCATTATTATCATCATCGGGACACCATCAGCATCACCATCATCATCATCACCATCATCATCATCATCAGCATCATCATCGGGACACCATAATCATGATCAACATCATCATCAACATCATTATCGCCGGGACACCTTTTCCATCAACATCATCATCACCAACATGATTGGAATCATCATCATCATCATCATCATCATCATCATCATCATCGGGACAGCATCATCGTCATCATCATCAACATAATCATCATGAGCATCATCATCCTCAACATCGGGACACTATCATCATCATCGACACCATCATCAACATCATCATCATCTTCATCGGGACACCATCATCATCATCTCATCATCATCATCATCATCATCATCATCATCATCATCATCATCATCATCATCATCATCATCATCATCATCATCATCATCATCGTCATATCATCCATCATCATCATCATCATAATCATCATCATCATCTCATCATCAATTATCCTCGCGGGACACGCGGGACAGCGGCGGGACACCGGGAACGGCGGACACCAGCGGACACCGCGGGACACCGCGGGACACCGGCGGGACACCGCGGGCCCCCGGCCGCCCGGAAGGGAGTCATTTGGTCCGGCCGCGCCTCAGCCACACGAGGACACCGCGGGACACCGGCGGGACACCGCGGGCCCCTGGCCGCCCGGAAGGGAGTCATTTGGTCCGGCCGCGCCTCAGCCACAGGAGACTTTTTCTCGCCCGCCCACGCAGCTTCGCCTCGCACGCACGGCACGCACGAACACGAAACCGAAACCAATTTCCCGGTAGGGGGGCTCGCCGTTCCACTTCGATCTCACCCCCTCACCTCCGATGATGCTGCTGATGATGATGCTGATGCTGACGATAGTGATGCTGATGCTGATGCTGATGATGATGAGGAGTCAAGGGTTTCTTGTCAGACATTTGATGTTTGTGTGTGTTTATGGGTGTTAAATCCCCCGGTAGCCACTCTTGATTTTAATTAAAGTGTTCCTTCTGGGGCTCGCACCCTGCTTCTTACATTGGACAGTGTATGGTCGCCAAACTGGACCCCTGGCCCCAGGTTCACAACAACACCCACAGCACCACCACCACCAACACCAGCAACAACAACAGTCATAATAAGAGTGTTCGCTCTTATCTGCCCGCGTGCCATTCAACACGTATATCCCAACCCTCGATACCCGCCCTCTTCGTCTTCGACCGTACTCCCTCGGGGGTATATATTTCGTACCTGCAATGTGTACTTCGTGCAGCCCCTGAGGCAGGGGAAGAGAGGACGGATGGAAGGAAGGGACAAGGGGGAGGGAGGAGGATGGAGCACGAGAGAGAGTGGCAGGAAGGGGGCTAGGAACAGAAAGCACGTCGCAGAACCAAACGGGCAAATCGGGCGGGTAGACCCTACCAGGCGGGTCCGGAAGGCGGGCCCAGGCGACCAGGTTGAGCAGGCGGGTTGCTGAAGCGTGCGTCCTGCATGAATCGCAAGGGAGTCTCGGGCGTCGGTGCCCAAGTCAATGGTGAGGAAGTCCACAGCGAGAGCGTGACTCCTGAGTGTCGAGGGCGCGGCGTCTGAATCCATTGCGAGGAAGGCCCACGCGGCAGCGCGAGTTCTGCATACATGCTGGGGAAGTCCCGCGCGAGAGCGCGATGTGTAATACATTGTGTGAAAGTATCAGGCGGGAGCCGTTGTTGAATTTCCGTCTTTAATTTCCGGCTCGAATTTCCTTCTCCTCCTCCTCCTTTTCCTCCTCCTCTCCCTCCTCCTCCTCCTCCACTTGGGTTGTTTCTTGATGGCCTTCTTGGGGCCCCGCGAGGGCGCCATGGGAGGCCCGGAGCGGCCAAGAACCACATACCGTCGCGTTCTTGATGTTCCACGGCGCGCGCATTTCTGGATCCGTGCTCGTGGCGGCGAGCGAAGGAGAAGGGGGGGGCCTTTGTGGGGAGGAGGAGGAGGAGGAGGAGGAGGAGGAGGAGGAGGAGGAGGAGGAGGAGGAGGAGGAGGAGGAGGCGGAGGAGAACAACGACGAGGGGGAGGGGAGGAGGAGGAGGCTGGGAGGAAGACGGTCTGCTAAGGAGGAGGGGGATGGGGCCAGGCAGGAGGAGGAGGAGGAGGAGGAGGAGGAGGAGAAGGAGGAGGAGAGTGAGGAGGAGCAGGAGGAGGCGAGGAGGAACAGGAGGAGGGAAGGAGAGGAGGAGGAGGAGGAGGAGGAAGGATAACACGAGGAGGGGCAGAGGAGGAAAGAGGAGGATGGGGAAGGAAGACGGCTGGCTAAGGAGGAGGGGGGGGATGGAGGAGGAGAGGAGGAGGAGGAGGAAGAGGAGGAGGAGAAGGAGGAAAAGGAGGGGAGGAGGAGAGGAGGAGGAGGAGGAGGAGGAGAGGAGGGGGGAAGTTGCGAGGAGAAGGCCTTCTCATTAGGCGGCGGGGATTCTCAGAAGCCCTCGAGCCTCCTGAGAGGTTCTCCTCTGTGCCTGCGGAGGAGGCTTAGGAGACATCTCAGAAAGTCGGGGGACTTCCGAGCCTTCTGCCAAGGCCCGCCCCTTCTCCCCATCCACCCCCAGGCTCGGCGCCTGTGCTCCCACCCCAGGAGCCCATGTACGTCTGCGAGATCGCCCCGCCTGCGCGCCGCGGCCAGTTCGTCATCATGAACGAGGCCGCGGGGTTCGTCGGAGGGGAAAGGGGGCAGCATGGGTTTGGGCAGCCTCGTCCTCGTCCTTGTCCTCGTCCTTCCTCCTCTTCGTCCTCGTCCTCCTCCTCCTCCTCCTCCTCCTCCTCCTCCTCGTCCTCCTCCTCGTCCTCGTCCTCCTCCTCGTCCTCGTCCTCCTCCTCGTCCTCGTCCTCCTCCTCCTCGTCCTCGTCCTCCCTCCTCCTCGGTTCGGCTGTGCTTGGCGAGCCCGGTGGCCGGGCGAGCCGTCTCGCGGTGCCGGCCGAGGCGTGAGCTCCCGGGGGGGGCTCGCCGAGCGGCTCGCGGTGCCTTTCACCACCCACCAAACCACCCCAACCCAACCCGAAGCTTTTCATTTGCCTTCCATTTCCAGTGGGGGGGGGTCGGGGAACGTTGAGAAAACACATGGGATCCGTACCCCCCGAACCCGAAGTTCGGGTCAGATTCGGGTCTTCGGGCTAGGTTGGGGTGGTCTGGTAGGTAGTCAGCTTTACCCCCGAGGGAGGCCCTGCAGGCGTTGCGCGGCGCGCGCATTCGGCTCCACGAAGGCGAAGCATAGGTCGGCTCCCCGCTGGCCGTCCTCGTGTCCCTTGCGCGCGCGCACGCCGCCTACCTGCCGCCGTTCTGGGCTCATGGGTGGGGCCGCGTGTCCCGCCCGCCCGCTCCTTTTCTTTGCCTGCCCTTCTTTGCCTGTCCTCGTTTTCGGCGGCGCCGCTGCGCCCGCCGCTGGGGGACGGGAGCGGCCTCGAAGCTGTGGTGCCGTGCCAGTGAAAAAAGAGGAGGGAAGTGAGCGGGGAGCCGGCGCTGCACAGTCCAGTCCACACGTCCGCCCCGTCGGATATGGGAGGACGTCTGCGCGGCCGCGCTCTGGCGCAAGTCCGACGTCAGTTCGACGTCAATCTGGCGTACCTCCGACGCACTCCGACGTGACCGTCAGCAACCTAAATCCGACGCGGATCCGACGCAGCTCTGGTTTCAAGTTGCCGCGTGAGGCCTCTCAACCACGCTGCACACTCTCCCTGCTTGTCCTTCTCCTCCTTGTCCTCGTTTTCCTCTGCCTCTTCCCCCCCCTCCGCCCGAATCCCGAGTCTGGGGCCGCGGCAGGTTCTTGCCTTCGGCTGTGCAGAGGCTCGTCGCGCCTCGTTTCCCTCAGCTGTCCTCCTTGACACCCTCCGATCTGATGTTTTCAATGCTCGGCCCAGAGGTCGGGATCTCATCCTCGGGTGTTTTGCGCCGCGGATCCGTTTTTGATCGTCCCGGAGGCCGACATCGAGGACATTCGCCCTGATAGAGGCAATCATATCGTCGGAGGTATGGGCTTCTCCCAACATTGCGCCGAGCAGAAAATCCTCATACAGTCAACGCGTCTACTGAGGGCGCGGTGAGGATGCACGGGCCTCGGATGGCCCTGCCGACAGTTTTCGAGCGGGGATCGGCCAGCGAAAGTGGCCAAGGATGAGCCGAAGGGGAAGGGTGCAGGGGTAGCCTTGGAAATGCGTTAATCCTTGCTTCCGCGTTGACTGTAAATCGGCGGCAGGCGAGGGGGGAAGTGATAAGGGACGGGCATTCTCAGAAGGCTCGGAAGTCCCCCGACTTTCTGAGAAGTTCTCCAAGCCCTCCCTGAAGCCATAACAGAACATCTCAGAAGGCTTGAAGCCTTCTGACACGTCCACGTCCCGCCGCCTTCTGAGAAGTCCCGCCGCCTTGTGAGAAGGCCTTCTCCTCCTCCTCCTCCTCCTCCTCATCCTTCTTCCTCCTCCTCCCCTCCTCCTCCTCCTCCTCCTCCTCCTCCTCCTCCTCCTCCTCCTCCTCCTCCCCCCTCCCCCCCCCTCCTTAGCCAGACCGTCTTCCTTCCCCCTCCTCCTCTTCTTCCTCTCCCTTCCTCCTTTTCTTCCTTTCCTCTCCTCCTCCTCCCCCTCCTCCTCCTCTTCCTCCTCCTCCTCCCGCCGTTGCAAGAAATGGCCAAGGCCGCGGTGTGCGTCGGCTGCCTGCTGGGCCTGGAGGTGGGCGCCGCCGTGGTCCGCGGCGGGAGCGCAGCGGCCGGCGCCTGGCGCCTCGCGGTGGCGCTCGGGTTATGTCGGGCACATTCCTCTACAGGAGGAGGGGGAGGAGGAGGAGGAAGGGGAGGAGGAGAGGAGGGGAGGAGGGGGAGGAGGAGGAGGAGGAGGAGGAGAGGAAGGAGGAGGAGGAGGAGGAGGAGGAGGAGGAGGAGGAGGAGGAGGAGGGAGGAGAAGAGAGGAGGAGGAGGAGGAGGACGAGGAAGAGGAGGAGGAGGAGAGGAGCAGGAGGAGGAGGAGGAGGGGGAGGAGGAGGAGGAGGAGGAGGAGGAGGAGGAGGAGGATGGAGGAGGAGGAGGAGGAGGGGGAGGAGGAGGAGGAGGAGGAGGAGGAGGAGGAGTAGGAGGAGGAGGAGGAGGAGGAGGAGAGGAGGAGGGGAGGAGGCGGAGGAGGAGGAGGAGGAGGAGGCGGAGGAGGAGGAGGAGGAGGAGGAGGAGGAGGAGGAGGAGGAGGAGGAGGAGGAGGGGGAGGGAGAGGAGGAGGAGGAGGAGGAGGAGGGGGGAGGAGGAGGAGGAGGAGGAGGAGGAGGAGGAGGAGGACGGGAGGAGGAGGAGGAGGAGGAGGAGGAGGAGAAGGAGGAGGAGGAGGGTGGAGGTGGAGGCGAGGTGGTGAGTTATGAATTTCCAACTTATCCTAGCCTGAACAACCAGAAATAATTTCGAGCACCAAGAAAGTACCAAAACTGGAGGGTTTCCACGTGTCGGGCCCTGGGAGGCGATGCTCGTTGGACACTGTCTTGATACGGTTCGGAGCGCTCGAGATAATTTTTGGATTTGGTCCTGACGTACGATGGGGGCAGTGTAACTCTACAGGAGTAATTGTCAGAAATAGTCAAAGAGTAGTCTGGGGACGACTTTTTGTGGATTTTTGATTTGTTTTTGACTGTTTGTCGTTTTTTTTTTCCAAGACCCGCCTGTAGGAGGACATGCCCGACCTAACGCTTGGGGCGCCGTGCGGGGGGGCAGCGTCACAGTGAGGATCTTTAGCTTAGCTCCGGGGCGGCCAAGAGGGGGGTGATGATAAGGGGGGGGGACATCATGGGGGGGGGCCATGATAGTTCACCAGATGTCATGGCGCTTCTTCTTGTTTCAATGCGTCCCCGGCCCTCCCCTGGGCTGCGCACGTGCCGCCGGCCATGACTTGCGCCTCCCCCTCTTGGACGCCCCCCTCTTGGACGCCCCTGAACTTTGGCGTAGCGTGTCGCTGGGCCTGTGTGTTTTCATAGTTTTTCATCGCTTCCGGTCGTTTTCGTCGGTAATGGTCCCTCAATCTGGCTCGAATGGCTCAGTCGCCCCTTTTTCAGGCTTGGGTAGACTTCAACCCCTGTGACGAAGACCCCCCAGGAGGTGCGTCCCAAAGGGGGGGACTGTGCTCAGGGGCGAGGTTCGAGGTTCAAGGCTTCTCTTGGTTCAAGATTCCATGTTCTTAAAAGTTCTCGTCAGTCCTTGTCGGCTCCCCAGCCTCGGAATGATTTCCAGCAGCCGAACCTCGCCGAGGGTGTTCTAGGGGTGCCCGGATCGGCCCGAACGGGCGCCAGAGTGCCGCGCTATGGCCCGCAAGCCATCAGGGACGGGAGTGCCGTCGGGAGCTTTGGTTTCGCACGTCGCTCCGCCGCTCCTGGCCCACCGTGCCTCGGTGAGCCGCGCTATCCGCTTCGCGGTCCCCGAGCGGCAACGTCATGAGCCTGTCCGAGTCTTTCGCCCAGCGGAGCGGAGCGACACGCTATCCGCTCGCATCGTATAGCGTGTCGCCGGGGCCGCCGCCGCGACAGGGTACCCAAAAGTTCCTGACCGTATTCAGGGAAGGAAAGGCGAGGACAGTTCCGAGGATCGAGGGGGATCGACGATTCAGTTTAGAGGGTCGAAGTTCGCTTCCTGGGCGTTTTGGATCGTCGTGGGGCGCCTCATCGTCGCGTCTGGATCCACATCGAAATTCTGGTTTGAACGAACCCTGGGAGAGGTCCAGGGACCAGGTGCGGGCAGCGTAAGTCGGCGGGGCAACGTGAGTCAGTAGGGGGGGTAGGATGCAACACAACTCCTGGGAGGTCTCATTCAGAATCGGCTCCCGTATATTCCTGGTCGATAGCTGGCCCAATCTGGTTTAATCCCACTTGGTTCACTTTCACGTAATCTGGCTTTATCCCGCTTTATCCAGCTGAGCCTTAAGTTCAATCCAGCCTAATCCGGCTCAGCGGCTCCTTGTTAGGACGTGATCGTCTTGAATCGGTCGGACGAAGACCTCCAAGGAGTTATTTCCTAAACTTTGAAGTCAGGTCAACGGCGAGATGCGAGCCTCGCGCCTGCGTCGCAACGCCGCTTGAGCTCAAGCGACGTCGCTTTATATGACTGCGCCATAGGTGGGGCATTATAGCATCCGAGTAACGGAAAGAGGAAACGTCCACTTCCTTCGACGATGGACTCTCTACTCCCATGCATGACATGCATGATATCCTCGTCTACCCGCTCATAACTTATTGCATGGATAAGCCATGGGGTACAATTGTACGATTGAGGTGTAGTTTATAGTACGGCTTACCATGTCAGAGTCAACTTGGTATCGGGGTTGGCCTCATCTTCGTGTGGCTGGCTGGCTCTAACCCTACTACCAGTGTTCCACGTCGCAGATTCTATGGCGCTGGGTTTTCTACGGAAGCCAGGGCCAGGAAACTGATTTACACGAGACAACACGTTTTTCGACGGCCAAGTCTGCTTACAAGCGCACGCCAGCTATTAGCCACTACGCTCCGATTCGCCACGGACCATGTGGCAACTTTCTGTTGCACTCCATCGCCCCGCACCGCGAACGGCCGCAATGTGCAAACACGCGCCGGACACACGCTGACGGCCACGTCCGCTTACAATCAAGGCAGAATTTCTACATCCTGACCTTCCTGTTGTTCCGAGCTCTGGGGGTCGGCACCCCTCGAGCATCCCAACTTCTACTGGCCCTCAAACCACCACGTTCCCCGAATCCAACAACCGTACGATCAACTACTGAAGCGGATGCGCAGCGCTGGGCACCTAGCTTGGTGCTCACCTGTCAACATCTGGAGAATCTTTAGTGGTAGGGCGGCTGGGACCTTCCATGCCGACATCAGCGGCACCACATGGGGCACCATTTGGAACGATTTTGAACCAAACGAATTTACGACGCTCCTAGGCCAGGCAGCTGGCATCACACAGTCAGCCGGTCCAGCCACAAATTGGTCGGCTTCAGCCGCAGCCATCGGGTCATCACCTGCTACTGCCGCCCTCCAGGACTCATCACACGGGCACCTGCTCCTCTCCTGGTATGGATGAAATCGAGTGGTCCGACCTACATGCCAACGGTGGGCAAACTGCACAATGCCCATATTTAGGCTATCACCATGCTAAACGCGATCGAGGCGACATATGCGACAGCCTATTCGCCCATTCAGACGAGCAGTGCGCCTCGCATTCCATCGCAAGGGTAAGAGTCGCGTTGCATACGGTGGACGCACCCGCGGGCTACCTGGGCAGGGAATCGCTTCATACCTAGCGAACCTTACCGATCACGACTTTGAGGGGTTATTTCTCGGTAGAAGAGGAAGCGGCCCTAGACGCAGACGCGCCACTGGGAAGGGTTAGGGAAGCACGCTAAAACCAATAGGTAAGAATGGCCAGGTAATGAAGCGTAGTAGTTGCGGCAGGGACAGCCATTTCCAGGCAAAATGCACGAGGGGAAGAGGAAATTGTGATGGATCCATACTTCTTAGCTCAGAACAGCAAGTGCTCGACGAGTTGGGCATTTGTTGACTGCCACACATGGGCCATCAATCCCGCGCCACTCGTACAACGTGGGTTCGGATGGCTCTGTATGCCGATGCAGCCCTTGCCGTTTAACGTTCCACCAATTATTGCCAGGGCGACATGCTTGATGAGATCGAGGCACCGTTCGAGGCATGGCTCGGCTGTCCACTGGGCGCGCGTGCATGATGACCTGAGGGTGTCATTGAGTGCGTATCCGATCTTATGTCGGAGGCCGAGGCGATCCTGGTCGCCGAGGAAGACACGTCGCTGGCCCAGTGCGGCCCCGAACAGGTTGGACGCGCCCATAACCAACACTTACTACCATTGGCCTTTCCGCAGTGGAATTGGCGGCTGTAGGGCGGGGCCAGACCCCCTGTGCAGCGCTGTGCAGCATTCATGATGCGGGGATCGACGGGCCCCCGTCGGGGCTACTTGGGCGGCAACTGCTATTTTTCGTTCAGACAAGACGAGCGTGGCACACGACTGGAGGCACCTGAGGAGGACGCGCATTGGTACCTGGACCCTGGACCGCCGCTGGTCAGAGGCGTCAATTTGCCACTGGCGCTCGCTCACCGATGTCCTCCGGCGCCCGACGACAGGCTAGATCGCCGAGGCCGCCGACCGCCAATCGGGGAGCAGAGAGGCTCGCTTCAGGAAGTGGCAACTCATTGAGGATTGGGGGACCAACCGTATCTGCGGGTGCCTTTCTCATGCGAGCTACCACCTTCGGTGCCCGATAGATCGGCCCCCGGGTAGCCCCCGTCATGTGGCCGCGCCGTGGAATCTGGAATTTCGACCTTGGGGGCTGCTTCGGGGGAGACCACGAGTCTCCTGAAGACCGCGTTGCGCCGCGCAGTGCAGGCGGTGGCCGTCGAGGCAGAGTGGGCGCGGCTGCTCGAGAAGCGCCGCCCGAAGAAGTGCCGGCGGAACTGCCACTTGATGAGCATGTGCGAATGCATTGGCCGCGGTGAACGTCTTGGTCGCGCGCCCCGTGACGGGCCCCTCAACGCCACGGGCCCGGTCGCGGGCCGTTCGAGCACTGCCTCTCCTCGGGGCGGCCCGCCGGCCATCTTCCCGGGCGACGAGGGAAAGATGCCCTCCGAAGGGGCGACCCCTTCCGAGATGAAGCTGCGACAGGGCCCGGGGCGAGAAGCAGATCCGGGGGGGTAAGTATCGGGGGGGGGGAAGGAGGGGGAGGATCTCGGAGTCCCTGATTAGGGGCTCCAGCTCCGCAGCCTCGCCACTGCGCGCCGGGGCTGGCAGGGCTGGCGAGACTGGCGGCCGCGCCCGCGACGCCGGCAGATGCGCTTGCTGATGAAATCGTGCCAAGCGGCCTCGACGCGGGCGCCCTACTGGGTCCGGAGCAGCAAGCAAGGCTGCCGCGCTCCAGGGCAGCTCCGCGCCCCGGCCGCAGGGGCCAGTTGCCGCCTGGTCCGGGGCATGCTAATCAGCCTGCGCGCGCCGCGGCAGCGGCTTGGCACCGACGCTCCAAGCCACGGGCCGTGAGAAGTGCAGAGCGAAGGCGCGCCCGGCCGCGGGCGGGCCAGATCCCCCGCGGGCCTCGGGGCGCCCATGGCGTCGCCGCCGACGGCGCCAATTAACGCGTCGATCATGGGCGCGCTGAAGCCTCTGCCACTGCATGCAGCCGCGGATTCCCGCGGTTCGGGCCGACGCGAGGGGCAGGTTCCACTGCGGCCGCCATCCTGGACGCCGAACCACGCGAGACAAACCTCATCTGGAGCAGCAATCGAAGTTCCAAAGAGCACCCCCAGCGGGGGCGCCCTCCCGGAGCCGAGGGGGGCCCTCAACTGGTCGGCCGCGCCCGAGGAGGAATATGTCAAGTATATGATGCTGATGCGCGCCCTGTGCACGCGAGCACCCCGCGCGCGCGCTCGACGAGGTGCGCAGGCAGTGCGCCCGCTGCCAGCAGCGACGGCAGCCACTGCTGCACCTCGAAACCGATGGCGCCCTCCGGGTCGTAGAATTGCTCGAAAAACGATATTGTAATCGACTGCCTAGCGAGCGGATTAAATCATTGTCAGAATGGTGGTCGACCAGGTGCCGCCGCCGACCGTGCGCCCGCGACCAGGTCGACAGCTGGTTCCCCAGTGCTTGCCCCACATGGGAGACATTCGATGGGTAGATAAGGGTTGCCATCGCCCTCCGTCGCGTCCAGTCGGGCAAACGCAGGGAGCTGGTGGTCGAGTGGATGTGCCACCCGCGCTTGGCCTACATCACGTGGCTCGTGCTCAACGTCGCCGAGTCGCACGATCGGTCTGGATTCAGAAAGGGCGCTTGAAGCTGAAGCCATGAACCGCTGGCGCGGGCGGAGACGTCCTCTGCGTTCGGGCCGCAAGTGGCCTTTCAAGGCCAGGGATTCTGCGCCCCGGGTTCTCGTTCGCCTGCGCGACATCAATCGGCGAGAAAGGCGATCCCAGACTTCGTGCGCGCGGCATGCGCTGGGAGTGCACTGGCAACGTCGCGGAGAACGGCTTTTCGCGCCTGAGCCAGGACAGTCCCAAGGGCCAGGAACGCCGGCATTCCCTCCGCGGCTGCCCATCTTTGCCCAGCGACGCCCGCGTTCGCTCAGGCTTTCGTGCAGATGCCTATTTGCTGATCTTCGTGTCGATGCCCCTCCTGCTGCGTGGCGGCGTGCGTGCCTGGGGGTCTGCCGGGATGTGTCAACGGGCGTTTCCCGTTGCTATATTTAACCATTGGTGGGCTTCGCAGGGCGGCGCGTTCATGGGGCATGGTAGAACCTTCAATGCTTCGGCCCCCGTGCCTCTCAGCCGACCCCGCTGACGGTGGCAGACCTGCCCGCGGCTGGGCCGCGCCGCGGAGGCAGCGCGGCCCAGGCGAAAGCGCGCGCGAGGGTGCGCTTGGCAATGGGGCCTTCGCGCGCCCGGTGATGCGCGCGGGGGCGCCTGTCGACGAACGGGCGCCGACCGCTGCTGGGCCGCGGGCTGGAGTTCAGTCTGACATGGGCTCGGCGGCCTCTGTGTGATGCCGACGCCGGATGACGCGCAACATGTGTCATCATCTACTATCCAGGCCACGCGGACGTCTTCGCGTGCCGCGACCCGGGGGCGGTTGTGACAGGCGCGCAGGCTGGGCTGCGCGATGCCGTTATATTTCCGCCAGGGCCGGCCATGAGTTCTTTTCCGCCATCGGTTTCCAGCAGCGCGGAAGCTTCGGGAAACCCGATGCTTGGCATGCCCATTCGAAACGGAGCCTCCAGGGAGATGACCGACATCTTCTTTCGTTTCAGGCTGTCTGCGTACCCGACAATGCGGCATTCCCTCGCATGGGGCGCCGACCCCCCATCAGTGGATCTTGGAGCGGTGTTACAGCCAACGGGCATGGCAGTTCCTGGGCCCATATGGCCGCTGCCGCCATGCTTGCAATACGTCTCTCGAATGATGCAACAACTACACGCGCCACCTAGGATGTCCGCCGATCGGCGCGTCAGCGCATGACAAGGCGCCTGCAACAGATGATGAGCGCCCAGCGCGGGCGCGCGACGGCGCCAGGATCTGACTGGTCCGAGGAAGGACCTCCACCCTCGGCCAATGGAGTCGCCGAGGCGACCCTTCTGCGGCAAGGACGGACGCGCCCCGCGGCAGATGTGCCCCTGGTATCCGACAAGAGGTTCGCGCAGAGTGCTGAGTGTTTGAGGCCGTTCGCGCCGCGGGAGACCTTGTGGCGCTTGCAGCGTGGTCGCCAGTTCCACCTTGCCTGCTGGGGCCCCGCTGCGCGCGCGCACCTCGGCAACGGCGTCGACGGGGTGGCCGCCGAAGCGCGTTGCGCCATGTGCTGTGGTCCTGGCACTGTCGCGGCGCAGTCCCCTTGCTCCGGTCGCCGCGAGCAGGCGGGCTCTCCGACGTTAGTGGTGCAGCAGTCGCAGGAAATAGCGCAGATGCGGAGAATGCTCGACGACGTGCTGGCCAGGGTTCCCGCGCGAAGCTTGGCTACAAGCCGCGAGAGAGGGCCGATTCAGGCTACGCCCGTGCAGGAGGTCCCAGCACCTGCGAGACCGCTGGGCCCGGTCAATAACCCACTTTTGGACCGTCTCGAGCAGCGGCAAGCGCTGGCAGTGGCGGGGTCACGGCACCGCCGCCGACCTAGCTCGGTCACGAGCCGCTGCAGCCGAATGGATTCACCGGCCAGCGCCCACAGCCGCGACGAAGTTGCAATGGGTCGGGCGGTCTACGTGCAGATATTTTTTCATGCTGCAGGACACCGCGGTTAGCGCGTCTGGTCTCAGGGGGGCTTGCCGACGCCCGTCACCTGTGACGAGTATGTTCACTGATTATCGGATCGTGACCCAATCGCGCGTGGAGAACTCGCGGCCCTCCGCGCCTGTTGGGGCCCCGCGACTATGAGACAACCGATGCCTGCATGGGTTGTCCACCAGAGACGGCTCAAATTGCAGCGGAGTGGTGGCTCCATCATCGGCGTCGTCGGTGTGGGCGCGGCACGGGATCTCGAACGCTTAGCTTGACAGTGTGGCAATGGGCCTCGCCTTCTGGACCTCGCCAAGATCTTGCACGTCAATGTATGCGTGGATGCCGCCCCGTTGGTGCGCCCGTCAGTGCTTGCAAAAGCTCGAAAGACAGGTTGTCCGCAACCTGCGCGGGCCCATGCAACGCCACTATCACCGAAGGGTCAGGCGAGGATCCCCATTCGGCCTCGCTTCGATCGAGCACAAGAAGGTAAATCTCATGCTCGAGGAAGGCCGCGAGAAGATCAGATTCCCCGTCTCCGCGGCATATAAGTTGGTCCTGGGTCGGGGGACCAAAACGACTCGCCTTGAGCAGACGCCATCAGGCCACCTGCCTATCCCGTGCCCCAAATTTGGGCCAGCCGCTTCCAGCGCCGCGGAGAGTGGCCAGCAGGGGGGGGCCGTCGCCAATGTGATCGACGGGATTGGCGCCCCGCGCAGCCTCGAAGCGGAGGATCACCGTGGCCAAACAATCCAGGCCACTGGCCCCTTCAATGTCCGGCTCGCAACGCAGTGGACACCGAGAGGCACTGGCCTCTCTTCGACGACACCTACTTGCGCCGGTACCTCGATGCGGCCGCTGACGATGCGCTCGACATCCTGGTCGGTGCGACGAAGGATTGTTGGCGCCGCTAGGGCCGTCCTGTCGGCCGTCGCGAGATCGCGCGCGCACTGCTCGCCAGCGTCAGCCACGAGGTGAAAGCTGCGGCAGAATGGTCGGACCCAGACCAGCTGATGGATAGGCTCCACCCCTACCCGCGTGAGATAGAGGAGTGGGGTCAGGCCCCCATGGGGGGTTGGGGCAAGCTGCCGCCTCCTGACAATGGGTCGCCGACTTGGCGACCCAAGCTCCTCGTCAGACAATGCCGCCGAACAAGGTGACGGGAGCCATGGTGGGGGTCGGACATTCTCGCGCAGCGTGATGCCGGGCGTCTTGCCCCGCGTCGACCAGCTGCGAGGGCGGCAGGCCGGCGCGGCGCTGCGCCCGCTCGCGCGCCGCGCAGGCCGCGGGAGGGATCTTCCCGCGCGGCCAAGTGCTGCGCAGCTGATAGTGAACGTTTGCATCCAAGACGTTTAGTCTTCGAAGAAATTAGGAAGGGTCCCGCGGAACTCTGCCATCGAGGATACCTCTGTGGTCGCATCACTCACGCTGAAGTCTTGATTTCTGTAGGCTCACGGTATCTAGGCACTGTAATGGCGGAGGGCTATCAGGTGCTGAGGGCGGCCGCGCCCGCGGACTGGCGCGCGCGACTGCCGGGGGGGCAAGTCGGGCCGCGCTGCGGGAGGATGCGTAGCCTCCTCGCGAAAGGACGTGCTATCAGGGCGCAGGTAATCACGGTGGGACTTCTGTGGTACTTTTGGAAACTGGGACCGGTTAAAGACGCGCTCGAGAAGTTGAGCCCTCGAGCCATCCAGATGCGTATGTGCCATTTTTGGCACCGTGCTTCATCGTGCTACTAAGGAGCCCAGCGGCTCGTATATCCTGGTATGCGCAACATGCCTTCGGATCCCAGTCAACTTATGGAACTGTAAGTTTACCTCCTGCCGCGGAACGCGAACTGGGCTCGTGCGGACACGGCCAACAACATGCCGGATGCCGAGCTAAGACTAGCGCAATCCTTACTGCGTCCGTTCTGAACCAACTGGACAAACACATTGCGAAGAAGGAGATATATTCGATCGTCTTCACACGCGCAGACAATGATGTGAAAACATACGTACCATCGCCCACGAACGGACCGAACCGCGTTGCCTTGGACTTTGACTCTCAGAAGGCGATGCAAGACGAGCGTGCTAGGAACCAACCAAGAGGTTACGACCGGGCTGCGCCTCGACCATCAGGTGGCCGCAACGTGCGCGCCCGACTGTGCTGGGGGCCCGCAGCCCAGGCCATCCTCGGCCAAGGGCATCAAGTGCGGCCACGCCCGCAGAGAAAAGTCACGTTCATCGTGGATAATTGTTCTCCTCCCCTCTCGACTCAGGGGCATTCCCACCGACGGCCTGGTCGCAGGCCTGACCATGGGCTAGACCGCGAGCTTGATCACGGACTTCATCGAGCTACGCCAGATCCCAAACTTCCAACGCTATCAGCGGACACGTAAAACTCCGTTCCCACAGATGCCCGGCTCAAACAGAAAGCTCGATGCGGGCGCAAAGCCTGCGCCAAAACAACATGTCGACAGACAAACGGTGGAGGGCGGCGCCGGCGATTACGGAGATGACGTCGGAGGTGTCAACGGCCACACCTTCTACGCCGACGCTCCAATCGGAGAGCTAGCATCTCGCGACGACCATGTCATACTTCTAACGCTACCTATCATGGTGGGCATGCACTTAAACGCGTGCGCCATCTGACCCACGTGTGTTCGTATATGCGGGGAGGATTGTGCGGGGTCTCTATGCGCTTGGCCTTGGCGCTTTTGCAGGGCGAACGCAGGCCTATACCTGCGTGGTCGACAGCGCCGGCTTCGAACTGGTCGATCCCAGTATACCGCCACACTCCGATGGCAACACCGTCACCGATGCCTGGCGGGATGGGATCCCCAGCGGGTGTCGACCATGTGCGGGTGATTTCATTGCCGCGCCACAATCGTAACCCAAAGAGGCGTCGGTGGTTCGATGAGGAACTGCGCGGCTGGGGGTTTCCAAGCTGCAGAAAAGATTGCGAACGCAACGGGCAGGGCCACCTGCGAACGTCAGGCACGCGCTGATTCGCCAGGCCCTGGCAGGCACCTGGCAACTTTGGCCAGGCACCACTGGCGGCGCCAGCGCCAGCTGCGCCAGCGGCAGAACCCGCGCAACCAAGCGCGCGGCCTCGTGCACCTCTCCTTGCGCGTGGGAACATTGGCGGCGCTAATTCTACAGCAGGCGCCAGCAGCCACGACGTGACCCATGGAGATCTCAGCTGCGAGGCGCGGGAAGTGGCGCTCGCGGCCCTGCTGGTCCGCCGCGAGTGGCGGGGCGACGAGGTCGCGGGCTGGGCGGCGCAGGGCCGCCGCGGCCTCGGTCCGGGACTGGGCCCTATTCGACGTGCAGACCTGTCTTCGCAGCGTGCGCAAGTACGACCCAACGCTAGTTAGGGGGCTCCGCAACTTGCACTCACAGCGGCACCATACCTCGGAAACGCAGATATGTGTGTGTGAAGGCTTCTGCCGAAGGTAGGTCTTGATACCGTGCGCTTGAACATCGTCAAATGTGTATGCGACTCATGCCGTGAGTGTCGTGACAGGGGGAAAACTGGCAGTCCGACCATGCCATCCATTATTATTCCAGGTCGCTGCGCAGAGGAAGTAGCATGCGACCTGATGTTCTAGAAACAACTCATCGTCTTCCACGCGATAGACCGATGCACCTGGTGGGCGGCAGGCGCGCAGATAGCCGATGCGTCGGGCGATGCGCGCCAGAGATGGATGCAACATGGCCTAGCTAAGATACTATATTCCGACGGGAAAGGCGCCCTAACAACAAGACGGCGGAATACGTTCTCAATGCCGAGGGCGCGGAAGTACACGTCTGCGCCCGAGGCCGGTGCGCCGCCGCGATTGACGCGCGAAGTGGCGTCCTGCGGCGCGCCCTACATGTCGTGCGGGAGGAGCTGGCATTAATAGATATTCCAGGGGTGCTCCCTAAGACTGTTGCGCGAGGGTCTCTTTGTATGCAGTGCTCCTATGCTCTTCGACGGCGCATCGCCATGTCGTGCCCTTTGCGGCCGGCAACCAGCCTGTTGCGTGGGTCTACCGGTAGCTAGCCACTAATATTTGGCGGATACGTTCGACCATTGCCGGGAACAGGTGATCAGGGAGGTAAGCATCATCACGCGGGCCCCAGCAGTACTGTGGTCAACCGAGCGCCACGCACTGAGACAACGCAAGCTGGGCAGTCCAATGATAATCCAGGCGATCTTGTGGACTACCATCGGCCTACGACAACTGGGGCGGCTGGAACGCATCATACCCCGTCGCGCGCAACTACCCGAACCGAGGTGCGGCCGCAGCTGAGGTCGGTGACCGAGAGATTCTGGTCCAATCTCAAGATCAACGCCGTACATTGAACGTGGAGGCGTTGGTGGTCCGCGAGATTGGCCCCGGCACGACGGCCACGATAACAGTTTTGGGTTTCGTTCCGAGCCTGCATGCGCGGGGGCCTGCGACGGCGTTCGGATATGTGCCCGCCGAGCAAGGGCACCTGCGGATGACCGCGGCGGGTAGACTCTCTCCGAAAGCACATGTGGCCCTTCAGCTTCTTATCCGGATTTTATCGGGATCGAGCTTGTAGTGGCCGTGGGCTTGGCCAACTGTATCCACGGATTACCTGCGGCATCATGCGTGTATATTCGGGTGCTTTCTAGACTGCGATGACGACGCCACTCCCGGATTCCATTATTTGGGATCTTCAGGTGCATCATGATGTATGCATGACATCACTGGGACAACCCGCGCACGAATCATCCAATGCCGTAAGTCCATCAAGCCCTTGGCAGGCTTCCACGAAGAGCTGTCCAAATCCGAAGGCATGGCGGACGCGCCACCTTCGGGTGGACGGGCTCAGGATGCACAACTGCGAGCACCTGGCGCCGTTGACGACGGTCGTCTCCCGACCATCTTTGAGGAATCAGAAGCGGATCTCGACGCGGATCTCGAAGCGGATCCCAGTGCAATGCTGAACGTCGCGACGAGTCCGATGTCTTGGATTCGGATGAACACGATCAGTGCGCAGAGCTCTGCCTTACTATCGACATGGCTGAAGGTGTCCTGGAGGAACAACGCACGTGCTACTTATCGACGGCCTGACAACCGAGTCGCGCGTGCACGTGCCAGCTGCGTTCGCAAGGGCTACTTTCGTCGCGCAAGACGCCCGCCCTACAAACTCAAAAATACAAACGCATCTTGCTCCAATATCCAAAGCAGCGTGCACTTATCTGAAGGCATGGTTCGACAAACTATGTTTGCGATTGAGGAAGTCAGAGGCGCGTCGAGAATAATGACATCACGGTGCGTGCGCAAGTGGACATTTGTGAAGACCGAGAATGGAGAGATGGAGCGCGCCATCAGATAGCGCTTGTGAAGACCGAGAATGGAGAGATGGACGTCGGGGCCGTGGACGTGGAGACGTTTTCCAGGGGCAGGTCGGCGGGCCAGTCGAAGACTGTTCACAAGCGCGGCCGCGCGCAAGAAACCCAGGGCAATTGCACGGCGTCCATGGACGCAGACAAGGCTTCCTTGAAAGGGGCTGACATATCGCGAGCAGGCTGAAGCCACCAGGAACAAGGAACGCACGGTGCGTTTCACACTGCCCCCAGGCTCGGCCGCGGCGCTACGAACGCTTCTTGGCCTTGCGCCCTGCGACGAACCCCGTCGCCGTTTACGGCGCCGGAAGCAGGGGGCGGACACCAAGGGTGCCCCTGGGGCGTTCTCGCTCAAATTCAGGACCTTCGCGAGAGGCTTCGGACTCGAGCCGGCGTCGTGCGACGAGGATTTCGGGGCGAGCCGGCGGTTTCTCTCGGCCAAACACTGAGACGACGTCAACATGGCATGAGTCAGGGCATAGTTGACAGATGTGTCAGGTGTGTAGAAAGCACGTTCAGCGCGCGCATGCTCAATGAGCATAATTACACAAACTGCGCCGCGCGCAGCGCTGAGACCGAGGGCGGCCGCGCCCAGCTCGATCAAGGTGAATGCATCAAGCACTTTCGCCCTGTTGAACGCAGAACTAGCTGGGGCCGAAGCTTAAACGAAGCGACGAACACCGTGTCAAGTATCGTATTCAGCTTTTGTGGTGCGCTAGCATGCGACATATTTTCCTAAGCATGGTCAGCGGTGCGCGTGGTCTCTTTGCGTGGTGCACCGACCGACGCGCGAGCGCGTCGACTTAACGCCGCACTGCGCAAACTACAACAAGGCTCAAATGACATCCCATGCCAGTTGATGGCTCCGATCGGAGGAGTGGACCTACATCGCGACTCAGGCCATCGCTGCCTGAGCGCAGAGGCTGGCGACGAAGTTGAGGGGCACGGCACCCGAGGTGCAAACCGACGACTACGTGGAAACACGCCGGGCGGAAAGGCTTCTGTGCATCTGGTAGATGCATGCTGTAAGCCAAGTCGGCTACAGTCAAGATCCAGCTATCCCGCTGGAGTCCTAGAGGGACCTCAACACTTGGAAGACTGTTACCCCGCCATCTGTGCGCTACGCGAGCTCAAGGCTGGACCAGTTATTCCGTCGCAACTCAGGGACTTCTCAGAGTTCGGTGATCTAGGCAGTAAGGTGGCACTCGCCATCGACGCCGAGTCGGTCTTTTAGTCTTCATCTTGAATGGCCTTGAGAAGCCCGCAATATGCGCCCTCTTGGGCCTAGTCAGTTGGATTCGGCAGATTGTGGAGAGAGGTATCGTATATTGCGTGTATGGTGTGATGCGACACGTGACGTGACGGCCGATGGACGCACTATAGGGTATATCGACCGTGAATTACTCTTACATATGATGGCAGGTATTCAGTTATTCAAGTATGATGTTAAAATTGTACAGTCCCTACAGATGAGAGCGGGCAGCGTCTTGTGAGCCTGGCCCACATCGGGCTGGCGGCTAGGACGTGAGCGCAGGCATGGACACATGCTTGCATCCGCCCGGCCACGGGCTACGCGCTTGCCGTTGCCCCCCCCAGTCACGGGCTTCAGCGCGTATCGCATTTCGAGTTTTGGTGTCCGACACTCTGTTCGGATATCCACCTATCATATTCTTCAGGTGGACCCGCTGCTCGGTCGGAGCTCTGAGTGTGCCCCCCTGTGCGCTGCGTATATTGCTGTGCCAGCCGAGTGTGACGTTTGCCGCGGCTGGCCTTGTTGGCAGCAGTAAGTATGTATACGCAATCAGCCTTCTTGCTAACGCAAAAAAGTTGCCCGCTCGACTGCCTTTTCCTTATCGCTGCTATTACGTGTCAGAAAGCATCTAGCTTGACGCGGCCCGTCGGTGGACTTTCCTCTTTCTGGTTTTGAACGTAGGTTAAAGGCGTGATGCGAGCGATGCGCTGGGCTCAAGCGACGTCGCTCCATATGATTGCCCAATACTTGGGGCACTAGAGCGTCCGAGTGACGGAACAAGTATACGCCCACTTATTTCGACGATGCACCCCCTACTCCCATGTCTTATCGCATGGATAAATCATGGGGTGCTACAGGACGTTTAAGGCGTTGTATATGGCCCGGCTTACCATATCACTTCCGACTCCTGAAGGCGGGGGGATGGATTCAGGGGCGAGGTTCGAGGATTTCGGAGGTTGTCGACGGTCCTCGGCGGCTTTCCAGCCCCAGGGTGCGTTCCAGCAGTTGCGCCTTGCCGATCGAGAGCGCCCCAGGGGAGCCTGGATCCTCCGGAAGGGTCGCCAGAGAGCTGAGTTATGGCGGCTATGACCCGAAAGCCGAGAGCAGTCAACGAGAGGGGGGATCGGCTCAGGGGGGGATGCGTCGATACCCGTTCGCCCATTCACCGCCGAGAGGGCCACATAGCCCGCCCCGCCAAGGAGCGTGCGGATTCGCTATCGGGGGCGTATCTCCGATCTATCGGCAGTGTATCGCCGATTCCACGCCGACGTGTGTATCGCCGATTCCACGCCGACGTTCTCCCCTTTGAGCGAGCTCCCCCGTGACGTTGTCCCTCAGGTGGCGCTTGGCGCGGTGCCCGCGGCCGTGCAGCTGTTCTTCATCTTCACCCTCCCGGAGAGCCAGAGCCCTGACATGCTCGCGTCGTGGATCAAGTCACGGCAGGAGATTTTTTTGGCAGGCTTTGAGCTCTGAGGCCCTCGCTGGGCCTTGGGGGCGTCCAGAACGAGTCGGGATGGAAAACTGGCCCTGGGGAGCGGCTCCGGACTTTTGGTGGTGATTCCGTGTTGAAAAACACCAAAGTTTCGGATGTTTAGGAGAGTCGAAAGCTCGAGGGCTCAGAGGAGGAACAGGCACTGATACCGCTGCTCGTCCTGGAGGTTCACGTTGCCACGGTTGGATTTTCCTCGAAGTCCTGGTCAGAACGCACCTCGTCGGAGGCCAGAGTAGTAATGGTATGTTTTTTGGGGCTGTTCCCTTTTCAACTTTTCGCCAGAAGGCCTGCTTCGGGCCCTCTGGCGGCTCTCCCGCCACCCTCCCGGAGAGTCAGCGCTCGAGAGCCACATGGGTTCGAAGGCTCGACCCTTAGAACCCCAGGTCTCCAGTCCTGATCTTTCGCGCTGCTGTGCATTTTTTTTCTCGCGACGTCGCTTCTCCCCGTGGGTCGAGGAGCGAGTGCGCGGACGGGTGGGGACCAGGAGATGCTTTTGGCGCAATAGGACCGAGATGAAGGAGAGGACGAAGAATGATGATGATGATGATGATGATGATGATGATGATGATGATGATGATGCTGATGATGATGATGATGATGATGATGATGATGCTGATGATGATGATGATGATGATGATGATGGTGATGGTGATGGTGATGGTGATGATGATGATGATGATGATGATGATG
>CAUYUJ010017327.1:23642-58642 GCA_963575745.1 Prorocentrum cordatum
GGGAGGAGGGAGGAGGGAGGAGGGAGGAGGGAGGAGGGAGGAGGAGGAGGGTGCAGTCTGGCTCGCCGTTGTCGGCCTCTTGAGGCCCGCTCTCGGGCCCGCGGAGCTCTGCCTGGCAGAAGCCGATGACGGCGTCCGGGACGAGCAGAGTTGCCGGGATGGGCTCCAGGCGGGGTTCCGGGGGCCGATCCTGGCGGGGAGGTTGGCAGGCCAGCCACAACTGGGGGAGCTGTGGTCCTTACCCCCCTGGGGGGCTCCAGGCGGGTTCTGGGGGCCGATCCTGGCGGGGAGGTTGGGCAGGGGGGAGGAGGAGGCAAAGGATGGGAGGAGACCTCTGCCTGGCAGAAGCCGATGACGGCGTCCGGGACGAGCAGAGTTGCCGGGATGGGCTCCAGGCGGGTTCTGGGGGCCGATCCTGGCGGGGAGGTTGGGCAGGGGGAGTCGACTAGACGTACGAGTGACCTTTCGCTGGAGTGACCTTTGGTGCGGGCACAGGTGGGTCCCCAGACGGCTAAGAGCGAGGCAGTAATTAGCAGCTGCTTGCGCGCCCAGGCTTGCCAGGATGGGCTCCAGGCCGGTTCTGGGGGCCGATCCTGGCTGGGAGGTTGGGCAGGGGGAGGAGGAGGCAAAGGATGGGAGGAGAGAGACAGACCGTGATCGATGTGCCTCTCCCTCGTTTTGGTTGTTTGGGGTCTCCTCTGGGGCCCTCGTCGCCATGGCCACGGCTTGGTTCGCCTCGCAGTTTTGGTCAGTTCGCGCCCTTGGAGAGGTCTGGGGAGTGTATTCGGCATCACCTGAGCATGCGTATGCTATGTACGTGTGTGTTTGTGCCAGTTTCTCCATGCTGCGTGCGCTGGTCCAGCACGCGCTCTCCCTCTTGGCTTGCCCTACGCCGCGCCTCCGCGCACGTGGTGGCCGCGACATGTGTGTGTGTGTGTGTGTGGTTGTGTGTGTGTGTGTGTGTTTGAGCGTGTGTGTCGGCACCCAGTGTGCGTGTGTGTGTGTGTGTGTGTGTGTGTGTGTGTGTGTGCGTGTGTGTGTGTGTGTGTATGTGTGTGGTTGTGTGTGTGTGAGTGAGTGAGCGTGTGTGTGTGTGTGTGTGGTCGTGTTTGTGGTTGTGTGTGTGGTTGTGTGCGTGTGCGTGTGCGTGTGCGTGTGTGTGTGTGTCTGTTTGTTGTTGTTGTTGTTGTTGTTGTTGTTGCTGCTGTTGTTGTTGTTGTTGTTGTTGTTGTCGCTGTTGTTGTTGTTGTTGTTGTTGTTGTCGCTGTTGTTGTTGTTGTTGTTGTGGTTGTTGTTGTTGTTGCTGCTGCTGTTGTTGTTGTAGTTGTTGTTGTTGTTGTTTCGTTGTTGTTGTTGTTGTTGTTGTTGTTGTTGTTGGTGTGTGTGTGTGTGAGCGTGTGGGCGTGTCGGCACCCCAGGGGCGACGCGCGCGCCCAGAACTCTTTGTAGACTGTGCTCGGCGGTGGGCGCTTCTGGGCCATACCGCCCGGGTGGCGATGCACTGTGCAATGTTCGTGATACGTGGCAGGTTCGGACGCGCGCCTTCTGCGTCCTCCTGCGTCCACAGTGCTGCTAGCATTGTAAAGGTTGCCCGCGATGTGGCGCCGCTGGCCCCCTTACTATACACTATCCCCCACATTGAGGACACTCCAGATTTCGTAATAAAAGGGAGGGGGTCTGGACCCTCAAAGACAAGCCATTTCAGACCTCCCCCGTGGGAGAACCCTCCAAAACATCGTCCCCAGACCCCCCCAGGCCCTCCAAAATAGCCTGGAAGAGACCCCCCCCCGAAATGAGACCCCCCTCCCTTTATTACGAAATCTGGAGTAGCTTGCACCGAATACACCCTGGCAGGGGACTGGCGTGCACGGAAGGATCCCGCGCAGGAGGATCGCCTCACAGGGATAGCGTGCACGGAGGAAGCCTCCTTTCGGGGGATACTGGGATGACCGTGGGGGGGTGATGAGGGGATAGGTGGTTTTATTTGCCGATGCCGAGGTGGTTATGTCTGGCCCGACCTGGCTTATACGTGAGTTGGCTACACATGACTCCAGTGGCCTAGGGGTTGGGGGAACGATCCGGGCCAAGCGAGCTCCACCCAGTCAGCGGAGTGATCTGACCCCCCTGAGCCATTTGGGGCCTTCGTAGCCCCATTGTAAGCCAAGGTTGGGCCAGACACAGCCACCTTGGCACCCGATTAGAACTTCCCATCCCCTTACCGCCCCCGTGGTCATCCCAGCACGCTGGTAGCCTGGCGGTTTTAGGGTCAGACCTCGGGCCTCCGGCGGCCGTTCGGGACGGTCCAGGCAGCCTTGGACGCCCCTCGGCGAGGCGCAGCCGCTGGAAGGCATCCCGGGGCCAGAAAGCCGGCGAGGATCAACGAGAACGTTCGACAACCCGACGTAGCGTGCTTTTCGAAGATCGGTGTGGCACGCTGTCTTCGCGACGCCAGCTGTATCGGCATCCCCCTTGCTCCCCCAGAGGAGAGCCCGAGGTGGCTAGCCCTGCACGGCGACACCGCGGGGCTCGCGGCCGCCTCCCACAGGCTGGGCCTCTCGGCCAAGGAGGTGCGCGACCTCATGAGGAGCGCGTCAAAGGACGACGAGGACCCGGGGACCAATCGGCGGCGAAATCCGAGCCCTACTTTCGCTGATCAACGATTCAGGCAGCTCGATGGGCGGCGCGGGTACGGCTCGGAATTCGTCGCGCACGTGGCGGAATCCGAGCCCTGCCCCCGCCTCCCATCGTTTCAGGAGAACCGATGGTTGGTTGGTGGGGGGTAGGGTTCGGATGTCGCCACCTTACCAAGAAACTGGTATGAACAGAACTTTGAGATCTGTCAGAGCCCCGAATCATCAGGGGTAACTCGGGTCAGGGCTAAGTCGGGATCGTTTGTCGGGAATCCGAACCCGAGTTACCCCAGGCCCGAGTTACTCCGGAGAACTCGGGCGTCCAGAGCCCCAAATCATCAGGGGTAACTCGGGTCAGGGCGAACTCGGGTTCGTTTGTCGGGAATCCGAGCCCGAGTTACTACCCCGGGCCCGAGCTACTCCGGATAATTCAGGCGTCCAGAGCCCCAAATCATCAGGGGTAACTCGGGTCAGGGCTAACTCGGGTTCGTTTGTCGGGAATCCAAGCCCGAGTTGCCCCGGGCCCGAGCTACTCCGGATAATTCGGGCGTCCAGAGCCCCCAAATCATCAGGGGTAACTCGGGTCAGGGCTAGCTCGGGTTCGTTTGTCGGGAATCCGAGCCCTGCCCCCGCCTCCCATCGATTCAGGAGAATCGATGGTTGGTTGGTGGGGGGTAGGGTTCGGATGTCGCCACCTTACCAAGAAACTGGTATGAACAGAACTTTGAGATCTGTCAGAGCCCCGAATCATCAGGGGTAACTCGGGTCAGGGCTAAGTCGGGTTCGTTTGTCGGGAATCCGAACCCGAGTTACCCCAGGCCCGAGTTACTCCGGAGAACTCGGGCGTCCAGAGCCCCAAATCATCAGGGGTAACTCGGGTCAGGGCGAACTCGGGTTCGTTTGTCGGGAATCCGAGCCCGAGTTACTACCCCGGGCCCGAGCTACTCCGGATAATTCGGGCGTCCAGAGCCCCAAATCATCAGGGGTAACTCGGGTCAGGGCCAGCTCGGGTTCGTCTGTCGGTAATCCAAGCCCGAGTTGCCCCGGGCCCGAGCTAGCCCGGAGAACTCGGGCGCCCACATCTGGGCCCTGCAGCTTTTTCACGACGAGGCTTTTTTGTTGCAGGGCTCGGCTCCTGGGGCCATCACGGGTCGACCCGGCCCGCCAACAAAAAGCAGCAGCAGGGTGTGGGGTCGAGGGCTCCGGTCGTGACTCCTCGCCAGCAGTTTTGTCCGCGACGTCGGACGACGAGGAGAGACCGGCATGAGCATTGCCGGAAGGTGTTCCGCCGTTTTCGTTGGTTTTCGGCGGCTCTCTGGGCGTCTTTGCACTTCCTGCGGCGCCCTCGTGGCCGCGGCTGGATCCGCCTCGGAGTTCTGGTCAGAATGCACCCTGGGGCAGGTCCAGGGGCTGGATGGGCACCCCGGGGGGCTTTGGGGATCGAGGATTCCGGGTTCGAAGTTCAACGTTTCGTTGGTCCTCGGCGGCCCTCCAGCCTCGGGATGCCTTCCAGCGGCTGCGCCTCGCCGCGGGGCGTCCAGTGCTGCCCGCAGCGTCCAGCACGGCCGCCGGAGGCCCGAGATCTGACCCGGAAACTGTCAGGGTGCCATCCCTCGCGTCGTGAAAGAGTCACGGGGGGAGGGTTCGGGCAGTCTCTTGACTTCCTTGGCCCCGGGGACCGTCGAAAAGATTGTATTTTGCCATGCCCTTCGGGGCATAGCCCGAGCCATGCCCCCTAGCCTCCCGCCCCCCTTCCCCCCTAGAACGTAACGCTTCCCCCTTGAGTGCGTCTCTGGCACTGCCACAATGCGTCCAGCACAACAATCTGGGGGGGGGGGGGATTGCGCTTCGTAATGCCCCCCCTCGTCCCCCACCCCTCCCCTCCCTCCAATCGGCCGCGAAGTAAAACATGCGCTAAAGACGGCTCGGGATTAAGCACCAGCCTCGGGGAAAGAGCCGGGACTTGAGTTCTGGGGACCCCGCGTCTGGAAAGCATCGAGACACCGGATGTCCTTGGGAAACTCTCGGGCATTCGCGCGCGCCTGGGGCGCCGCCCGCGCTCGAGGGGGGTGAGGGGGGGACTTGAGGTCCGACGTTGCCAAAAAATTGCAACATCGCCAAAATTACGACCGGAGCCGCGGACCCCATGTTCCTGCGTCACTTTCCGATCCGGATCGCTCTGCGAGGGTCCTGGGACCCGACATTGGGTGAACACGCCTGGTGCGAAGCAGCTGCAACGCCCGGATCTGAGGGGGGGGGCCCTGGCGCCGACCCGACAGTTGTGCGCATTTCTCTGGCAGTGTGCGTCTGTGTCCTGTCTTTCTGCTGGCTCTCGAGAGGAGTGCCAGGAGCTGGAGGGCTTCCCCCCGATGGAGGGCCTCCTGCGGTGGCTGCGCCGTCTGTGCCGCGTGCAGCGGGCGGCCTGGAAGGCCCACTCCTCCTCCTCCTCCTCCTTCCTCCTCCCCTCCTCTCCTCCTTCGCTCCTCCTCCTCCTCACTCCTTCCTCCCCCTTCCCCCGCCTCCTCCTTCTCCTCCTCCTCCTCCTCCTCCTCCTCCTTCTCCTCCTCCTCCTCCTCCTCCTCCTCCTCCTCCCTCTCCTCCTCTTCCTCCTCCTCATCCTCCTCGCTCGCTCGCTCTGCCCGTGCCAGAGGTGTAAAGTTGAAAGGCATGCAAAACGAATTCAGGCAAGGGGGGGAGGGTCAGGGCGACGCCGACGTGGGGGGGCCAGCGAGTCCCCTTCGGAGCGCCCTGCTGCCACGCCAGGTAAAGGCGGTCCTGACGGAACGGCACTTGGGCCAGGGGTGGGTCCCGACACCATGCCCCAGGCGGCCTCCCCTCCCCAGCATTCCTCGAGACTGTTCTGGCGAACAACAGGGTCATGCGTGAACGTGACGTCATCCCTCCAACGAAGACCGCCAAACGTCAGGGTGGGGGCTTCGTCCACGGCCCCGTCGGGGGCAGCCCTCTTTCCAGTAACACTTCCACTATCCTGTCCCTCGCTCCTCTGCATGGCCGCTGATCTACCTGCATACTGCAGGCGCGCACAAGCAGCTTGGCAAAGGCACGCAAACACATAGTCCGTGTCCTCAAGCGGCCTGGTACACGCTGATCGCGCCATGTCCCCCCCAGCACGTCCACGGAAGCAAGGGAGGCGGAGACGATGGTTGAGGCATCTCAAAGGGTCAGAATGGGAGAAATTGGTCATCCCTCCACCCATCACCGTGGTCGCAGCATTTGGCTACGCACCCCACAGGGACAGTGAAGGTGGGATGCTAGAATATGTGGGCGGTCCCGTCGCCAGCAGAGTTTGTCCACACCTGGGCAGCTTCGATAGGGCACCGATCTCAGAGGGGGAGGCCACATTCACCCATGGGGAGATTTGGGATCATCCAGCAAACAAGAGTCCCATGAACGGCACACTTTAACCATAATTCAAAACACGAGCGCATCCGCGTATTCTCTGTTTCCATCCACTGACGTTCGCTGTCGCTTGTCTTGATGCAGCCCCAGGGGGGCGCAGCGGTGCGAACAGGATTGAGGCCTTCAGGGAGCGACTATATCGGGTGCGAGGCTTGCGCGAGACTAGCGAGAGTGTGCTGAATAAACAGACTTGCCGCTTTTTCCTTAGCAGCGGGCAGGCTCATGAACACAAGAGTGTGAGGGTTCGTGAAACTCCGTGGGCCACCCGCATCACATTCAATGCCAATCGGCCCAAATCGATCCGTCTCCCACAAGGGGGTTTCAGCAAACGGCTGAATAGTAGGTTGAGCAGCTTCCCTTTTGTAGACCACAAACACTGCGTAGGAGCAAGTCGTGGGAGAAGTAGGACATTGCACAGGGGGCGCTTGGGCCGAGGCCGCATCAGGGAGGGGCACCACAGAAGGGATCACCATCGGACTGGGTTTCGGGATGCGGACCAGCGGGCGAAAAGGCGGGCCAGCAACGCGGGCCGCAGGGACATGGGCGAAACGCTCCGAAAGGCCCCTGGCCCGATTGGCCCGCTTCACTTCATTCCGTTCCGCAGTGCTTTCCTCCAGCTCCTCCTTCGGCGGTCCCAGCTGGGAGTTGATCCAACATTCCCTGCAGCTCGACGCACTTTGGATATGTTGGAGGAGCCTAGCCGTGTCCCAGAACTGCATGAGGCAGAATCGACAGGTCGTGCCAGTGACGAGCCTCGTCGGGCTACCATCTGACTTATGTTCTCTTCCCGTGTGCACCTTGACGACGTGTTCCTTATCCGATGTGAACCAGCACATGTAACACGCAAACTGAGCATCATGCGCATGCGTGGGAGAGGCAGCAGGAGGGGAGATGGGAGCGGCAAGCGGGGCCCCCTTGACTCGCGCGAGCGGGGGGGGGGGGGGCAAGGGCGAGAGAGACCCCCTCATTATCTGAGATTTTGTCACGAATCCCATGCAATCCCGCCCGCCACATGTCACATCCCAGCTCTTCCTGCCACTGAAACTTGGCCCTGGCCCACGCGACGCCCGCCAGTCTCAAGCGTCTGCAGTGCTCAGCTCTAGCCATTTGAATACAAGAGGGGGTCCACTCGCCACCTGGGGGGTCCTAAGGGGGGGGGGGGGGGGGGGGGGAGGGGGGGGGGGGGGGGGGGGGGGCAGTTTTGCGCGCCCGCGCCAGGTCATGGCATATAAGGTGTGACCAGAGTCCTTGTATCCCCCATACCGCGTCAAGCAGCGCACGCACTATCGGCGGGTCACGCGCGAGGAAACGAGAGAGGAAACGGCGACGGGTGGCAGTCGCAACAAGTTGCATTGGGAGACGCCTGGCAACCGCTAGAACTCTCCTGGTAGCAAACTGCTCGGCGCCGTTGTTTCTTCGCCCAATTGATCGCGGTCCGATGCGTCGCGGCGCGATGCTCGCAATGCATAACCTTCTTTGGCAAGGGGTTCAGGGGGGGATGGGGCAGCAATCTTGTTCACGGGGCGAAGCGCCCCAACCGCCCCCGCAACGCGGTGCGACATCTCCGCCCCAAGCCCCCCCCCCCCCCGCGTCCGTACTCGTGGTTCCTAAGGCTTCGTGGCGCCTCGCCACCTCGAGATCCCGCCCCCGCCTAAGAACGGAGGGGCGGGCGGGCCTGAGTGGCGAGACGCTGCCTCGCCGCCTTCTGCCCGCCCCCCCTGAGCGCTATGAGGATTTTTATGGCGGGGTTGACTAGCGATCCCCGCGCCTGCGCAAGTCCTCAAAGGATATCGTGGGCCCCTATGACTTTACCAGGCAACTCTTGGGCATTGTCAGCAAGAAGGATGGTGGGATCATCGGTGAATGAGACGTTGCTAATCGCGCGGTCCCAATCGTCCTCGACTAAGAATCTGAGCGAAGGCTTGGTTGGCGCCCAAATTCGTCCTTCTCGTTGCGGGGCAGCCTCCAAATCTTCAATTGTTCCAGGGGGCGCAGCATTCAGCGCATCTCCAGCAGGGGTAGATCCAGGGCGGGGGCCGACCGAGGGGGAGATCCAATCTTTAGTGAGGGGGGGCTTCCACTGAGATCCAGTCCGCGACTCATGCAGCAGGGCGGTGGCGCGCGCAGTCTCAGCTGGCGCATGGAGGATCGGGGGTTGCGCGAGCGGCTTCTGGACAACGCTCCATCGTTTGGAGGGCGTGCCCCAGGGAATCCCCGTCTCGCGGCAGTCGGGGGGCCAAATGCTTAACCGTCGATTAGGAAGCCGCAGCTCAATCGGTAAACGCTCCTCCCGCTGAAACTTTCTGAACGCGCGTGGCGTGCCAATGCTGTCGGATGCAAAGCTCGGCAAATTCAGCAGAGCATCCTGGGCGACCTCCGGCCTGGGTGACATGCGACGCCGCGCGCGTGATGGTGCATTTTGGCCAGGGCGTTGCAAAGCAGTATGTTCCACTGAGCATTGGCCGCCCACGCACTGCCCGACCATTTGCAGAAAGACGTCGCCTCTGCTTCCTTGAAAGAGGGGTTCGTGCCTATGAGCCGCAATTTCTGGTTGGTGGGTGGGCGGGGTGGTGTGTGTGCGTGGTGGGTGGTGGTGGTGGGTGTGGGGGGGGGGGGGGGGGGGGGGTGGGGGTTGCGGCACCTCGGCGAGATCCACAGACGCCGCTTTGAAGATGGCATCGGGGAAGCGGCCAGGCCCAGCCAGTTTACGATGTTGGGCTCGGCAAAACAGGGCGGTGCAATCACGCGCGGTAGGCATTCCCGCGGCGTTCGCAAAGCGCGAGGGTCGAATGGGCATGTGACTAGCACTGTTGTGCTGCTGCAGCCTGTCCTCCTTAGTCATTCCCTTCCCCCTTTCAACTCTAGCACGCTGGTCCTGCGTGATGTCCTGAACTTTAAGTGAGGGTCTCAGCGACAACGCCCTGCGAATCACGCATGCACGGGGCGGAGGAAGCGATTTTGTGGGTTCTTCCAGCAAGCTTCAGAGTCTTGTGGAGGCGGTTCCATGCCTTGATCGGTGTCCGGAGGTCAATCGAGCTACGAGCCCCTTCAAGTTCTTTAACCAGGAAGACAGCTCCGTCTTGCTTGGGAGAAAAGGCCAAGAGTTCCTGCGAATCCATAACGAAGTGTTGCAAAACCAACGTAAACACATCCGCTTTAAACTCCGCGAGTCGTCTTTATCCAGGGCCCGAAGGAATCGGCTGGCCCAGAAGCGCAACCTCGCAAGGGCCTGAGCGATGAGTCTGTCAATGCTCTGGTCTTCCGCAATGCGCTGAACCCCCATTCCCGCCCGCGCAGTCTTGGGGTGGGAGGCAGGAGCAAAGAGAGGAACTTGGGGAGGGGATGAAGCCTTCCATCTGTTCCCACCTTTCGCCTGACTAGCAGACATCCCCTCACTTCCCCACAGCTCATTTTGAGGCGGCTGCACGTCGTGAGCTAACATTCCCAGCTGCTCTTTCCAAGTCTTATGCATCTCGTCATCAGCGTCGCCAGTGAGAAGGCGAGGCCCCCAGTTTGAAGCGGCAGGCAAGCCTATACAGGGTGTTGCGCTCAGAGAAAACACTGGCAGCCAGCTCGCGCTTTTTCCCTGGGGCCCTGGCAATTCCTCTGCGGGTGGCAATCAAGATCTTCGACCTTTCCGATGCATGTGATTCCCTGGGCGAGGTCTTGGGGGTTGGATGCCCTCCTAGCCGCCTGGAGGATCTGAGTTTGGACGGTCTGGAGATGGGCGTTAACGTCGGTCGTCCGATGAACGGGTGGGATCGCTCGGATGGCTTCCTGAAAACTGGCGCAGGCCTCCGGTTATTTCTCATGGCTTTTGCGCTGATCCCCTTGGGTCCCGAACGGGGAGGGTGAGTCAGAGCGACCCATCGAAAGGTGACCGACGCGGGCAAGTGGTCAGGCTGGGCCATAGCGTTGTCAAATTCCGTCCAAACCTCGACCTTGCTGACAGCCTGCGTGTCTCGCTGAGAAGCCATGAATCATACAGTCAATTCTGTGCTGCTGGCCGTTGTTAGTCGTATATGTGTGCGCGGGGCTGTGCTCGAAAAGGTATCAATGGCATGCGTGGGCATGTCGGCAGCGAACGTCTGGAGGCACCGCCCTAGGCGATCTTGTTCCTGAGGGGGCCCTTTCCCCCCCATCCACTCGGTGGGTTGGCCCCCTGCGCGCGCGTCGGCGTCGACGCAAACGCAGCCGATTTTATATTTCAACACGAGGGCTCCAGCTTCCCCCCCAAAACTCTTTGACCTTCTGTATCCCCGGCCGTGTGTGTGGGGCATGCGTCGAGGCGAAGGTCAACCTGGAATGCGGTGGCGATAAGGCAGCAATGGCGATGCGAGGAGTAGCAGCAAGCTTGGCGAGGTTCTGCTTGACCATGTGGATATCTTTTTCCCAGGGGGTCTTACCCCTTGGAACTTCAGTGTCGAACCAAAGCTCACATCCCACTCCCTGAGGCGACGTTCCCGAAGCAAAAATGGCAAGATGTCCAGTCCATCGCCCCCCCCCGCCCCCTATTGCGCGACTCTGGGGTTCCAACAACGTGGGCCTGTGACTGGATAAACTTTCCAAGAATGATTCGTGCTCGGGCAGCCTTCTTCCCGCCGTGCCATGCGCTTGACGAGCGCCGGCGTTTTTGGGGTTATACTGGACCGCTCGCAGCTGGAAGCCGGCCTGGACAGGGGCCGTTTTCGCCCCGGGGTCCGCCTCAGGGGGCGTGGCAACCATGTTTTGGTCCTAGCAAACAAAGCCATCCAACCTGCCAGATCTTTCAACTTCCTTTTGCTGAACCCAGGGTGGGAGGGCAAGGCGCAAGGTAGGGGTCAGGAGGTGGATCCACTCCCACTCCCTCTTGACACAGTGGCGAGTGGCGTCAATGAGCCCTGGGTCGAGGGGAGAGGATGGGATGATTCTGCCATGCATGGTCGACCGAGCCGCGTGATCAGCCAGTGTGTTCCATGGGTGATCTTCCTGGGCCTTAACGTGATTGATGCTCAGCGGGCGCAACTGCGCAGCAATGCGATAGAGGGGGGCCAGGTGCCTGGGGGCAAATGATTGGGAATTGACGGTGGCATGTCCAAGGATGACGCCGACAGCGTTTTTAGAGTCCGAGTTTCAGGCTGGCGGGGGCGGTGATTCTGCCGCACAGCGCAAGACCAGCCGATTGCAAGCATCTCGCGGTGCAAGATATCAGGGGGCGTCGAGACAGATGAGGTGGCGCATGATTGTGCCCTCAATCCCGACCACCACCCCGCACATGTCGGGGGAGCGTAAGACCCGGGTTTGCCAGGACTCGGGTTCGCCATCGTTTTTTGACGACCGCGCCTCGGATTTTGACGAGGAGGAGTTTCGTGGGATGTCTGCAGATTTTTTTGACGCATTCGTCGGAGATTTCCGACGCCTCGTCATTTCCGAGTCCCCTGTACCCAGGTCTTACGTCCCCCTGAACATGAAATATTGCCTTCGCCATCCTGCAGCAAATCTATGCTGGCCCAAGCGCCCTCGCCCGCCGCGTCGGGACGCATGGGCCCATCAGTGAAGTAGCGTCGCTGCGCACTGTTGGTCCAGATTCGTGTCTCGGGGGGGGGCATGCCAACATGGCATATCGCGCTGGGAACGGAAGAGTGCCTAGTTCCAACTCAACATTCCACACTCGCACGTCCGCAGTTCTGATGACGTCGCAAACGGTCTGCTCTCCTTCCGGCCCGACGATATAGCAGGGCAGCGCCTGGGCAACAGCGGGGGGTTCCAACGGGGGCTCGCTGTGCTGGCTCTCAGGGGGGCCGCTATCTCTACAAGTGTACTCAACGGGCGCAGGCTCGCGCTCGCCGCCGCCGCCGCAGTCGCCACCGCCGCCGTCGGCGTCGTTGTCGCCGCCGCTGCCCGCACCGCTCGCGGGGAGATGCCACGATCCTTGATCCTTGTGCTCGTCCTCCTCAATACTCGACCCTCATCCTCCTCCTCCTCCTCCTCCTCCTCCTCCTCCTCCTCCTCCCCCTCCTCCTCAATCCTGAATCCTCAATCCTCAAGCCTCCTCCTCACGCCATCATAATTCTTGAGAGGTATGGAGTCGGGGGCCCCCTCGCGCTCGATCTCGGGACCCCATCGCTTCCCGGCTGTGGTCAGGCGGCGTCGCGCCCTCAGGGTATCCGGGCCATGCCCCATGGGTGGGGTCGCCCTGACTGGGGCCATCAACTTGGCGAGGATCTGTTCGACTTCAGCCTGCCATCTCATCTCCCTCAGGGGGGAGAGCGGCGATCGCCGGCGTGCTACGGGTCCGCGCGCTGCGATCAGCTGCCTTGCGTTGGGTCGCCGCGGCAACCGGGAAGGCAGTGACAAGATGGTGATGCTGGTACTCTGGCACGGGCTCAGATTGCTCCCATTTGTTCACCGCGATGTGATCCTTGCGGCACGCGCTGTGTCCTGGCTGACCCTCGTCAGCCTGGGCGTTGGAAAATACGGGTGGGTGTGGCGCAGTCACCCACGCCCCCCCCCCCGGGTGTGCTCAGCTGTCTGTCAACACTGGTCGCTTGCAGACTGGCTGGTCGCCGACCTGTCGCTGTGGGTTGCGCAAGTGCTGAAAACGTGTTCGCTCTGTTAAGGCTCGGCGCTGGTAGCTGCACTAGCCGCCGCAACAAAACAGGCCGGCTCACATCAGACCGCGTTTATCGTGCCCAGGGGCCTCCCAGGTCCAGCTTTTTGCTTGCGAAGTGCGCCTTGGGCCCAGCTGGACCCCTCGCAGGCGAGCGGGGGAATTTCGGATTTCATTGCGGTCTGACGCGCGCGTGCAGCCTATGAGTATCTGTCCACACCTTCCTCGGTGTTGTAAAGGTACTCGGAGATCTGCTCGTGGCCCCAATGTGCAGACGTGGCCCTGCGTTGCAGAACGGATGCGGTATCATCTGGCAGGGACTGGGCCATCTTGAGCATCATCGTGGTGCACTCCTGCCGGTCCTCTTGGCTCGTGTTGGCTTTCACTGTCCAGCTCTGCGGCCATCGCAGGCGGCCGACCGTTCTCGCGAGTTGCATCCGGCCCTTCCGCTTGGTTCGGGACCTGGCTGGACCTCCACAGGTGCTGTGTGATCGAACTCGTCTGGGCCAGGTCCGCCAACAGCTCGATCGATTCGATCGCGTGCCACGCGCAGAGCCTCTTGAGCGAGGCGCACCTCCATCCACCGCTCGCCATTCGATTCCCTCCCCATGTTGGTGATATTTCTGGCGTGCTGACTGCGACGTGGGGGCCCGCGCGTCCAAGCTTGATCGCACATGTCACGTGCAGCTTGCATGAGTTCTTGAAATGAGTCGAACATCTGGCTTAGGATCGGGGATGGACTGGCAGATGTTGGCGGCATATGGGGTACAGTCTACCACCCAATCACGCCTAGCAAAGCCGCCACTGAATAAGGAGTGTCCAATGTTCCATGCTGAGGAACGGTCACGCACTGCCATCAGCAGTCCCCTCCGTGCGTGGAACTCAGCTTGTTGACCTAACGGAATGGGTGTATATCATTCGGCTGTGGCTCCATTCATTTGCATAACGTAGGCATTCCTGCAGTTTTCTGTATCCTTGTTCGGTATAGATTGACGAAGTCGCTATCCTGATCGTCGTCGGGCTGTGCACCTGGCGCTGGTGTCACGAATGGCCCCAAACCGAGTTGTGCTGGATTGCTCGACCCTGGGCTCTGCACGGCTGCAGCTTGCTGAGCCTTCACTTTTGCAGCTGCTGGAACCTCCGTCGGTGTGTCCTGTGCTGCATCCGCACGAGCTGCGTGAGGGAGTGGTCCGCCTCATTGGGCAGTGGCCACGACACTCGTGGATAGTAGCGCATCTCTTCTGAACCGTGCATCGACATTTTCATTGCAATTCACGTCGTGGGCCCTCGATGTGAGCTGCTGCCTGGCACGGGTGATTCGTGCGTGTTGTTCAGTCATATGAGCTGCCCGTGCTGACGCATCCTGTGTAAGTAGGGCTGCAGTACGTTGGTTGTAATTGTAGCGTGCCACTGCCCAGCTGCGCCAGACTCCAGTCATTGCGCATCTCGATAGCGTCATCATTGCACTGGATCCGTCTCATGGCTGTTGTGGTAAGAAGTTCTTGGCGAACCGTAGGGACACACCAATCAAGCCAATCCACGCGTGCCGATTCAATGGGCCACAAAAAGGCTTCGCTGTTCCATGCGTCCACCTTGGGTCGCATTGCAATCTCGAATTGCCCATTGGACTGATGATACGCGTCGTCATCCGGGCTTGTCGCCTCGAGGCTGGCGTGGGTGAGGAGGCTTTGCAGCGGCCCCATGAGAGCACCCTCATCTTGTAAGGTGTTGATCGACTTTGCCCAGTCGATGTTGGAGTCCTCGACGGCGTCCAAGATGGTGGTGTCAGACTCCATGGTATTGTCGCTCTCCATATTTACCATGGGAGATGAATGCACCTTGTCGTTGTAGATATTTCTGGCGACGTTGCGCCAGTGACCATGAACTCGGCGACCAGTCAATGTAGCACAGGATGTGCTGTCGCTGCTGTAGGTGCTGCTGCCATGCCTCCTCCTGACTCCGCTGGCGTTCCTGCAACTTGAGCTGGAAGTTGGAAGCACTTGTGGGCTGCTGGATTTGGGTCGCCCTCCGCTGCCTTCTTGCGGCCTGTCGGGTACGGCTCCGACGCCACGCTGCCTTTTCCGTTGCTCCTGCCACCGAATTGCGACACCGGGTTATGGATTTGGTCCGCACCTGGTCCTGGCAGATGTGGCGGCTCTTGGGTAGGTCCCGCCGGCTGTGTTGTTGCCAGTCATGCTGGATCCACCCATGGCGTCTCTGCCGCGCGTACTTCTTCTGCTGCTGGCCGCGGTGAAGGCGGCGGTCCTCTGACCAGCTCCCGCTGTACCAGCTTTGCCCCCTGCACTGCTTCGTGGGCTCGGCTGCCTTTGGTATCGGACACTGTGCCCCCGCTCCTGGACCCAGTGCGCCCTCAAAAACCCTAGTAAGGACGCGCGACTTTGCTCAGGGTATCCTTGCGTCCTTGCTCTTCCTTGCTCTTGCGTCCGTGAGGTTTTCGTCGTCAGCCGCCCCGAAAATCCTAACTTCGGCTTCCAAGGGTCTTGCGTCCTTACCGCGCGTCCTTATTTGGGTTTTGATTGTACCCCCCTGATCCCATCGCGGTCTGGCTCACCCCTGAATCTGGTGGCTTCGCCGCTGTCGCTGTTCCTGCAGCTGCCATCTGCGTCACCGAGGCCGCCGAGCACGGCGGCGGCACAGGGAACCCCATGGGCGGCATCTGGAGCTGAGGAATCCCCATGGTCAGCGGCTGCTATGGATCTGGTGTCGGGCACGGTCAAACAGGGTGCGCTTGTCCACCTGGCAACTGCTGCACGGATTGCTGCATCTTCTGCATCTGGTAGATCATTTGCTGGTTCTGGTACTGCAGCTGTGCGTACGCTGTTGCCTCATGACGGTTCTGCTCTTGCAGCGCCGCGATCGTTTGTGCTGCGGCTGCTGCCCTCGGCGCCGTCGTCATCGTCTCTGACGCCGTCTCGGCACCAGCAGGCTCGGGAATGATGTCGTGGAGCTCGGCTGCAATCCTGGCCTCGGTCTTCGCCAAGGCGGTCTTGATGTCCTCGATATCGTACTCGAGTTCCCCGACCTGGGCCTCCAATGTGGCGATGCGACACTTGGTGTTCTTCAAATCCTCCATCTTGGATGCTAGCCGAGCCACCTGCTCCTCTTTGACCTCGCTCAAGGGCTTGGTCTGACCCAGCGCGTATTTCAGCATGCTCATCTCCTCCTTGAGCTCCTCGTCTGATTTCTTCGCTCTTACTCTTTGTGTTGCCAGGCGGGCGAGTGCCATGAGACGGGTCTTCACCCTGTCGCGGAACTGGTACTGCTTCTTGCGATCCGTCGTGGGGGTCCAGCTGCCCCACCCGTCGTGCGTTTCTGCAGAGTGCTTCAGGGCAGGGGCAATCCGTTCGACTAGCCTGTGGGCTTGCTTCTCGAGGCCGTGGTCTCGCTCTTTTGCTGTCGATCGTGGCTGGATCTGTCGCGGCCGGGCCGAGCCTCGGGCGCTGGCGGGCCTGGCTTGCCCCACTGGCGGGGGGCACTCCTGCTCGGTCTCCTCCGCTCTACGAGAGGCCGCCCACGGGATGAGCAATCCCACAGCCAACCTGCCTGGTGCTGTCCGCACGCGCATGTCCATCCCGGCGACGCGGCCATAGTCTGTGTGGCTGGCCGCGGTGGCTGCTGCGCGCTGTGATGGGCCGCCAGCAGGGCGGCAGCAGCTCGCACCCTGAGCAAGGCTCTCGCCGCAGCCTTTTCTCTCCTCCTGCGGCGATTCCAGGCGGCCTCTCGTCTTGAACGAGATCGCCCTCGTGATGAAGAAGAGACCGTGGTGGGCGTACGGCGTCCCAGCCACACTGGCAAACAAATGGTATGTTGTGGCAGGCCTCTCGGATGCCAACACACGATGCGCGGACTCCTGCGGACGCCTCCTCCTCCTCCTCCTCCTCCTCCTCGTCTCTCCTCCTTGTCTCTCCTCCTCCTCCTCCTCCTCCTCCTCCTCCTCCTCCTCCTCCTCCCTCTTCTCCTTCTCCTCCTCCTCGTCTCTCCTACTCCTCCTCGTCTCTCCTCCTCCTCGTCTCTCCTCCTCCTCCTCCTCCTCCTCCTCCTCCTCGTCTTTCCTCCTCGTCTCTCCTCCTCTTCCTCCTCGTCTTTCCTCCTGGAAGGCCCACTCCTCCTCGTTCCTGGTGGCCCTGTGCTTCTTCTTCTTCACGGCCGCCTCCGGGATCTCAGGCTTTTTCATCGAGTAGCATCGTCTACAGAAGTGATTTACCCCACAAGTGACTTGCTTGCCGAGTGCATGAACAATCAGTAGAATGCTCGCAGATGTTCGAGCATGTTACGCATTATGCATGGATTCGACGAGAAAATCAATTTTGGGGTAAGTCAATTCTGTAGTCGATCCCTACTCGAGTTCAGGGGCAACGGTGAGGAGGGGTAGGCTCAGGGGCGAACGCATCGACTTTCGATCTCCCATGGATCGCCTAGAGGGCTCTGACAGCTCCGCCCCGTTCAGGAACGTGCGGATTCGCCCTCGGGGGTCTATCGCCTCTCTCTATCGTCGATGTATCGCCGGATTTAGGCCCGATGTTTCGCTCCCTGAGCTGGCCCCCCCTTGTACTTCCCCTCAGGCATGCAGTCGTACGCCTTCGACATCCTGCTGGTGAGCGGTGTGGCGGAGCCGCTGCGCCTCCTGCCTCTCGTGGGCTGGGTCAAGCTGGCCGGTTCGCTGATCGCGGCCGCCAGCGCGGACTCCCCGCGCGTGGGCCGGCGCGTGCTGGCAGTGGTCGGCAGCTGCAGCTGCATGCTCTGCGACGCGGCACTGGCGGTGCATCTGGCGATGCCGGGCTTGCTGCCGCCTGCCGTACCCGCCACTGCCCTCTTCGTCTTCATCTTCGGCTGGAACGTTGGGTTCGGAAGCCTCCAGTTCGTCGTCTCGCTGGAGGTGCTGCCGAACGAGGTCCGCTCCACCTGGTCGGGGCAGATCTACGCGCTGGTGGGCCTGGTCGAGATAGCGCTGCTGCAGCTCTTCGAGACGATGCCCGCGGTCAGTCGGCCATCCTGTAGGGATGGGTGCCCAGGGACAACCAAAACAGGCTTCCCAGGTGATCCTTTTCTTACTCTTTTTTTTGCCGTCCGGCGCGGGCCCTCTCTCTCTCTCTCTCTCTCTCCCCCCGGGAGCAGATCTTGGCTGCTTTTGGCGCCTGCTTCGAGCAGGTGGAGCCTCTCCCTCGTAGGACGCAGTGCTGCAAACAGTCGCACTAAGCAGAGGTTCGGCGCCAGACCCCCCCCCCTCCCCCCCCCTCCCCGCCGCCCACCGTCGAAACGCCGAAATTCAAAACGTTCCCCAGAGGCTACGACATGAGCACCGTGGTACGGAATCGGCAGCTTGTCCCCACAGAATCGGCTCTGCCTCAGGGTTTCTCATACGGTCTGTGAAGGAAGCCCGTGGGTGCGGGGGGGCCCTTCCCCGCCCGCGATGCCCGGGGCTGCCCAGCGTTGCCCCGGACTGCCCCAGCGTTGCCCCAGTGGCGTCCGCGCCATGCCAAGCAGTGCCCGGCAATGGCAGGCAATGGCAAGCCGCGCTGGGCAAGGCCAGGCAAAGCAAGACTATGCTTACTATGTAACTTCTGCAGGGATCCATTCAGCATCGGTGCCGGTATATCCGTTGTCGAAATTCAGCCGGATCCGTCATATAGAATCCCGGTCAATCTGGCTTAATCCGGGCTGTCTGGCTAAATCCCCAGGGTTGATCAGGTCTTACCTGGCTGAATGGCACCCTCAGTCGGGCTTGAAAGCTTGTGATCGTTTCACGAAGACCTCCCACAAATCGTGTCCTTACAAGTCCAAGTAGCGCCAACCAATGCCAAGCAATGCCAAGCAATGCCAAGCAACGCGTAGCAACTCCAAGCACTGCCAAGCCCTGCTAAGGACTGCCAAGCAATGTCAAGCAACGACACGCACTCCCAAACATTGGCAAGCAATACCAAGCAGTGCCAAGCAATGGTAAGCAGTGCCAAGCAACGCACAGCAATGCAAAACAAAGCAAAGCAATGTAAAGCAGTGGCAAGCAATGCCAAGCAATTCCACGCAGGGCAGAGCATTGCTAAGCAAGGCAAGGCAATGCCAAGCAATACCAAGTAATGCGTCGCCCAGGGTGCTGGGTGAATTTTCTCTCCGCCGGATATCTTCCGCAGCCTGATGGGTGGCCGACTGGACCTCGGGGCGATGCTGCTGACGGACGGTTCTGTGGCGTTCCTTGCCTTCGCTGCCATCAACTTGGCCGCCGTTGCTTTTTCCTGCTGCGTGATGCCAGACCTGGGCGGACGCTCTCTCGAGGAGGCCCCGGCCCAGTGCTCGCCGCCGTCGCCGGCGCGGGGCGAACTCGGGGACGTAGGCAGCTCGTCGTCGTCGTCGTCGTCGTCGTCGTCGTCGTCGTCGTCGTCGTAATCCACATCGGCATCGTTGCCGTCGTCGATCGTTGCCATCGTTCGTTTTCGCCGCCACCGCCGCCTTCGTCGTCGTCGTCGTCGTCGTCGTCGTCGGTGTTGTCGTTGTCGGTGCCGTTGTCGTCGTGGTCGCCGTCGTCGACATCGGCATCGTTGCCGTCGTCGACCGTAACCATCGTTCGTTTTCGCCGTCGCCGCCTTCGTCGTCGGTGGTGTTGTCGTTGTCCCTGCCGTTGTCGTCGTCGTCGTCGTCGTCATCGTTGTCGTTGTCGTTGCCGTCGTCGTCGTCGTCGCCGTCGTCGTCGTCGTCGTCGTCTTTGTTGTCGTTTTTGTCGTCGTCGTCGTCAACTTCGTCAACTTCGTCGGTCGATCGCCGATCGGGTCTCGAGATTCGAGGTTTTTCAGCGCCTTCGGATTTTTTGGGGGCCTGCAGAGGCCTCCAGAGGGGGCTCCCGCAAAGTAGGGGGCGGGGTGAACGGAGAGTGGGCGGGCGAGGAAGAGGGAGAACAGGGAGGGTTAGGGTTGTTGGCGATTAGCGTGTTCTGGGGGCTCCTCCTCCTCCTCCTCCTCCGCCTGCTTCTCCCCTTCCTTGTCCTTCTCCTTCTCCTTCTCCTCATCCTCCGTCCTCCCTCCTCCCTCCTCTTCCCTCCTCCCTCTTCCCTCCTCCCTCCTCCTCCTCCTCCTCCTCCTCCTCCTCCTCCTCCTCAGGAGGAGGAGGAGGAGGAGGAGGAGGAGGAGGAGGAGGAGGAGGAGGCAGAGGTGGAGGAGGAGGCGGATGAGGAGGAGGAGGAGGAGGAGGAGGAGGAGGAGCAGCAGCAGGAGGAGGACGAGGCGGAGGAGGAGGGGAGGAGGGGGGAGGAGGAGTGAGGAGGAGGAGGATGGTGATGGCGGCGCTGGCAGGCAGCTGTCGCTCTTTGCAGGCGGACGGCCAAGCTCGGGGACGCGGGGGCGGACGCGCGTGATGGGCGTCATCGGGGGGCCTCGAGACCGGCCCCCCCTCTCCCTGCTCCTGCGCATCCCCCCATCCTCCCCATCCGCCCTCCTACCCTCCCCCTTCCCTCCCTCCTCCTCCTCCTCTCCTCCTCCTCCTCCTTCCCCCCTCCTTTTGCCTCCTCCTTCTCCTCCTCCGTTCTTCTCCCTCCTCCCCTCGTCCCCTCTTTCTCCTCCTCCTCCTCCTCCTCCTCCTCCCTCTCCCCTTCCTCGTTCTCTCTCCTCCTCCTCATTCTTCTCTTCCTCCTCCTTCTTCTCCTCCGCCTCCCGCACCTCCTAGTCCTGCTCACTCCCCCGCACCTTCTCCTCCCTTCGCCCTCCCCTCCTGCACCGCCCCTGCCCCCCTCACCTCACGCCTCCCTCCCCCCCGTCCCTCCTCCCCTCATCCCTCCGCCCTTCCTCCTCCTCCTCCTCCTCCTCCTTCCTCCTCCTCCTCCTCCTCCTCCTCCTCCTCCTCCTCCCTCCCTCCCTCCCTCCCTCCCTCCTCCCCCTCCCTCTCTCCCTCCCTCCCTCCCTCTCTCCCGCCAGCGCCTCCCTCCAACTCCCTCTCATTCCTCTTCCTCCTCCTCATCCTCCGCAGTCGCTCTGCTCTCCTCGCTCCCCCGAACATCTTCTGAGAGCGACCCGCCCTCTCTCCGCGCATGGGCCTTTACACAGGATGGGTGCGATTTGTTTTCCCTTCTGTGTTTTCCCATCCGAACATTCTCTCCTTCCTTCGAACATGGTGCTCCCGCTTCAGTGTGGGCTTCGTGTCAGGATCGGGGCTCTGCGTCCGTCGTGCAGAACGGCACGCCCGCCCCAGCGCGGGCCACGCTTCTGGATCCGAGTGCTCCCTCGCCGGCGTCGCCCCCCTGCTCATGCTGTTGTTGCTCCTCCTCGTCCTCCTCTCTCTCTCTCTCTCTCCTGCTCATGTCCCGCTCATCCGTTATCTCCTCCTCCAATGTAAACGCAGCGTCCGTTCTTATATTGCGAATGCACACGTCTGGGCCCGTTGGGCGCTTCCATGGTCGCCGTGAAACTCGTCGTATGACAGATAAAACACCAGCGCCAGGGGAAGGGACGGGTGGGAGGGGCAGGATGTCCGATAAGGCGCGAGCGCGCCCAGCTTGCCTCTCTCCTCTCTCCTCCCCCTCCACCTCCTTCGCCTCCTCCGCGTCCGACGACGGCTACAGGGCGTAGATGGACGCACGTGGCCAGTAATGGTGACAAGAGTGACAATCATGACGAGGATGACAACAATGACGATAATGACGATAATGATGATAATCATGGCGGTCATGACGATAACGACAGGTCGGCCCAGGGGCAAGTCGGGCCCAGGGGTCCAACACTCGATTCTCACGCCTGCCCAGGGGCGCGTTCTGCCCAGCGTTCCGCATGCAGCACCTGGCCGTGGCCACGAGGGCGCCCCAGGAGGGCCAACACCAGGGCCCCTGCTCCCTGCTCCTCCCCTCCTCCTTCTCCTCCTCGACCCTCGACCGACGACGACGACGACGACGACGACGACGACGACGACGATGACGACGACGACGACCCATCTGGCAGGAGACGCCCGTGGGCGCCCCCGCCCCAGCGGTCGTGGGCGCACCGGCGCTCGGCGACGGCATCTGAGCTCCCTGCAGACGCGGGGTCCCGCGCCGCCTCCGCGGCGCCCGTGCGGCGGCTCTCCGGCGCTGCGGCGGCGCTGCGGCGGCGCCTCCGCGGCGCTTCCGCGGCGCCTCCGCGGCGCCTCCGCGGGGCGCGGCGGCGGCGCCTTTGCGGCGCCTGCGCGGCGCTGCCGCGGCGCCTCGCCGCTGCAGCGGCGGCCTTGGCCTCGGCCGCGCGGCGCGCGCGCGCCCTTGGGCGGCCGCCGGGCCGAAGGCCCCAAGCCGACCCTTCGGCGGCGAAGTCCGTAGATCGGGGGCGGAAAAGAGGGGGGTGATGACTAGGGGGTGGTGGATATCATGGCGTGGGCCATGATGTTTCCCCAGATCTCATGGCGCCTCTTCTTGTTTCATTACGTCCCTGGCCCCCCCGCTGGGCCGCGCACATGCCGCCGGTCATGATTTGCACCTCCCCCTCTTGGACACCCCCCTCTTGGCCGCTCCCGAGTATACCCCACCCTCGCCGATCAACGACTCGAGCAAAGCGATGGGCGGCGGGGGTAGGGGTTCGGGATGCGCCGAGCGCGTGGCGAAGTCCGAAGCCTACCCCCGCCTCCCATCGAATCAGGAGAGTCGGTGGTTGGCGGGGGTGAGGTTCGGACGTCGCCACCCAGCCCTGAAGTCCGGCGCCCGGCGCGGCAGAGAACACGACGCCGCGAAGGAGCACGACCGGAGCCGCGGGGCCCCATCTCTCTGTTCAAGGCTTTTCGGGCCGATTCGATCTGCCAGGGTCGAGCGGGGGCGCGAGGGCTTCTGAGAAGCCCCGCAGCCTTCTGAGAAGGCCTCATCCTTCTCGAGAAGGTCCCCCCCCGTCGCTCGCCGCCGATGAAGGCTTTGCGCGGTAATACCCGTTGGAGATTTGCCATGGGACACGGGGCGGCCCAGAAGCCCCAATGTGCCCCAAATGGGTAACATGAATCAGGAGAGTGACCTTTCGACCTTCCGCCAGGGTGACCCTTGTTGCGGGCCCAAAGGGGTCCCCGATCGCCGAACGCGATGCGATGCTGGCGTCTTGCGCGCTTGTGTTTGGCCCTCCCGCGGCCCCCCAAAAAGCCGCGCACCAAGGGTCACTCTTGTGTGTAGTCGACCGAAGCCTCATGATGTTCCAACTTATTTTAGCCATGACTACCAGAAAAGAATTTCGAGCACCAGGAAAACACCGAAATTTGAGGGTCCTCACGTGTCGGGCCCTGGGAGGCGCTACTCGGTCGACGCTGTTTCGATACTTTTTTGGGTGCTCGAACTTGTTTCCGGGATCTGGTCCTCGGGTACGATGGGAGCAGCACAACCGAAGCTGAGCGAAACGCCGCCCGTTCCGAAAGCGCAGCACCAGGATCTCACGGGGCCGACGGCCGACGGCCCGAGGCCGAGGCGTCGCGAGGCGCCGCGGGGCGCCGCGCGTCGGGGGAAGCCCGGCGCGGCGTGTGCGCGGGCGGGCGCACGCACGCTGCCGGTGGCCGATGGGGCGGGGAAAGTCTGCGGGCGAAGGGAGGTCTAACTCGAGGCGGGCCGAGGGTCAGAGAGCGCCTTCCGCTGCAGGGCCACCAACAAAAAGGACGTCTCGGCGGTGCAGCGCCTTGCCGATGAAGCCGACGAATCAGTGCAACGTCCAACCCTTGGCCTATGCTCGAAGTCTTGGCTTGACGCCCAGTGTGGGGCGTCATTTCCAACTTGACCGACCAGGTTGCTTGCGCCCCTTGACGTCCGTTTGGGGTGTTCTGCAGATCTGACCCCCCCGGCCCCACTCAGGTAATAGCACACACTTGTCCGCCGTCGCGGACGCCTGTCCCGGGGCGGCTGGACAGTTTGCACATCTTGGCGAGCCGCCATCGGGGCGAAAGCTCTCCAGCCGCCCTGGGGCAGGCGTCCCCGACGGCGGACAAGTTCATGTCGTACCGTTCTTCGCCCCCTGCGAGCAGGGCACGCGCGGGGAGCCTCCGCCAACGGCGCCCGCGGAGCTCCTTGTGGGAGGAAGCGGGAGGAGGTGGGATGGGGATGGGGAGTGGGGTGAGGAGGAGGAGGAGGAGGAGAAAGGAGGAGGCGGAGGAGGCGGAGGAGGAGGAGGAGGTGGGATGGGGATGGGGAGTGGGGTGAGGAGGAGGAGGAGGAGGAGAAAGGAGGAGGCGGAGGAGGCGGAGGAGGAGGAGGAGGAGGAGGGGGAGAAGGAGGAGGAGGAGGAGCGAGTGAGGAGGAGGAGGAGGGAGGAGGAGGAGGAGGCGGATGAGGAGGGAAGGAGGAGGGTTGAGAAAGCTATGTCTTCGGACGTGTTAGTTCTCGGCGGATTGCTGCCTCGGGATGCCTCCCAGCGGTCGCGCTGGTGCTGGGTTGAAACAAACATGGGGATGCCGGACCGTCGGGACGGCCGCCCGGAGCGCCCGGGAGTCGTGACCGAACAAAAACCCACAGGGCATCACCTACTCCAGATTTCGTAATAAAGGGAGGGGGGGTCTCATTTCGGGGGGGGTCTCTTCCAGGCTATCTTGGAGGGCCTGGGGGGGTCTGGGGACGATGTTTTGGAGGGTTCTCCCACGGGGGGGGTCTGAAATGGCTTGTCTTGGAGGGTCCAGACCCCCTCCCTTTTATTACGAAATCTGGAGGAGCTTTGAAGGCTTACCATATATCCCACACCTGGCGTTTTCGCCCGGCTTCGTGTCCCTGGGGCCATCACAGATCGATGCGGCTCGAATCGTGCAGCACGAAGATGGGGTCTGGGGCTCCGGTCGTGATTTTTCGCGATGCTGTATTTTTGTTCGCAGCGTCGGATCTCGGGGGAGGTCGACTTGGAATGCAAGGTTCCTGGCTGCGCACAGACAACATCCCTAGGCAGTCCCAGCTGGCCTCAACCTGCACCCGGGCCTCAACAGGCCCCCCGAGCAGTTCGGGGCGGTCTCAGCCCAGGGTTGGGGTGTTAAGATCGCTCCAGACTACGTACTGGTGGGGCCTGCTCAGGCCAGCCAGGACTACTCGGGGGGGCCTGTTGAGGCCAGCCAGGACTTACCCGGGGGGCCGTCGGGGCGCAACCGGAAGCCTTACAGGTGGGAGGGGGTCTTGGGAGGGGAGGGAGGGGGGTGGATACGGTCGGGAAGTTTAGCTTAGCGTGCCACTCCGCTTGTTCTGTCCCACCATGATTCGGCGCGCGACGCAATCTACGTTCGGGTCCCTAGGCGTTAGCGTCCCGAGCCTTTCCCAGCCTCCCGTCCCACAGAGCGGAGCGACACGATATCCGATCGGAAGACGTATCGTGTCGCCAGGGCCGCTGCGACACGCTAAGCACACATTCCCGACCCTATGGGGAGGAGAAGTGAGGGAAACATGGGAGGAGAGGAAGAGGAGGAGGAGGAGGAGGAGGAGGAGGAGGAGGAGGAGGAGGAGGAGGAGGAGGAGGAGAATGACTGACGTCCCCTGCCGTTCTCCCTACTTGCGATGCTCTGCCTCCTCCTCCCCCCGCTTGGCCCGCCGGCCCGCAGGCCGCGACGTCGCCGGTGCCTCAGCCCGGGCCCCCGATCGCCTCGGCCGCCGGTTGCTCGGGCGTCCTGGGCGTCGCAGACCCGCGGCCCCACTGTCGTAAGCTGCAGCGCCATGCGGCTGGGCCATGTAAGGACATGTTTTTCGCCAGGGCCGGCAGGCCATGTCACACAGCAGTCGTCTGAGACAGGCCTGGTCACCTGGTCCATGATACGAGCTGGGGCAGACTTGTGTCATCGCATGTGCTTCCGTTGCTTCCAGGCTCAAGGCCGGAGGGCAGGCAACAGTCCGGTTGGACTTCCCAAGGATTGATGAGCTTTCAGTTTTATTGCAGGCGGTTCCGCGCAGTCGCAGGTTAACAAAAGGGAGGGAGGGAGGGAGGGAGGGAGGTGTGGTCGGGAACCTCTGGATACCGTGTCGCTCCGTCGGTTCTGTCCCACCACGCTTCGACGCGACATGCTATCCACGCCCGAGTTCCCGACCGTCGACGTCCCGAGCTTTCTCGAGCCCCTCGCCCCGCGGAGTGGAGCGGCACGCTATCTACTCGCATAGGGTAGCGTGTCGCCAGGGTCCCCGCGACGACACGCTGAGCCAAAGTTTTCGACCGTAGGGGGGGAGGGACGAGGGGGAGGGATGGCGGTTGCCCTCAGCTCTGGGCGCTACTTTTTTCCACGCCGGGTATTTTCGCCTGGCTTTGGGCCCCGGGACCCTCACACATCGATCCGGCTCGGCAAATGGCGCAGAAAGATGGGGTTTGGGTTAAGTCGGGCATGTCTTCCCCCTACAGGAAGAAAATTCAAACATAGTAACGAAATAGTCAGCGGACGATGTTTCGTTGTTGTTTTTGTTGTTGTTGTTGTTGCTGTTGCTGTTGTTGTTGTTGTTGTTGGTGTTGTTGTTGTTGTTGTTGTTGTTGTTGTTTGTGTTGTTGTTGTTGCTGTTGTTGTTGCTGCTGTTGTTGTTGTTGCTGCTGCTGTTGTTGTTGTTGTTGGTGTTGTTGTTGTTGTTGTTGTGGTTGTTGTTGTTGTTGTTATTGTTGTTGTTGTTGTTGTTGTTGTTGTTGTTATTGTTGTTGTTGTTGAACATTATTTATTCTAAAGAATAATTATTGTTGGGCCCCCTGGTGCACGCCCCCCCTGCGCCGCCTAGGCCGCAGCTACATTTTCATCATTTTCGTGAGGAAGCCTCAGGTAAAACGATGTGATCCAGATCCGGTTGTTTTGTTGTAATCCGTTTTCCCTTGCAAAAAACACTATAAAATGACATTTCTTGTTCTAATATAATCAAATTTCAAGAATCCCTTGCAAAAAAATAAGGTAAAGTGGACATTCGCGCGCGCAAGACGAAATCCTTCCAAAAGCTTAGTGTTCGGAACGATTTTAACATAAAAACATCAAAAAACCAATGGTTTTTTCAAACAAAAAAATGTCAAAATCTCATCCCGCGCGCTCTTGCGGATTCGTAGGAAACCCAACACTTTTTAAACATTTCTGTCAAACGGGCTTTTGCGAGCAACTTTTTCGAACTTCTGCGACAACGGTTGCGCACCTGCCAGGGCCATCATCCCTGTCAAATAATACCATGCGGGACACATTCGTTTTTTCTTCGCGCGCGCACGCCGTCGTCGTCGGCCGCGGGGCCTTGAATAGTAGCCACGGTCGTCCGCATGCCACGAAGTGAAGTGTCCGAACGTCATAGGGCGGGAAGCTGGGTGTGGGTGGTGGCGAAGAGTCGTTTGGAAATTTGGTAGAGCTTGAACCGGCCCCCCCACAAAGTGGGGGTATTGCCCGCCTCCTATGAAAACCCTGGCACTGGTGAGAACGGAGTGTCCCCAGTCTTAATGTTGTTGTTGTTGTTGTTGAACATTATTTATTCTAAAGAATAATTATTGTTGGGGCCCCTGGTGCGCGACCCCCCTCGCCGCCTAGGCCGCAGCTACAATTTCATCATTTTTTTAGCGAAAAAGCTTCAGAAAAGGAATTATTACCGGATCCGGTTGTTTTGTTGTGTACCGTTTTCCCTTGCAAAAAACACTATAAAATGAAAATTCTTGTTCTTATGATCAAATTGCAAGAATCCCTTGCAAAAAATAAGGTAAAGTGGACATTCGTGCGCGCAAGACGAAATCCTTCCAAAACCTTAGGTTTCGTAACGATTTTAACATAAAAACATCAAAAACCCAATGGTTTTTTAAGAAAAAATTGTCAAAATGTTCTTCCGCGCGCTCTTGCGGATTCGTAGGAAAACCAACACTTTTTAAACAATTCTGTCAAACGGGCTTTTGCGAGCAACTTTTTCGAACTTCTGCGACAACGTTTGCGCACCTGCCAGGGCCATCATCCCTGTCAAATAATACCATGCGGGACACATTCGTTTTTTCTTCGCGCGCGCACGCCGGAATCTCCAAAAATCATTGGGTTTTTAAGAATTGTAGCACCGCGCATCATAAAATCACACGAATCGCACCGTAGCTCTCCTCTGGCTCTCTGTCTTGCTCTCTCTCTCTCTCTCTCTCTGTCTCTCTGTCTTGCTCTCTCTCTCTCTCTGTCTTGCTCTCATATCATGCGCAACAAATGCACGATGCGGGGCACATGCGGGGCCCAAACAAGTGATTAACCTCTGCGGGTGTGTACTCCACGCCAGTGTAGTATCCACGATCGTCCGCGCGCCACGAAGTGAAGTGTCCTGACGTCATAGGGCGGGAAGCTGGGTGTGGGTGGTTCCCGAGAGTCGTGTGGATGTTTGGTAGAGCTTGCATTGCCCCCCCACGAAGTGGGGGTATTGGCTGGCGTCGCATGAAAACCCTGGCACTGGGGAGAACACTGAGCGTTCGGGTAAAATGATTGTTGTTGTTGTTGTTGTTGTTGTTGTTGTTGTTGTTGTTGTTGTTGTTGTTATTTTTGTTTTCGCTGTGTTTGGGCACTTTTTCGGATTTGTTTTTATCCTTCGTCCGAAATCCGCCTGTAGGGGGACATGCCCGACCTACGGTTTGCGGCTCGGGTCGTGTTTTTTTTTTTCGCGATGCTCCGTTGTTGCGCAGCGTCGGAGCTCAGGGCGGGGGTGGGGGGTGGAGTGGGCGCCGTGCCGACGTCATGTCACAAAGAGAGCGATTCAGAACACGTGCTCCCAGCCCGTCGAGCGATGCCACGCGGGAGATGCCCCAGATATCGTAATAAAAGGGAGGGGCTCTGGACCCTCCAAGACAAGCCATTTCAGACCCCCCCCGTGGGAGAACCCTCCAAAACATCGTCCCCAGACCCCCCCAGGCCCTCCAAGATAGCCTGGAAGAGACCCCCCCCCAAAGTGAGACCCCCCTCCCTTTATTACGAAATCTGGAGTACCCAAGGGTAGGAGGGAGGAAGAGGGAGGAGACAGAGCAGGCGTAGAAGGGAGGAGGGAGAAGGAACAGGAGAAGGAGTTTCGCGATCTCTGTGCCGGCCTGGATGCTTTTCCTTGCGTTGAATGGTTTTTCTTTGATTTCGGCCTCTGGTGGAAGAGGAGGACGTGGAAGGGGATGATGAGGAGGAGGATAAGAAACTGCTCATACGGAAGAGGGGTTGCGGAGGAAGAAGAGGAGAACCGGAGTGAGCTCAGGATGCATCAGTGATGTTGCAGGACACCCCCGCGTCTCCATTCCCTTTGATTACACGTCAGTAGAAGGCGTTTTCTTTTACGACGGGAAGCGCATCCTTGAAGACCAGCTGTGCTGTGCATTTTCGTTTGGAACCCGATGAAATTTGCAATGCGTTTTGTCGTCGAGAGCTTGGCTAGCTAAGCGCCACGCCTGAGAGGAGGAGGAGGACGAGGAGGACGAGAATGATGATAAGGAGGAGGAGGAGGAGGAGGAGGAGGAGGAGGAGGAGGAGGAGGAAGAGGCAGGAGGGGAGGAAGAAGAGGAGGAAGGAGGAGGAGGGAAGAGGAGGAGGAGAGGAGGAGGAGGAGGGGAGGAGGAGGAGGAGGAGGAGGAGGAGGAGGAGGAGGGAGGGGGGGGAGGATGATGCTGATGATGCTGCTGATGATGATGATGATGAGGAGGAGGAGGAGGAGGAGGAGGAGGAGGAGGAGGAGGTGTACTAATCAGGAGTAGGGTGAAGAAGGAGGAGGGGGCGAAGGAGGAGGAGGCGGAGGAGGATGCGCAGGAGTAGAGGGAGGTTTTTTTCAGGATCGAGGATCAGTGTTGGCAATCTTCGGCCCTTTAGGCTTCAAGAGGCCTCCAGGTCCATGTCGGCCGCGGGGCTTCCGAGACCCCAAACGTGCCATCCAGGAGGATCGGGGAGCGAGGGGCAGGAGGAGGTGGAGGGATTGGAGAAGGGAAGAGCAGCGGGTGCTACGATCGGGAACTGTTTGATAGCTTGTCGCGCCGCTGCTTCTGGCCGATGAGGCTTCGGCGCGACACGCTGTCCACATCCCGGTCCCCATGCCGAGCCTTCCCGAGTCTCTCGCCCCGCGGAGCGGAGCGACGCGATCTCCGCTCGCAAGGCATAGCGTGTAGCCGGGGCCGCCGCGACGACACGCTGGCCAAAAGTTCCTGACCGCACATCCTCCTTCCTTCAGTTCCTCATCGCTCTCGTTCCTCGTCCTCCTCCTTTTGTCCCTCTTCCCAGTGGGGCAATTGAGCGCGGTGAGCGCGCAGTCGTGGCCCACTCAGCTCGGATTCTGGACCGATCCACAAGCTGTCCTTGCTGTACTTGTTCAAATACAACATAGCATACATATATATATATATATACAATGTGATTCGACAGTTGGCACACGTCTATAACACACTCACGGTGAGGACGTCTTGGATCTCTCTGTTCTTTTTCCGTTTCACCATATTCGTGTGCAACACCTTATGTTAAATAATCTTCTCTCCCTCTCTCTGTTCCCCTTGTCCTTTCGCTCTCCATCCCACCACAGCCAGCTTCCTCCCTGCCCCTGTCCTCTCTCTTTCTCTCCCTCGCCCGTCTATGATGCAGTCGTTGCTTGTGTTTCTCTGGCTCTTTCTCTCCCTCTCTGTCCCTCTCTGTAAGTTTTTGTTGTTGTTCTCTCTCTCTCTCTGTCTCTCTCTCTCTCTATATATATACATATATATGTATGTGTGTATCTCTCTCTATCTATGCCTGTCTGTCCGTCTGTCTGTCTGTCTGTCTTTCTGTCTGTCTGTCGGTCTGTCTTTCTGTCTGTCTGTCTGTCTGTCTGTCTGTCTGTCTGTCTGTCTGTCTGTCTGTCTCTCTCTCTCTCTCCCTCCCTCTCTCTCTCTCTCTTGAAACATATACGCCATATAAGTAAATAGGCCCCCCCCCCCAGGGCCTGGGCCAACCCACCCCGCAACCATCGGGGGAAGCTTGCTGATACCCCCCCCCGTTTCGCTCCCCAGAAGCGGCCCGGAGAGGCCAAGAGGGTGCCAAAACGAGCCAAGAGGGTTCCAAGAGGCCCCCAAGACGGTGCAAGAGGGTCTCGAGCTGCCCAATGGGGCCCAGGAGGACTCCCAGAGCACTCTCAAAAGGGATCCAAGAGGCCCAAATCTCCGATGGGAAAACGTACATTTCTAGCATGTACGGCTTTTCAGCTCTCGCTGCTTTCAAGACGGTCCAAGAGGCTCCAAAGACTTCCCCAAGACACCCCAAGGCGTTCCCAAGAGGCCCCCGAGCCAGCCCAAGAGGGCGCCAAGACAGCCCAAGGGCCGCCTAAGACGGCTAAGTTGGCCCCAGAATGCCGCCCATGACGGCCAAGATGGCCCCAAGACGGTCCAAGAATGCTTCGATGCGTCCCAGGAGGCTTCCAAGAGCACTTCCAGGAGGGCCCCAAGAAGCCACAATCGTTGCATTCCTGTGGGAAAGCGTATATTTTTTTCATATGCGGCTTTTCGACCTTCACGGCTTTGAAGACGGCCCAAGCTCTAAGAGGCTCCCAAGACTTGCCCAAGAGAGCCTAAGACATTCGCAAGAGGCCCTCACGACAGCCCTAGAGAGGGCCAAGACGGCCCAAGGCTGACCAAGACTGCCCAAGTTAGCCCCAAAACGGACCCCAAGAAGGCCCCGAGTCGCTCAAGACTGCCTCAGATGGCCCCAAGAAAGTCCAAGAAGGCTTCGAGACGTCTCACGAGGTCTCCAAGAGCACTCTCAAGCGGATCCCTAGAGACCAGATTCGTTATATTCCCGTCGGCGAAACGTACATGTGAATAATCAATGTAAGTGATTTTCTTGGAACGTTCTCTCACAGTACACGGTGTGCTATGCGGTCATATTCGCTTCGGATCATGATGTTATTCTCTCTCTCTCTCTCTTTCTCTCTCTCTCTCTCTCTCTTTCTCTCTCTCTCTCTCTCTTTGTCTCTCTTTCTCAGTTCCTTCCCCCTCTCCCTCTCCAGCCCCTCCTGCCAGCTCCCTCACACTTTCTCCTTGTGTCTTCATGGCTCGTATACAGTTCGTTATGTGTGTCGTGCCTGCTAGGCTTTTGTTTTCCGCGTGTCGTGTTCTCTCTCTCTCTCTCCTTCTCTATCCCCACCCCCTCTCTCTCACCCCCTTTCCTTCTCCACTCCCCATTCGGCCAGCTCCCTCCCTCCCTCCCTTTCGCTCTTCCTCTCGCTCTTCCTCTGTGTATGTGTTTCTGTATCCCTCCCCCTCTCTCTCTTTCTCTTTCGTTGTTGTCTCTCTGTCTCTCTTTCGCTCTTACTGTTCCCTGCCTCTCTTTCTCTGGTTCCCTCTCTCTCATCCCTTCTCCCTCTCCAGCCCCTTCAGCCGTCCCCCTCCCTCCCTTTCCCTCTCCCTCCCTCTCTCTGCCTCTCTGGCTCGCTCTGTCTCTCTCTTTCTGTCTCGCTCTGTCCTTTTTTTTCTCTCTGGATTCTTCGCTGTCTCTCTCTCTCTCTCTATCTCTCCCTCTTTCTTGCTTTACTTTTCTATCTGCTCTCTGTGTCTCGCGCCACGATCTTTACCCACTGTGTGTTGGCTATTGGTTAACATTTATCTGTCTCTGTGTGCTTTCATGCTTTATGTTCCCTATCTCTCTCTCTCTCTCTGAGTGTCTATGTGTGTATGTATTGATATATATATGTATATATATATAGATGTATGTATGTAAATGTATATGTTTGTGTATATATACATTCAGATATAGCAGTTCCCTCACATTTTACGTATACGTCTGCGCATACCAGGTTTACACATATAGGTACTCCCCTATTCTCCATGTCGTTTCTCGTTATCTCTCCCTCTGCCTCCCTCTCTCTCTCACTCTCTCTCTCTCCTTCTATATCTATGTCGAACTACATCGATGGATCTCTCCTCTCTCCCTTTCCTGTTGTGTGTGTGTGTTCGTGTGTACGTGTGTGTGTGTGTCTTTGTTTACCCTCTCCCTCTTTCTATAGTTTTGATATATTCATATATGCACACGTATGTCTCTCTCTCTCTCTTCTCTCTCCTTCTCTCTCCATCTCTTTTTCTTTCCCTTTCTGTCCCTCTCTCTGTCCCCTCTCTCTCCCGACCAGACGAGGCACGAAGTCGCCGGTGTCGGCTCTTGCGGGGATCCTCGCCGATCCGATCCTCCTCGATCGTCGATCCCCCTCCTCGTTCCTCCGCCCGCGAACGCCGAGCCTTCCCTCGATGTGAGAATACGAGGCGTACCACTACCACCGCCTGGGGGGGGAGGGGGTCAGGATGAGCCACGAGAGTGCCCAAGAATGAATGAATGAACCACCACGAGAGTATGCAGGTATGCAGGGTGCCTGAATGAGTGAACCACCACCACCCAATGAGTGCCAGGGTGTGCAGGTATGAATGATGCAGCACGAGGGTGCCCCAGAATGCATACACTACCACCACCACCCCTGACCTCCTCCTGCCTCCGCCTCCAGCTGGTGGTGGTGGCGGTGCGCTTCCTGTGCTCCGTTGCAGGCTCGCGCCGTGTTTGTGGGGGTGGCGACGACCACGGTCGAGCGGTGTCAGGAATGGCCGCCGGCAGTGGCCCAGATGCGGCCGACTTCGGACGATCTGTGCTTCTGGAGAGCCGCGATCGCTCAGGTCTGAGCGGTCATCGCGGTGCCAGGAAACAGCGTTGGCTTCATCGTGACGTGAGCCCGCCATACCCAGACCTCCAGGGCAATGTGTTTCTGTACGGGCCCCCCAGACCTCTCCAGCTCTGCCTCCTCCTTCCTGCATTTTTTCTCTTCTCCGCCCTCCATTCCTCGTCATGCTTTTGCCTCCTCTCGTGTCCTCCGCCCTCCGTCTGCACCAACATCCTCACTCCTGATCCTCCCATCCTCCGTCCTCTCGCCTCTGGGTTCTCACGGACAACACGGGAACCAGCAGTCATGCCCATTTGCGCTCGAAGATCGGCGTTCGTGGCTCCATCAGGTTTTAATGTGGACCCCCCCTGGCCGCTCGACAACTTTCCGGGGATTGTTACTTTTCCATGCCACGTTGTTTTCTGATGTCTCGCGAGCAGGGGAACGGCTTCCGGACAGCGAGAATGACGACACATTTCCGCCCTGATTTGTTTCAAGACTGGACGTCTGGGTGCTCGAAACCTCCAGGCGGCTAGGCTGAGTTCGTGGGATTTTGGTGAGGTTGATTTATGCATCGGCGCTGGCACATCCGTAGTCGAATGCAGGGCCATTCTGGCTTGATGTTGTGTAATCCCGATAACTCTGCCTCATCCAGCCTGTTGTCTACTCCAGGGCTTAGTCTGGGGTCTAGTCCAGCTCAAGAGCCTTGCTATCAGGATCAAAAGTTGGTAGAATTCTGAGATCCGACGTCGCGAAAAAGGCAACATCGCGAACACATCATAACCGGAGCTCTAGACACCATCTTTCTGCGGCATTTTTTTGAGCCTGATCGATATGTGATGGTCGCTGTGCAAAACATGCGACGCTAGGATCTCGGGGCTGCTATCGTTCCCGCGACGATGCCCTAAGAGTTGCGTCCCAGAGGCGGCGGTGAGCCTCCGGGTGGTGGTCCCCCCAGATTGACGGGCCAACTTTCCACCACCACTACTTTATGTGGGACGGAGGAGAAGGGAGGATGAGGAAGGAGGTCCTTCTTCTCCTCCTCCTCCTCCTCCTCCTCCTCCTCAACCTCCTCCTCCTACCCCCTCCTCCTCCTCCTCCACCTCCTTCTCCTCCTTCTCCTCCTTCCCCTTCTCCTTCTCCTCCTCCGCCCTCCTCCTCCTCCTCCTCCTCCTCCTTCCCTCCTCCTCCTCCTCCTCCTCCTCTCCGTCCCCCCCTCTCCTCCTCCTCCTCCTCCTCCTCTCCTCCTCCTCCTCCTCCTCCTCATCCTTCTCCCCCTCCTCCTCCTCCTCCCCCTCCTCCTCCCTCTTCTACACGTGGTGGTGGTGGTGGGGGCAAATGGGGCCCCTGTCGGATCGAGGCCTGCGCCGGCGGGGACTCCCGCACTGCCTCCCGTGCCCGGCCTGCCGGTGGGGGACTGGCTGTGCCCGCAGTGCGGGGACCACCAGTTCGCCAGGACCCCGGCGCGCGTGGGGCCTCCCTGCTGGGAGCGTGGGAGGAGGAGGATGCAGCGGAGGAAAAGGAGGAGGAGGAGGAGGAGGAGGAGGAGGAGGAGGAGGAGGAGGAGGAGGAGGGAGGAGGAGGAGGAGGGGGAGGAGGAGGAGGAGGAGGAGGAGGAGGAGGGAGGAGGAGGAGGAGGAGGAGGAGGAGGAGGAGGAGGCGGTGGCGGAGGCGGAGGCGGAGGCGGAGGCGGAGGCGGAGGCGGAGGAGGAAGAGGATGCGGATGAGGAGGAGGAGGAGGAGGAGGAGGAGGAGGAGGAGGGCCAGTGTAAACCCAAGAGTCATCAGCGACGTTGGAGTAGACCCTCCCTCCAAGCTCCCTCATCATATGCCCCGACAGCGGCTCATTTCCATTGATGGAACTGTCTCGTTGGAAGAC
>CAUYUJ010017327.1:61142-64673 GCA_963575745.1 Prorocentrum cordatum
GCTGCTGCTGTTGCTGCTGCTGCTGCTGCTGTGCGTTGAAGAGAGGCCGTGTGGATACGGCACCTGTGGCAGTCGTATCCTGCACGGCTTTGCGGAGAGGCCGCGAAGACACGCTTCTTGCAGCATTCGCATCGTGCCGCTCCGCCAGAGATCCCCGCGGAGCGCCAAAAGTGTATGTTTATGTTTTTGCGTAGTTTTCTTTCTAGCGGCGTCGCCGCCGCCGCCGCCGTCCGCCGTCTGTGGTCCGTCGCCCGTCGTCCCCAGACGTTCGCGTCGTAACAGAAGATCGCGACGGAAGGTATTCGGCCGTCCTCGTCCTCTGGGGTCCCTCGCCAGGCCCCTGGACCGTCAGCAGAAATTCCCAGGACGAAGAACTGACGCTGTTGAAATGGTCGGGATTTCCCATCGTCCGTCGTCCATCGGACGCCGTCCTTTGAGATCCTGGCGTCTCAGTTCCGATTTAAGATTGCAGAGATATCGGGTCTGGGGCTCGGGTCGTGATTTTCCATGATGTTGATGTTTTGTTGCTACGTCGGATCTCAAGGTCGTCCGTCGGCCGTCGGCCGTCGTCTGTCGCTCGTCCCTGTGATCCGACGTTGCTAAAAAATCGTCATCGAGAAAATTCCGACCGGTGCCCTGGACCCCATGTTTCTGCTGCATTTCGCGAGCCGGATCGATTTGTAATGGCCCCAGAGCCCGCAACCGGGCGAAAGCGCGCTCCGATCTGAGGATTCGTCGTCGTGGTCGATCGCTCGTGGTCGCCGTCCGTCGTCCGTCGTGGTCGTTCGTCGTCGCCGTCGTCGTCTTGGTGGTGGCCGTCGTCGTCGTGTTTTGGTTCGGAGCGCTGCCCCGCAAAGGTCTGGACCTCTTTCTGGGGAGCGGCGTTTCATCCTGAGTCGTTGTTTTACGGTCTTGGGGCCTGGCGAGGGACCCCGGAGGCCGAAAACTAACACAAACTGGACGTTCTGTTCTTTTCAAGACGCTTGCACGTATTCATGGCGCGCGGGTTTTATTAGCCGAAAGGATATGCGACCGAACAAAATTCGGCTACTGGAAACGTGACCGAAATGGTGTCCGAAATCTTCGTGTGACCGAAATTACGACTGACATCTGAAACAGATTTGCTTCCTAAGCAAGAGATTATGTCACGTTCTGGCGCGTTCGGAACACTCGGGCGCCGGTTTGAACTGGCGGTTTCGGTCGCAATCTGGCAGATTTTTGGGCACAGTTTCGACCACTAGTTGCAGCCCCCTGACAGAGACGAGGCGTCTTGGCCAACGTCCGTCTCTGAAGTCCGATGATGCGACAACGATGCAAATCGTACAACAAATTCGTCCGCAGCCCCAGACCCCTTCGTCCTGCGCCATTCGTCGAACCCGATTGATCTGTGAGGGTCCGAAACCGGGCGATTACGTTGGGCGTGACAAGGTTGAGACACCAGGATCTCAGGGGTCGTCGTCGTCGTCGTCATCATCGTCGTCGTCGTCGTGGTCGTCGTCGTCGTGGTCGTCGTCCGTCGCCGCCGCCGCCGCCGCCGCCGTCGTCGTCGTCGTCGTCGTCGTCGTCGTCGTCGTCGTCGTCGTCGTCGTCGTCGTCGTCGTCGTCGTCATCGTCGTCGTCGTCGTCGTCGTCATCGTCGTCGTCGTCGTCATCGTCGTCGTCGTCGTCGTCGTCATCGTCGTCGTCGTCGTCATCGTCGTCGTCGTCGTCGTCGGCGTCGGCGTCGTCGTCGTCGCTCATTTTGGCTCAAGACATTTTTTCTGAGCTGGCAAGCGTGCCTAGCATCTCCTTACTGTACCTTCCATCCCCAGCATATCACACGATGTCGCTTGGATGCGGACGTTTTTGACAGTTTATTCTACAGGACGAACAGTTCGGAAACATAGGCGGGGGAAAGCAGATCCGAGCTATCCAGACTGCGACAGCAGGTGAGGGGTTCCCCGTGCAAGCTGGGTGTGGATTTGCATGCACTCATTCCCGTTGTGGTCGAGAGGTGCTCCTTGGACCCAAACGCTCCTGAGTTCTTCCCAGCTCCTGAGTTCTTTCCAGTTCCTTTTCACGGTGGCAGTTCTGTTGCTATTACTGGGGCCGCCTCTGAAGGTTTGGGTGATCCAGTTTCCGACGATACGCACGTTGATCTTGGATATAGAGTTCGTGAGTGCTACCAATCGGGTTTCAAGCATGCGGATGTACACGGTACGCCTCTCGTGCAAGTGAATGGGAACTGCTGCCAAAGGTGACTGCACACCACTTGGAGGCTGACGCTGCATTTCTCTCCGTGCCGCGTGGTACATGGGAGCTTCTGCCTTCTGGACTCCTGGGTGCATGCTGTACCACTGGTTTGAAAAGAACACGCTGTGCACTGAGGAGCAGCACCGAGAGGTGCAAACGAGCCTTCCCATGATGATCTGGCTCACTGGTATGAGCAGGGCGACTGGGCTACAGCCTGGCAGGGCCGGCCCATTCTTTTCCGACATTTTGGGACGCGCTTCGGCCAGCCTTTTTCAATTCGTCCTCAGGGGCGCAGAGTCTTTTGTCGCTAGCGTCGACGGCCAGGTGATTGAGACATGCGAGGCGTTCGTGCACATCAGCGAAGGGTTGCAACTGGTGCACACACAGGGACGAACGTCTTCTCTAGAGCACGAGCTCGCCATCAAAGATAGTGAATCTCATCGTCTGCATCGGGAGCAGCTGGTCAGCCTTGAGCATGCGACAGCCGCCCTCAAGTATTTCCGCGACCTTCAGGATGCCGTTCTGAGTGGGGACGTGGAGAGTGTGCACACACAACTTGGGTCCGAGACCTGTGCGTCGAGAGCCACCGTATAATCAGCTGCCGCCGCGGTCAGCGTGCTATTGTGGAGCCGCTTGATATGCGTGGCAATCCTCGTTTGATATGGTCCCGTATCCGCAATCCTCGTGGCAATCCTCGTGGCAATCCTCGTGGCAATCCTCGTTTGATATGCGTCGCAATCCTCGTTTGATATGCTTGTCTGAAGCCGCCCTTCCTCCCTTGCTTTCCCTCTGCCCCTGGTCTCGGCTCTGTGTGCTTCTCGCTTGTCTTCGCTCTTTCGCTCTTTCGGCCCTCCGCTTGCAGGCAACAGTCGTTCCAGCCGCTGTGCCTCTCTGAAGCGCGCCTCATTGGAGCACGGTGCGCTGTTCGAACCTTTCCACTCACTCAGTCACTCCGGGACGGTCTGGACCCGAGAATCGCTTCTGATGAACCGTGTCAAATCAAGTCGTCGTCGTCGTCGTCGTCGGCGCCGTCGCCGTCGTCGCCGTCGTCGTCGTCGTCGTCGTCGTCGTCGTCGTCGCCGTCGTCGTCGTCGTCGTCGTCGTCGTCGTCGTCGTCGTCGTCGTCGTGGGCGCGGCGCGCCAGGCGCTCGCGGGCCGCGGCGCCCGCCGCCGCGCTCCTCGCGGCCCTGCTCGCCCTGAGCCTCGCGGCCCAGGAGGCGGGCCCCGCGGCGAGCCGTCACCGAGGAGGAGGTGGAGGAGGAGGAGGAGGAGGAGGAGGAGGAGGAGGAGGAGGAGGAG
>CAUYUJ010017327.1:64773-109773 GCA_963575745.1 Prorocentrum cordatum
AAGACGCCTACGGCGAATCACCGCCGCCCCCTGCTTTTTTGGAAGCGCCTATGTGGCCGAACGTTGAGGCCAGACCTGCCAAGCTATCGGACCATGTGTTCCCCGAATCGGTTTGGAAAGCCTTCGGGGAACACGTGGGCATCTTGAAGGTCATCTTGGCCGCCTGGAGGCCATTTTGACCCTTTCGGGCCTTCTTGGAGGACGTCTTGGAGGGCTCGTGGGCCGTCTTGGAGGCCATCTTCGGCGTCTTGGAGGCCTCTTGGGCCGTCTTGGGGGCCTCTTGGGGCCGTCTTGGGCGCCTCTTGGGCCGTTTTGGGGCCATCTTGGAGGCCTCTTGGGCGATCCTTGGGCGACCTTTGGGAGCTCTTGGGCCGTATCGGGCCGTCGGAAGGCCGAACAACCTTCAAAAACCTACGGAACATCACGGAACCGTCGGAAGGCCGAACAACCGAAGCAAATGTCAACATCCTTCAAAAACCTACGGAACATCACTCTTTTTGGCCTTTTCGGGCCTTCTGGAGGCCCTCCTCTTGGAGGCTTCTTGGGCCATTTTGGGCCAGCTGCGAGCCACCTTCGGCCATCTTGGTGGGCTCCTGGCCCGTCTGACGCCATCGGAAGCCCTGTCGGGAGCCTTTCTGAGCCGACTTGGGGTGCTCCAGGGCCGTCTTGGAGGCCTCTTGCGCCGTCTTGGGGCCCTCTTGGGGCCGTCTTGGGCGCCTCTTGGGCCGTCACGGAGCCATCTTGGAGGCCTCTTGGGCGATCTTGGGGCGATCTTGGGGGTCTCTCGGGCCGTCTGGGGCCGTCGGAAAGCCGAGAAGGCGCAAATGCCAAAATCCTTCAAAAACCTAAGGAACATCACTGATTTTGCCTCTTCGGGTCTTCCTGGAGGACCTCTGGGAGGCCTCTTGGGCCGTCTTGGAGGCCTCTTGGGGGCTTCTTGGGCCGTCTTGGGCCATCTTCAGGCTATCTCAGGCCGTCTAGGGTACATCTTGGGCAGTCTTGGAGGCATCTTGGGGCCATCTGAGCCGTCTTGGAGGCCATCTTGGCCGTCTAGGAAAACCGTTTGCAACCGGGTCTTCGGGGTGGCCGGCGGGACGGGCCGAAGCCCCAGGGGGAATTCGGTTAGAAAAAGAACCAAAATCAAAACCCATATAGTTCGGCACGCCAGGCACTTCTGTGATGAATCAACAGGGGGCGGCGGATGACGGAAAGCGCGCGTTAGCGTGCGGTCCGTTAGTCGGAAGAAATTGGACTTGGGGGAGTTCGAGGGGGTTGGCATCCGCGGACCTGGATCTAATTGCCCTGCCGCCTCGTTTTTTTATCGAGTAGGACGGCCTTCGGGGCTTAAAAACAGCGTTTCGCTCGAGACATCATCGGATAACGCTTCTTGGGCGCTTCTTGGGCCGTCTTAGGCGCCTAAGACAGCCCAAGAAGCGGCCAAGACGGCGCCCAAGACGGCCCAAGACGGCCCAAGAAGCGCCCAAGACGGCCCAAGAGCGCTTCCGTAGCCATTTTGGCTCAAGCCGTTTTCGTCCCGGTGCCTCCCGCCTTTCCCCCCCGCGATATGGAGCCTGTGTTGCATGGCGCAATGTGGGCCCCGCTCGCGCAGGCCGCGCGGAGGTGCGACCGCCAGAGGCTGGCGCGCGGCGAGGACGAGGCGGCGGAGTGCGGCTCGGCGGCGCCCGAGGCGCAGGAGGGCGGGGTGCGCGCCGGCTCGCGGCGGGCCCTGCTCTACCGAGCCGCCGTGCCGCTGGCCGCGCTGGCCGCGGCCACCGCGGCGGGTGCCGCGGTCGCCGCCCTCGGGCGCCCCGGGGCGTGGAGGCAGTCGGAGCTCTTGGAGCAGTCGGTCATCACCGCGGTGGAGGACCTTTTCGCGGCGCAGGTTGCCGAGCAGCAGCGGCAGATGACCGAGATACTCGCCGAGACGGCCACTGCCCAGAGCCCAGACGAGGTGGTCGCAATACTGAGGCGCCTGGAGGAGGCTGCGAGCCCCTCAGAGCTGACGGTGTACGAGGTAGCCGCAAACCCTACGAGGCTGACGGAGCACAGCCGGAACGGGCACACCGCGGGGGTCGACGAAGTTTTGGACGCCGCGACGGTGGTGGCGAACGAGACGAACACGACGTATTCTGGGCCAAGCAACCTGGGGAACTGCATCATCAACAGCATCATGGCCACTGTCACCGCGGCCAACGCCGCCATCGGGATCCGGGACGCGGTGAAGTTCTGCCGGAGGGAGGGCGCCCCGCCCGGCTTGTGCGCCTCCTCCATCACGGGCGCGACCACCTCCTTCATCTGGCTGGGCAGCTTCCTCTCGGGTGCCGTGCACAACTGCATGGGCACGCCCGATCTCGGCGCCGACTGCGCCGAGGACGTGATGGCGGTGGTGGGCAGCCTTGGCACCACCGTGCTGGCAGCGGCTCAGCTCTCGTACACGTGCCCGCCGATGTCCAAGAACGTCTCTTTCAACGGGTACGACCCGAACAAGACTGACACGTTCGCGTGCGTGATCGATGCCATCTTCGCTGCCAACACGCTGGCGAACGCCATCCAGGGAATCTTGAACGCCATCAAGGACTGCTCGCACGATCCTATCCGCCCCGACGGGCTCTCCCCCAGCGGAATCACCATCGCGAGCCCGCACCTCTGCGCGGCGGACGCCCTTGGTGTGGCCGCGTCGTTCCAGTTCATGGGCAGCTTCACGGCGCAGGCGGTCGACAACTGCGCCCCGAAGTTCAACACCGACGCGCTCTGCGCGGCGGACATCATCGAGGTCATGGCGGCTCTGACGGCCATGGCCGGCAGGGCCCTGCGCATGGCCGACGACTGCAACCCGCGGACCCTGAACGAGTCCCGGTTCAACCCCTCGGCGGCCACGCAGCCGAGCGGGCGGGTCAACCGATGATGGCGGCGATCCGCTCTCCAAACGAGCGCGTCCAGAGTCAGGCCATCTATTTCGGACGGGCAGGCGGTCTTGAGACGCAATCCAGGCCGCCGCCAATGTTTACCAAGTTTAAATCATTCGGGGATGTTTGTTTTTGTTTGTGTGTGAGTTGTGTCGTTGGTTTGTGAGTCAGCTATTCGGTAGGTCCGACCCTTCGCTCGGGAGCCGGCGTGCCAGGCATGTTTGCGCATCGAATCGCAGACGCATCGCTTGGCCCCAGATGTTGCTACGCCATGGTCGAAAGCAGTACGACGGCCTGGATGAAGCGAGGCGTGCCTCCCTCATTCCTCCTTGGCCTCCCTCCGGACATCCTCCTCCTCCTACTCCTACTCCTCCTCCTCCTCCTCCTCCTTCTCCTCCTCCTCCTCCTCCTCCTCCTCCTCCTCCTCCTCCTCCTCCTCCTCTTCTCTCAGCGTGCAACTCTCTCAGCGTGAAAAGCGCTATGCAGGCCCAGTCGCCTCGGGATGGGTACGGGGTTAGCCAGATGCGCGTGTGTGCGGGGGCGCATACAACGATTATGATATATTCAGTTTTCGCTCCTTGCACTGGCAGGGCAAAGACCGCTTGCTGTACTTTCCTGAGAACCCTGTGACGGACTCTTCGTTTAAATCGAGCACGGCTGCTCATCGCCTTCTCTTTCTCCTCCTCTCGCCTCGCCCCTTCCTCCTCCTCCTCCTCCGGCTCCTCCTCCTCCTCCTCCTCCTGATTTTATCTCCTCCAGGCCCCAACGTGCTGCGTGCTGACGCACGCCCGTTGGGCCAAAAGGCGCGCGGGGGCGGCAGTCCGAGGGGCCACGGCCGCGGAGGCCTCGCGGACCAGGGGCCCGATCTGGCGGGTGTGTTCCTCTTACGGTTGCCTCGCCGACGCACGGCGGCCAGAAAGAGCTCGCTCTGCCTGACATGCTGCCCCCAAGGCCGGAAGCTGCGGGGCTCACGTAGCTGAGCAGGTCCGTCTGTCCCTCGCCCAGTGGGGAGTCGTGCCTCCGGGATGGCAGAACAGCTCGCTCGTGAGGAAAAAAGGCAAACGTCATGAGCATAATCAGCATCACCATCACCGCCATCGTCATGACCGCGGGCTTCACTGAGCACGCCCACAGATGGCAGGTGCCGCTCGCTCCGCACGACGCCTCGTCTTGTTTTTCAGCCACGCTGGAAGCTGAGCTCGCACGCTGCCAAAATCGATGCCGACCAGGGCCTCGATTTCCGTTCGTTGCAGGGCCATGCTTGGCTAGCTCTCTGTGCCATCATCCCTAAAGCGAGGCCTCCCCCGCGAGGTATGCCGTATTTCTTATATAACTGGCAGATAAATGTCTGCCGTATCGGGCTGATACCGAGGAAAAAAAAAGACGGCCCAAGAGCGCTCCAAGAGAGCCCAAGACCGCCCAAGGCGGCCCCAGGACGTCCCAAGAGGCCTCCACGACGCCCCAGGAGGCGCCCACGAGGCGTCCCAAGAGGGCCCCAAGATGCCACAATCATTGATTTGCTGAAGGAAAACGTCATTTCTAGCATATACAGCTTTTCGCCTTTCATGGCGTTGAAGACGGTCCAAGAGGCCCCCAAGACCGCCCCAAGACGGCCCAAGATGTTCCCAAAAGGCCCCCCAAATAGCCCAAGAGGGCGCCTAGACGGGCCAAGAGGCGCCCAAGACTGTCCAAGAGGCCCCTAAGTGCGCCCCAAGAAGGCCCAAGAGGCCCCCAAGAGGGCCCCAAAACGGCCCAAGAGTGCGCCAAGACGGCCCAAGAGGCGCCAAGACGGCCCAAGACGGCCCAAGACGGCCCCATGACGGCCCCAAGAAGGCCCCAAGAGGCCCCCAAGAGAGCCCAAAGACGGCCAAAGGCAGCCTAGCCCCTTCACCTTTATCGAGTAGGACGGCCTTCGGGGCTTAAAAACAGCGTTTCGCTCGAGACATCATCGGAGAACGCGTCTTGGGCGCTTCTTGGGCCGTCTTAGGCGCCTAAGACAGCCCAAGAAGCGGCCAAGACGGCGCCCACGACGGCCCAAGAAGCGCCCAAGACGGCCCAAGAGCGCTCCAAGAGAGCCCAAGACCGCCCAAGGCGGCCCCAGGACGTCCCAAGAGGCCTCCACGACGCCCCAGGAGGCGCCCACGAGGCGTCCCAAGAGGGCCCCAAGATGCCACAATCATTGATTTGCTGAAGGAAAACGTCATTTCTAGCATATACGGCTTTTCGCTTTTCATGGCGTTGAAGACGGTCCAAGAGGCCCCCAAGACCGTCCCAAGACGGCCCAAGATGTTCCCAAGAGGCCCCCCAAATAGCCCAAGAGGGCGCCTAGACGGGCCAAGATGCGTCCAAGACTGTCCAAGAGGCCCCCAAGAGCGCCCCAAGAAGGCCCAAGAGGCCCCCAAGAGGGCCCCAAAGCGGCCCAAGAGGGCGCCAAGGCGGCCCAAGAGGCGCCAAGACGGCCCAAGGCGGCCCCAGGACGGCCCCAAGAAGGCCCCGAGAGGCCCCCAAGAGAGCCCAAAGACGGCCAAAGGCAGCCTAGTCCCTTCACCCCCGCAGCCCAGATACTCCCAGGAGGCCCCAGGAGGCCCCCGAAAAGCCCCAAGAGGCACCCAAGAGGCTCCCCAAGAGCCCCCCAAGAGGCCCAAAATACTCCCAAAGGCTCTTAGCACCGCGGCTCCCAAGAGCGAGCGGTGACGTAATCAAGCTGATAAGACCAAAGCTCCCAACCGAGAGCTGAGACGTAATAAGTTCTTGACGCCAGGGCACAGGGACGGGCGGCAACGCGTGGACAACGAGCGGTCCACGCAAGGAAAACGCGGGGTTCTGGAAAGCTGGCAGCCCAAACGCGGAAAACGCAACGCGACCCGACCGCCCCCTCCAAAACAAGAAACGCGCTCAAAGAAAGCTCCGCGACTCTCCGAGGCTGAGATAGGACAAGAGCCTGGGGAAGGGAGTCAATAAGAGGTGTAAGAGCGGACGAGCCAGCGATCTCGTGCGCTCTGAAAGTAAGTGCGCTTTCCGTCCCCGTGCCAAGCAGGTCTAGTGGCCTGCGGCCCATCCCGCCACCGTGCTTGAGTTGTGGGTATGAAGCCTATTGGATGTTCGTTGGGATCTTGTGGGAGGCCTCTCGGGGACATGTTAAAGGCAGCTTGAGGCCTCTTGGGGGCCTTTTCGGGGTCTCTGTTGGGCCTCGTTTGGGTCTCTTGGGCGCTTCTTGGAGCATCTTGGGGACCTCTTGGGGGCCTCTTGGGGCCTCTTGGGCTCCCACAGGCTTTGTATGTGTGCTGGATGCAGGGTGAATTGCAAGAGGAAGAGCAGAGGCCAGGGAGAAGCGGCCGCAGGAGCGGCAGCCGCAGAGGGAGAGCAGGACCGAGGGGAGGAGGAGCAGGAGGAGGAGAGGGAGGAGGAGCAGAGGGTAAGAGGAGGTGGAGAAGAAGGAGCCAGACAAGGAGGAGGAGGAGGAGGAGGAGGAGGAGGAGGAGGAGGAGGAGGGGCAGCAAGAGTAGCAGCAGCAGAAGGAGGGGGAAGAGGAGCAGAGGGTAGGAGGAGCAGAGGGTAGGAGGAGGTGGAGAAGGAGATGTCGGAGGAGGATCTGGAGGAGCATGAGGATCGACAACGCGTAAGAGTGACCCTTTGCCGGAGTGACCTTCGGTGCGGGCACACTGGTGTCCCCAGATGGCTCAGCGCGACGCGGTAGCGGCTACTTGCGCGTTTGGATTTGGCCACCTTGCGCGTTTTTTGTCCGCACACAAAAGGTCACTCTTGCCCAAGGTCACTCGTGCGTCTAGCCGAGAGGAGGGGAAAACGGGACGGTGAGGAGGAGCACGGTGAGGAGCAGGGTAATGGGTTGAAATAGCGGGAGGAGCAGGAGACTGAGGGGCGCCGGAAACCATGCGGCGCAAGTGTTTCATTGCTGCAGGCAGGAATTTAGCTGGTGTCTCGCGTGGTTGTCTTGGCTCAGCTATTGCTTTGCGGTCCACCCCTTCCTTCGTGACCTCACCCCTGCTACGGGTCTAGACAGTAGCGTTGAGGTCGAGGCTTGCCCGTGGGCTTGTTTCCGTCAATCCCTGAAGCTGCATGTGGACATCCCCCAGAGAAGGTACATGGCACCAGGGCACAAGGAGAGCTGAAGGAGTCAAGGGATCATGACCGATTGACGACATCGGAGGTGAGGGGGTGAGATCGCAGTGAAACGGCGAGCCTCTCACCAAGAAATCGGTTTCAATTTCTTGCTCATGTTGTGTGGGCGAGGCGAAGCTGCGTGAGCGGGCGAGATGCATGAGCCCTCCTCTGGCTAGTGCGCGGCCGAGCCAAAAGACTGCCCCTCCCCCCCTTGTTGGTCGGTGGTGGCCCAGTGTGTCCCGCCGTGTTGTCCCGATTGTGTCCCGTGGTGCCCCGTGGTGTCCCGCGGCGAGGTGCCCCTTGGTGTTCCGTGGTGTCCCGTGAGGTCGATAGTGGGATCGATGATGGGATCGATAGTGAGATCGATAGTCAGAGTGATAGTGAGTTCGATATTGAGATCGATCGTAGTACCGATAGTGAGATCGGCAGTGAGATCGACAGTGAGATGGATTACCATTTTGGCAGTGGGATCGGTAGTGAGATCGATCGTGACATCTATAGTAAGCCGATGCGTTGAACCGATAGTACTATCCAAATTGACTGTGATAGTGAGATCAATCGTGGGATCGATGGTGAGATGTACTGTCTTATCGATAGCCAGTGGGATAATGCGAGCGATAGTGACATCGATAGTAATACTGATAGCGAGATCGATAGTCAGACCGATAGTCAAAGTGATACCAAGATCGATGGTGAGATGGGTTGCCAGATCGATCTGGGATCGATTGTGAGACCGAGCGTGAGATCGACCGAGTGAGATCGATAGTGAGGTCTAAGGTGATATCCATAGTGATATCGATTGAGTTTGGCGTTGGTTCCCCCGAACCTCTACCAGAAGGATTGTCGTATAGGTACCAGAGGGTGCACACGTGGTATTCCCTCCATAAGGCCTGGCCTCCTTGCGTCGTGGTATAGTCACGAAGGTATTTGAGAATGTTCGGTGTCCAAAGGCTCTGTGGAGTCACGCCGTGAAAGAACAACGCGACGTCGGATGCCTGGGGCGTTCGAGGCTCGTTGGCTTCTCCTCTTCGGCGGAGGCCTGGCAGGCAGGCGTGAGGCGGCGGGAAGCAGAATCGTGGGCAGTTCCGCCGTCCGAGGGCGGAGTGGATGCGGGTGGACACACGAGAGGCCCGTCTCTCTTGGTAGTCGGGCGGGTGGTAAGCTCGGGCTGGCCTGATGACGGATACGTCTGGAAGTTCGACGGGTGGGGCAACCTTGCGGCAAGGGATGCAGGAGGAGGAGGAGGGGGGGGGAGGAGGAGGAGGAGGAGGAGGGGGGGGAGGAGGAGGAGGAGAAGGAGGAGGAGGGAGGAGGAGGAGGAGGGAGGAGGAGGAGGAGGAGGGAGGAGGAGGAGGAGGAGGAGGAGGAGGAGGAGGAGGAGGAGGAGGAGGAGGAGGAGGAGGATGGGCGGACCTGAGGGGTGGTGGTGAAGGAAACGGCCCAAGGAGGCCAAGCCAGCGAGCTCACAAGCTTGGGGCAGGCGAGTCCCGGGCAGCCAGCACGTCCTCTTTTGTCACGATTGCTAGCTCTCAGCGGTGCAGTGGAACACATCAGCAGCGGGTGCTCTACATGGGGGTTTGAGAAAATGACCTTGACAGGCCAGCAGGGGCCCAAAGGTGTCTCTAAGGGGCTTACTTTGGGGCCCTCTGCTTCACCCCCCATGTCGGTCCCCCCCCCCCCCATCACCACCCGCCCGATGTGGGTTCCGGACTTCCAGAGCGGGCCACACCGATCCTGGGCGGGCCCACGCTCCAAGCCGTGCCCGGGATCGGTGCATTCGCCTCCTCGGAGGGCGTCGGCATCAGGACAGGCAGTTGTGCACGCTCCCTGGCTTCCTGCCCTTGTCCTCCCCCGCCCGGAAGGCCGGCACCGTGGTGGTCCAGGGATCCATTTCTGGCGTTCGCGCAGTGGAGGACGACGTCCAGGGCAGGGGCCTGCCGGCGACGGTTGACGTCGTGACCGTCGAGGTTGACATGTTCTACCCCGGGCGGGGCGGGGGCTCGGGGCCCAGACCCCTGACCCCCTCACGTCGTGAGCAGAATGGACGGGAGGTTTTTGCTGTTTTGTGCCTCCACGGGCCCTATTCGTGGCCGCGGGGCTCTCTGGGGTGTGAAAAGGTCACGACGTCGGATGCCTGCGGACATGGTCTGCCTGCGCGTTAGCCATTGTATCTTTTGCTTGCCCTTTCCTCTTCTCTCCCTGGCAGGGCAGCACATGCTGCCGCGAGCTGGCGGCGTGGCGCGCAGAGCTGGCAAGGTACGTGCCAGGATTGCCCGTTTGGAACCCTTGGTGCCGTCTGCGTCAGACAGGGGCCCCACCCCCTCCCACGCATCCGCCTTCACGGACATCGTGACGGCCGGTGTTTGCTCGGTCTGGGCCTGGTCTGGGCCCTGGGGCAGTTAAAACACTGCTTAGGATGAAACGCTGGTCTCGGGGAAGTGCCTAGGATGAACATGAATTGCACCAGAGCGCTCTAGAACGCCATCAGAGCGTTCTGGAGCGCTCTGAAACGGCCGCCGCGCCCGATACATCCTCGAGACCATCCAGTTCAGAGATTCCCAGTTCACATCGGGATGTATCTTCATCCTTCCCTTGCCTTATCCAGAGCTCCAGAGGCCAGCGACTCAAGGAAGCCGTGTGACAGACCAGGCGAATGAGCAGGTCGACCCTTCAACGTCAGGGATTCCCCTGGTGTCCTCCCCATCCCCTTCCCATCTCCCCTGTCCGGCCGGACGACCTCCGCAAAGGCGGGGGGCCCAGACTCTGTTGCGTGCGCTCGGTTTCGGCCCGGTGCCTGGCGCTTGAGCAGCCAGCGGCGTGTGTCGCTGCACCCGGTGGACGGCGCGTCCCGCCGGCTCTGCAGTCGCGCTTGCGTCCACTTGCGCTGCGAGCAAGAAGTGCCGCTGCGCTGACCCCCTCTTGTTGCCCACCCGTGCCCTGCTCCGCGCACTCTCGTGGTCTTCACGGCGACTCGGCCCACCCAGTCGGCTCATCGACTCTCCCAGGGTACCCCGTGCGGCGTCGACATTTCCTCCAGAGGGTGCGCCATACGATCCCGTTGTCACCGCTTTGGCTAGCTCGTGGCCAGCAGCTCGAACCGGATGTTTTCTCAACCCCGCTTGTTCTGTTCAGGGAGCTCCACGTTCTCCACGACGCGCAAAGGCTGTACCTACAACAGCTGGTAAACAAGCGCCCTTCTCTGATCTTGCTCCCCCATTTTGCACGCCGCTTCTTCCACTCAGTTCTTTTCATTCAGCGTAAGTAGACGGAGCCTGCAAGCTGCTGCAGTCGAATCGCTCGAGCCTGTCGAACATTTCTGGATATTTCATCTTCGCGTCTTGGCCAGCTTTTGCTGAATGAGTGTTGAACCAGGCCCTGTACTCGAAGCAGGCCAGGAAGCCATGATCTGGGGAATTGGATCCCACAGTGATAGTCCGATGCTGTCCGTGGAATCTCCTGGTACAGGCTAGCCCAGAAATTTCCATTTTTGTTGACGGTATGGAGTTCGTTCGGAATCATGGCGAAGTGAGACCAAGTGCAAGAGGTGGGACATGCCAGCCAATTCCACCACATTCGCAATACGCGGCCTATCGTTCTTGTGCGCGCGATACTGTCTGTCCCTCTGTCGGACTGGGCAGCCCCTCGCCTCGATGCGACTCGCCTAAAGGGGGGCACTTCTGCAGATCCCTTGCGCCAGGGTCGTTGAGAGTTGAGAGCCTACAGTCGGGGCCCTGAAGAAGGAACCCTTTTGGTTAGGGGAGGGGCTCCGCGTTCCTTAAGTGTTTCACAGCTTGCCTCAAGTTTTCCTTATGTTCTCGATCGGAAATTGAAGTGTAACTTATGGAAAAAGGGGCCTCGTTCCTTATTTAGGGTTCCTTAGGTCAACGCCCCGACTGTATCGAACATCTCGCTCTGGATGAGGCGCACAACGAGCCAGTGGCTGACAGAGGGCTGGACGTCAATAGGGACCCTCTCCGCAGCGCGCTCGCTCGCTCTGCCCTTCCCGCATCCTCGATGATCTTTCCTCCTCCTCCTCCTCCTCCTTCCTCCTCCTCCCTCCTCCTCCCTCCTCCTCCCTCCTCCTCCCTCCTCCCTCCTCCTCCCTCCTCCTCCCTCCTCCTCCCTCCTCCTCCCTCCTCGATGATCTTCACATCGTGATCCTTTCGCAGCATGGCCCCCAGAGGTCTCGCTGTACCCCTTCCCCGGGGACTGGCTCTTTTTGCCGGCCCCGGGGCCTGCAGTGGGAGCCCCCAGGGGCCAAAAAATGGACAAGCATTCTCCGAAGTTCCTTTATCCTTCTCCTCCTCCTCCTCCTCCTCCTCCTCCCCAGTCTTTCCCATTCCTCGGCTGGGCTTGGAGGCGAATGGTCACCTGCGTGGTGACCACCGAGGCGGTGGGGATGGCCAGAAGCAGTGGGCCGAGAGAGGTAGGCTTGCAGGGTTCGGAAGGGCAGGCGGAGCCCTCAGACAGGGAGCCGCGGGAGGCCTGGGCGGATCCCGTGCTGAGACTCGGGCGCGCTTTCGAGAGGCACCGTATCCAGTACCAGCTTGAAACATGTCCATGTCCCTATGTTTGACATCAACCGTACCTCGGTGCCGATCCCAAAGATTCCTTCAGTTTCTGTGGGTACATCCCTAAATCTTGTTATTGCCTCAGGAATGTGGATTGTAGGAATAGGGATCAGTTCGAGCCTGGTTGGTCCACATGTGGCTGAAAAGAGGCGGTCCAGAAGCGGCTGGAAATCATACGTCAACATTTGTGGGTTCATGGTTCGCAGAATCGGCCACATACGTGGGCCCTTGTTTTGGGAGCGCCACCATTTGGCGTGCACGTGCTCCACTGGAAACACATCTAAGGTGTGTCGGCCAGTTTGGCATGCCTGGGGCATCCTTGCAAGACTCGGGGGCAACCTTAATAGCCATCCTGGGGCCTCATTGCGGCCTCCTGGAGCCGTGTTGGAGGCCATCTGGGCAATTTTGTGTTATGTCGGAGGCCATCTTGTGTTATGTGGGGCCATCCAGGGCCACCCTTGACGCTCCGATAACCAATGGTCTAGAGGGTAGGGGTGGTTCGGGCAGGGGTGCACCCTGGTCAGTTCGAAAGAGTCAATCCGCGACAGCGCGTACTCCCGCAGAGGTGCTGTGACTCCTCCATTCCCATTCCCATCCTTATTCCTCCTGCTGTTCCTACCATTCCCATTCCTCGCCCGCCTCTATTTGTATTGATCCTTTTCCTCATGCCTTTCATCCAGCCATTTCTTCTGATGTTCTTGTTTGTTTTTCTCTTTTTCCGTTCCTCCTCCGTTCCTCCTCCTCTTCCTCCTCCTCCTTCTCCTACACTGCTTATCCTGCTGCCCTGCTGTTTCTAACTCCTACCCCTCTTCCATTGTTCCACCTCCTTATATTCCTTCTCTTCCCTCCGCCTCCAATCTCCCGTCCTCGTTTGTACGTAGCTCGGACTAGGACTGTTTGGGAGCGTCTGCGCGACGATAATAATGTGTCACTCATCCGACGTATGTGACGTTGACCTAACGCAAGCTGCAAGCTAGTGAGGCAGTGGGAGTGGCAAAGAGGCATGTACCAAGAAGAGTAACCCGCAATAACACATAGTAACTAAGCAGGCAGCCGGCTGCATAGGAGGAGGATGAGCAGGCGCTCTCAATACATGCCATACTCACAGGGAGGACACCGCAAGGGATGCTAACGAAATGCCAGCGGCACGCAGGCGACAGCTGGTGTAGATGGGTGGCCAATCGGTAGTCCCGTGCAGGCAGCACCATACATCTCCTGTACGATCTCTCCTCCGTACCTCAACTACTCTGCTATCTGGTCTTGTGTGCGCGTGTGTGTGTGTGTGTGTGTGTGTGTGTGTCTGTGTGTTGCGTGTGTGTGTGTGTGTGTGTTGCGTGTGTGTGTGCGCGTGTGTGTGTGTGTGTGCTAGTTCTGATGGGCTGCACGGACTGGAGAAATATGTTAGTCCGTCTCGGTGTACAGCTGGGTTGAGATGGTAGAGCTGTCCTCCTCCTCCTCCTCGCCATGTGCCGTAGCGCGTGGGCGGGTCCGGCCGTGGCGACGAGGGCTCCTCAGGGCGGCCCCCACTCTGGGCCAAAGCATTGAACATCCTTCCCTTCTCTGCGCCCCTCCCCCCTCTGTGCCTCCCTTTCTCCCCCCCCCTCCCCGCCAGCTGCCGGACCACCCTCCCGCGCCCCGCGGGGGGGGCACGCGCTCTGGCGTGGCAGGCGGGAAAGGGAAGACGAGGGCGCGCGGGAGCGCCCCTCTCGCGCGGGCCCCCCCCCCTTCGCGCCGCGCCTCCGGCGGGGCCGGCTCTCTGCCCCGAGCACGTGCCGGTGGAGGGCCCGGGGGGGGGCCCGCAGGCGAAGGCAGAATCGGGGGCTCCGTGGCCTCTCCAGGGCCCCTTCCCCTCGTGCTCCCTGCCCGTCGTCGTGAGGGGGAGCGGTCCTGAGGGCAGGGTGCCATGCTTTCTTTTGGCTGCTGCTTCTGGCGCCACCCTCCTCGTCGCACCATCAGGGCCCGCCTCTTCCTCGCTACCCGCCTCTCCACAGGCGGCGCCGGACGGCTTCACGCCCGAGATGTCCGTCCTGGAGGACGGCGCGTGTTGCGGCCCTTCCGGTCGGCAGCTTCTGCCTGGCCTGTCGCGCCGCCGGCTCTGGCCCAGCGCTCTGCGGCGCGGCGCGCGAGCCACGTCCCAGACCCCAGCAGCAGCGTCCCGAGCTCTGCGCAGCCTCCCACCCGGAGCAGCGGAGCGACACGCTTGCAGCTCGCCTGGCACGGCGCGCGAGCCGCCGGGGCCGCCGCCGCGGCACGCCGAGCAGCAAGTCCCTGGCCGCAGCCCCGGCCACCCGCGCCTCGCGATCGGGGGACGCCAGATGACCACCTCGCCGATCCCTGGCCAGGCCCATCCTGGGCCAGCCCTGGCTTCAGAGGGGGGAGAGGTACCCACACTGCTACCTTCCCCCGTTTTCCCCCTCTTGGACCTTCTCGGGGGCCCCCGTCGCCACCGCTGGACTCGCCTCGAAATCCTGGTCAGAACGCGCCCCGGGAGAGGTCCGGGAAGTAGCCGTATCGCTACCTTTTGGTTTCCCCACGGTTTCTTCGCCTCGTGAAAAAGTCACGACGGGAGGCATTTGGCAGCTTTGGGCTTCTGGGGTCCCCACTGGGCCCCTGGACCCTCAACATCAGCGACTCCGGCGTCTGTGGATACGTTTTTGAGAAAGCACAGCGTCGGATGTCTGGGTGTGTGCCCTCCTGGCTTGGCCAGGGATACATCTGCATCGAGCCTGGGCCATGTGACGTCCCCAGACGCGAGGGGAGGCGGGATGAGGCAGGAGAGAGGAGGAGGCGGAGGAAGGAGGTAGAATGCAGTCGAGGAGGAATGCGGAGGAGGAGGAGGAGGAGGATGAGGAGGAGGAGGAGGAGGAGGAGGAGGAGGAGGAGGTTTAGGAGGATCAGGGCGGACGAAAGAGAGAGACTGTGATAGGGGAGGGCAGACTGCAGCTGGTTGTGCCAATTCCTCTGGGCTTTTTCCCTCATGCATTGTTTGCACCTGGCGCCAGGGGGGCGTCTGAAAAACCGGCTGCATGCAGCTGGCTCCCTAACCGCTCGTTTGCTATTCCCCCGTTTCGCCCGCCACGAGAGGAGGAACGAGAATGCAGGAAGAGAAGAGGTACGATCGTGCAGGCCAAGGGAGAGCGACGCGAGAGCTCGAATCTGAGGCTGAACCGTCTTCCATCTGCGTATGCGCTGCAATGAGAGTATTTGAGAATACTTAGGCTTCAAGTCCGAGCCTCGTTTTAGCACACACCGGCAACTGGTCTGGCCACCGTTCGTTCAGCTGTTGCAAATTTGGTGAGTTGTTCTCAAGCGGTGTGAAGGGGTCTCAAGCGAGAGCCCACATGCGAAATGAAGCCGTCCGTCATCCGTATGGTTGTTTCCGAATCCGACTTAGTATTAAGAGCGGGCCCCATTTTGACAAGGTCTCGCCCCCGACGCAGTGACATGTTGCAGGCCTGTGCCTACGAGAAATGTGCGCGGCGCGGGAGAGATGTACACATGCGGCGCAAAGGATCTATACACATGTTGAGGACAATCTCCCGTCCACCCACGCACTTGCTGCAAACATTTCGTCCGCACGAGGGCGTCACTGCGGCGAGAGCCGCATGCTGAAAGTAAGTTGGCCTCCGCCCCTAAGCTGATTTGAATTTCCAGTCCAGCTACATACATTGTGCTGAGTTGTCGTGCGAAGTGGCCGGCCCACCCTTCCGACAGCCTGGAGGTGCGACCAGGAGAAATTTCTCATAGGGGATGAGGGTGGAGGAGCCGGAGGAGGTTGCTCATGAGGAGGAAACGGAGCACAATGGTCATAAGTCATGAGGACGCTGGCCATGCGGATGAGGACGATGAGGAATCGGATGAGGATAGGCCTTAGTGGGCCCCAGAAACGACAGGACCGTGTTTTCACCGTTTCCGAAGAAGCGTCTCTTGAAACAGGAAACGGAAAAGACGACAACCAGAAACGGCACACAAAAACGGCTCCAGGATTGGAGCTGGAGCCGGAACCGGCAAAACAACGGCGTCGGAATTGGCAAAAAAACGGCGTCGGAACCGGAAACGAAATTTGGATGCCCGACATGGGCACGGAAAGAATGGGTACAATGCCCAACAGCAGTTCCTGTTCATTTTGAACAGGACTCGCTGTCCGCGCCGCCGCGGCTTGTGCCCGTTCGAGACAGAAGGCCGCCTGCCCAACAGCGGCCACTGTTGGTTTAGGACAACATTTGCTGTTAGGCATTGTATCCATTCTTTCGGTACCCATGTCGGGTGTCCAAACGAAAGGCGACATGGAAGCAGTAAAACACTGCCCTTTCGCTTCCAGGGCCCACTAAGGGATAGGCGCATTCGGATCATGGTCATCAGGAGGGGTCGGGAGGCGAATAGAAGCTTCTTCCGCTGGCTTCTACATGTCCACATGCCAGTACACTTTAAGCGCCCTCCTACTCGAAGCATTGTTGGCTTCCTATTGTGTTCGCCCGCGTCATGTGCGGGCCGAGACCCAATCGACTTTGCCGCCGTCTTGTTGATTCTTTCTGCCAACTTCTTCCGAACGAGGTGTGTTCAGTTTCACACCCCTTGCCCTTGTAGAGCACGTCGTATTTTCTGCTGCTGCATGATTGGTGAGGAGTGGGTGGAAGCTGGTGGGGACGAGGATGGTGTAGAGGGTGGGGGCAAGGAGCTACAAGCAGCAGGCGAGATACCTCATGCACCCCTTCTCCTCATTCACCCCTCCCCTGCCGCAGAGGACTGCGCCAGGGATGACCCGAGCGCGACCTTTCCCCGCTGCCACGGCAAAGCGACGACCCCCAGCCAGTTCTCCGGCACGGGATGGAACCAGGTGGCCAGAGCATTCTCGGAAGGAGGGGGGCGCGGGGGAGCGAGCGGCAGGGCAGCGTGGAGGGGGCGGGCGGGAGGTGTCGTCGCGAGCGGCAGAGCAAAGTGGGGGGGGCGGGGTGGAGGACGCGTCGTCGCGAGCGGCGGCGTGTGCGATAGAGGAGGCCCCGCGTGAGGCTGCGGCAACAGCAGTGCTCACGTGCAGAGTAGGTGAAGCTGAAGCTGTGGGCCCCCCAAGATCTGCAACGCCGTGCCTTTCCACAGCGCGGCTCCCCAGGGACCCAGAGTCTACAGACCCCTTCCCAGGGACCAGCCTTCCATCCTGGAGGTCGATAGCGGTCAACAGCCAGCTGTGATGAGTGTTGCGCGACGCGAGGATGTCAAGTTTCTGAGCAGGCGCAGAGAGAGGAAGAACAGGGGAGGCTTGTTCGTCGAGCACCGCCCTTACGGCCCGTCTTCGCGCCCGCCTCGTCCTCGGCGGCGCCTCGAAGCAGGGCTGGATCGGTTGGTTGCCACAGAGCAGAAGGGCCTCCCTCAGGAGGGGAATGAGGGCGAGGAGGAGGCTCATCCAACCTCGGTGTGCGCCCCACGATGACCAGATGAGGAGGAGGAGGAGGAGGAGGAGGAGGAGGAGGAGGAGGAGGAGCAGGAGGAGAAGGAGGAGGAGGAGGAGGAGGAGGAGTAGGAGGAGGAGGAGGAGGAGGAGGAGGAGGAGGAGGAGGAGGAGGAGGAGGAGGAGGAGTGGGAGACGGCTTTTACGCCGTGATAAAAAGAAACTGATGGCCGGGCCGCCCAGGATGGCGTTCCCTCTTCCCCACCCCTCCTCTTCTCTACCCCTGCCTCTCGAGTCGGACAAACGGGGGGGAAGGGGAAGGGCTCGCAGTAACCTGCCAGCAATTTCGAAGATGATTTCGTAGGGCTCATGGCTAGCACCGCGTGCTTCGAGGGACGTGTACCTTTCGCGCAGCTTCCTACGCCGTCCCCACTTGTGGGGCGCGTGCGTCCTCCGCGCGGGATCGAACCTGACCCAGGACCTGGGACGATAGGGGCGCTCCTCGGGGCGGGGGACGTTGCTGCGACAGCTGCCGTGCGCAGCCGGTGTCTGGTCCGCCGCCCACATCGGGCGCCCCATTGCTTCCCCCCCCCACGCGGCCGCTCTGTCGCACCCTCACTGGATTGTGGATACTATAGGCTCGAAGTTGTATACACTCCGGTGAACCCGTGACGTCCGTTACGGGGGTCGCTCCCCCCTCCCCCTTGGCTCTCGTCGTCGTCCTCGTCGTCGTCGTCGTCGCCGCTGCCTGTGCTGCCCTCAGAAGGAGTTCTGCTGCCACCGTCGCTGCTTCCACGACCATGACCGCACCCGCCACACTACCGTCATCCCGCCACGGGCGCCCGACCTCCCCCCCCCGTAGCGAGCGTTACGGGGGAGGGGTCGAACACATCTCCTCCAGTTGTACACCATCGTTTCCTATGCTCATATTCCTGTGCTCATATTCCTGTATTTGCCTTTTGTCACTGTCGCTTTCTGCCGCTGTGGAGCCTCGCAGCCGTACGATGTGAGTTGTGATAGCCCCCCCCCTATCGTTTCGTTGTACACCATCGTGTCAGGGGTCCCCCCCCCTCTCCCCTGCGGTCTCCCGAGCCTTGGGCGGCCCAGGTCCACATACCGCTCGACCTGGACCCGAGCGGCGTGCCCGCGCCTGGCGACGTCGCGTCGCTGCACGTGTGGTGCTGGGACCCCGGGCTGTGCAGCAACGATCTCTGCGTGGCCCGGGCCTCGGCCGTGCGGCGGCGCCTCGTCCCGTCGGCCCTGTCCCTGGCCCTCCCTCGCATCGTGCCACACAGGCACGACGGGGTGTCCAGGCGACGGTTCGTAGTATGAGTTTGACTGTTGCGGGTCGGCTAGTGCGGTGTTCCCGTCTTGCCGCGTGATTTTCATGTGCGATGTGGTTGTGGAGTGGCTGCGCCTCGGTTTGTAACCAAAGAGTCATGCAGCCCCAGCGGGGACAACATATTGTGGACATCTTGTTCTGTGTGAATGAATGAGATCGCGACGGAGTGTTTGTGGTCGGGGGTCGGAAACCGTATCCCCAGGATGTGCATTTTTTTGCACACGGCCCCCGCTCCGCCGCCCCATCTTGGCACACCCCGCACACGGGTCGTGGCCTCATAAGGAGCTCCATCGAAAGGCCCAAGCGGGAGTGTCCGCATGGCATTGCCGCCCCATTTGGCACACTCTTCACAGGGTTCGTGGCCCCATAGGGAGCTCCACCGAAGGCCTCAGCGGGAGCGTCCGCATGGCACCGCCGCATGGCACCGCCGCCCCATCTCGGCACACACCTCACACGCTTCGTGGCCCCATAGGGAGATCCACGGCAGACCCCAATGGCGGCGTTCGCAGGAGTCCTCCCGACTCATGTCGGCACACCCTTCACACGTTTCGCGGCAGAAGGCTATACCGCGTGCGCTACTCGGAGTTTGCGCGCTCCCCTCCTTCGTCTCATCTCCCTCGCGGCACTCACAGCTACACATGGCTGGGTCCTTCGTCAGGCTAATTGTAGCGGTGGTGTGCAATCATCGTGTCCCCACTTGGGCTGTTTTCGGTTCCTGGGGGGCCTTGCCCGGCTCCAGGTGCCAACAAAAACTGACCAGGATGAAAAAGCACGTCCCCTGGAAGAGGCCCAGACTTCTGGGGTCCACGCTCTGAAAAAGTCACGCCGCGGGACGCCCAGGTTGCCCTCGCAGTACCAGGGTGCAGGGAGATGACTGCTCTTGAAAGGGAACTTTCTGCACACAGGCGATCCGCTCAGGGTGCGGCGCCTCGAAGACTCGTCGGCGCCGCGTCCTCGTTATCACGTATCCGGCCTTCTCGGGCTTCTTCCCTGTTGGAGGTTTCACCCTCCGCTCCCTACTTCCCTTCCCCTCCGCCTCCGCCTCCCCCCCGCCCCTCGTCGCCGCTTCCTCCTCCCTCCTACCAGGAAGCTGGATGCGCATGGCGAGCTGGATGCACACGTGGCCTTGTGTCCTTTGAGCGTTCTGCCCTCCTGTGGCCGTTTGCGCTGGGCCTCCGCACGTGTGCACCCAGCGTGTGGCCTCTGGATGCATTACGTGTGAATCCAGCCGTGTGTGTTCCAGCCTCCTGGCGCCACAGCGCCCCAACGGGCGCGCGCCCAGCCGCAGCCTCGCAGAGGTCCCGGCGAACAACGTGGGCGCGGTCGTGGAGAGGAAGAATTGGCTCCAGCAGACGGACAACGCGTGGACTGCCGTGGTGCGCCATCCGCCGCCCTCCTTCCTCGCAGTGCTGGCTCGGAGGCAGCAAAGGCATGTAACCGTGGCGGCCAGCGTGGGGCCCCGGGCAGTGGGCTCTTACACTCTCGACGTGCGCGCTGCGCGGAGTAAACTGCTGGGCGCAATCTTCGCGCAAGGCTGCAGTGCACCAGCCTGCACCGTGTGCGACCACCTCCAACGCACGTCGTCAGCCCCAATGCTCGATTCCACCGCCCTCCCACCCACCCGCAAGTGCTTGGCAACCACAGTTACCGTAATGATGCGAGAACCCTTCTCATGCAGATCTTTGGCTCGGGCGTGCGAGTGATGATGCTGCTGGTAATGATGTTGTCGCTGATGACGAGGAGGCCGACAACTGCGATGACGATAGCGATGCTGCTGTTGATGACTGTGGTTGGGATGGAAAGGACGCTGGTGATGGTGACGAATATGATTGTGATGGTGACGACGATGGCGATGATAACGCTGGTGCTGGTGGGGACGATTATGATGTGTGCGAGCGTTGAAATTCAGACATCCTGGTATAACTTTTGGTTACGTACAAGCAGTTGCGTGGGCGTTCATGTGCGTTTGAAGACATTTGTATTGAAAAGTTTGGAGGTTCATAATGGTGTTAAAAGGATTTCGTCGTGCGCGCCGCGAGGTTCGTGTATGACACACATGGTATTCTTGACAGCACAGGCGGGTGCGCGATGCATGTAGACTGATCTCGTCATGCGCGTGCGCGCGGCTCGCGTGCTGTCTTTGGACAGAATGGCAAGACAACAGTGGTTTCATCTTTATTCCAGCGAGTGCGGGCGCACAGAACTCTTGCCTCTTAGTTTTCGCAGAACCATGTTTTGTGGCGTTTCTCTTTCTCTCGCTCCCCCTCTCTCTATGTATCCACATGTGCATCTACGGTCCAGGGGTAAACATCAGTGGCCATGGACGGATTTCGGCACGTGCGCGCTCATGAGGCTTTGCACGATATCAGTCGACAGGGATGCTGGCTCAGCGCACCCGTCCGCATCTCTCGCACTTGGGATGCACGGCCGTGCAGACTGGACACGAGCACGCCGTGGGAGGCCACATGCGAACCCTGCCCCTACCCCCCAACGATTTCTGAGGGGGAGGGTGGAGAGGGTGGGGCTCGGGAGCTCCCGAGCGAAGTGAACCCCATCCTCCCCCTCAGAAATCGTGGGGGCAGGGATCGCATGTGGCCCCCTAACGCAGCTCGCGCAGCAGGGCGGGGGAGGGGCGAGGGGGCCACGGCCTCGGCAGGGCGCTTTTGCGCCTGGGTGGTGCAGGCCGCGTTCATGTGCACCCGGAACCCCCCGCCGGCGCATGTGAACCCGGAACTCCCCGGCCTCCCCCCTGGCCTCCGCCGGGCCTTCCCTGCCCTACACCTTAGGCGATGCTTAAGAAAACCTAAGTTTTCGGCCAGAGTCTTGATTATTCTTAAGTTTTCAATGTAAATCCCAAGATTTTGATAGAAGTTCTGGGTTTTTATTCCAGTTCTGAGACTCTGAATTTCTTAACCCATGGTTTCTTAAGCATTTCGCAGGGTGTACCCTGCTCCCTTCTATCTCACTTCCTCCTCCCAGCGTGCAGGTTGCGACTCCGTTCACGCTGAGCCTGCCTCTGGCCGATAACTTCGACATCTCTCAGCAGTGGGCCCGCGCCAAGATCGTGGAGAAGGCGCGCTGCGCGGCGTGGGGTGGCCCCCTTGCCGTATCCTGCTCTTGTCTTTATTTCCCAGCTTGGGTCGTACAGTGAACTGTGGCTCACCCAGCGGTTTGATCAGATCTCTTTCCGCCTGGGCTTCGTCGTACACTCAATTTCCTGTGCAGGGCGGTGAGATTCTCCTCCCCCTCTGCCATCTCCTCCGGCTCGTGCTCCATCCCTCTCTCCTCCCTGCTCCGTTCCGTGTTCGGCTCCTCTTCCGTCTCCGTTCTGATTCGAGTCAAGGGACCACGTGCGCAGGGCCCACTTCTTGCTGCCTGTCCCGATGCACGTGCGTGCGCTTTTGTAGGCTCGGCACGTGCGCTCGTTGTGCGGGCATATGTGCCCAGCACGTGCCCCGTGTGTGCGAAGGGGCGTTCCCGCCGTCGACGCGCGGTGCTCCAGCGACGTGCGCAGCTGTGCGGGCAGGTGCTGAGGCCTCTTGTGGGCCCCGGAAACGGCAGGGCCGTTTTTTCCACCGTTTCCAAATGGGTCTGTGCTTTGAGTTATCCTCAGGAGGGAACAAAAACACACAGACACAATTAATCGCGGGTTCCTACGAAAATATAGGGAAATATGGGAATTGGGCGGGAAGACAAAAACCTTGAAAGTATTGGAAAACATGGGGAATCAGTTTATTTGTGTGTATTTATTTGTGTGTCCTTGGGCCCCTTGATATCCACTTTTCCCGCTCGGTCCCTGCCATTGGAGCGTTGTCGGCGACCGTGCGCCCACGTGCTCGGCGCGTGCGGCACTTTTGGCGAACTTGGAGGCCATCTGGGCCGTCTTGGAGGCCTTCTTGGAGCCATTGGGAGCAGGGGGAAGTTTTGTTCCACCACCTCGCCCAGAGCTATCTGGGTGGCTGGCGCCCTGGGCCGAAGCCCCATGGGGGAGTCCTTTTGGAAAGAGAGAGCGTGTTCTGCCGCTGCTGGCAGAAAGCCGCGGGGAGCCACTGTGGGTTTCCGATCCGCACCCCCCTCGAAAACCGGGGGGGTCACGGGGGGTTCCAATGCCCCCCCCCCCCGCGATCCATCACGAAAAAGAGGTGGGGGGCCTCTATCAGTTCGAACCCCCCCCCTGCCGCTGGCAAACGACTCCCCCTCCTCCCCACTCTGGACAGTGAGACAGCGGTGGGGACAGTGGGGACAGTGGAACAGTGGTGGGGACAGTGGGGACAGTGGGACAATGGTGGGGACAGTGAGGACAGTGGGGAGAGTGGGACCGTGGTGGGGACATTGGTGGGGACAGTGGGGACAGTGAGACACTGGTGGGGGCACTGGTGGGGGCAATGGGGACAGTGGGGACAGAGGGAGGGACACTGGGGATAGCGGGACAGCGGTGGGGACAGTGGGGACAGCGGGACAGTGGTGGGAACGGTGGTGTTGGGGACAGTGGTGAGGGGACAGTGGGGACAGTGGTGGGGACAGTGGGGACAGTGGGGACAGTGGTCGGGACGGTGGTGGTGGGGACAGTGGTGAGGGTGGTGGTGAGGACGTTGGTTGGACAATCGGAGAGTGGTACAGTGGGGACTGTGGAATCATATGGCTCCCTCTCGTCCTGACTATCCGTGCTTTCTGCATTTGTGTCTGTTGTATGCTTGCTTGTGCACAGCGCCGTGACTGACGCTTTGGCTCAAGCTGTTCTGTGTGCGTTGAGTGCAAAGGCATCCCATTCAGTACATCTTGCGATGGCCGCCTGAACCCGTCGTGCCCACAGTGGTAGGCGGAGCGTGGTTCACCGAACGACTTCCGGAAGCGAGGCCCAGGGCGGGTGCGCAGCTGGAGGACGGTTCACAGATCTGCGGCAGGGCGAGGGCGACCTACGAGGGTGCAAGTACTGAAGACGGGTGATGAGTCACTCGAGCGCAGCTGCCTCAGCAGGCGGCAGGGAAGGGCTTACAGACGCAGACATCGACAAGATTGCGGGCAGAGTGGCCCAGATGATACGGCTGGGCACAGGGGCTGCGCCGGCCACGGCGCCACCCGAGGGCGCGCCCAACCTCCAGGGGCTCGCCGGTCAAGATCAGAGCGCGGCTCCATCTCACGAAGCAGGCTGGAGCGTGGTCGACGACCCCTGGACGGAGCAGGATCCGTGGCGAGAGGAGTGGAGAGCGAAGGATGCGCGGGCAGAAGAGGACAAGCAAACACCACCATCCATGAGGGCATCAGACACCTGGAAGGAGTGGAGAGACAGACCCGGGCGACAACAGACCTGGGATCAAGACTACTCGTGGCAGAGCTGGGGTAGTCAAGGCAGCACGTGGCAGCACGACCGCGGCTGGTGGCAGGGCCAGTGGACCCAACCCAGGCCAGCACCATCCTGGCCAGGCTGGGAGAGATTCAGGCTGTGGAAGCAGTACGTGCAGCGCTGGAAGAACGGCCTGAACTTGAGCGAGGCTCAGGCAGCAGACAGACTGCTGGAGATCCTGCCCTGGGAGATCCGGGCGACCCTTGAGGACGTCCCGGATAGCGAGCTGACGGTCGAGCTCATACTGAAGAGGATGGGCCTCAAGTCCGGCGAGCGCGAGGACGACGACCTCTACCGGACGGGCAGCGAGGCCATGCAGGACACGGAGAGGAAGAAGGATGAGGACCTGCACACCTTCGCGGAGCGACGCCGACGTCAATTCGACAAGGCGAAGAGTATCGGGATGGAGATCCCGCAGAAGATCCAGGGCATGCTGCTGATGCAAGGAGCTCGTCTCAACGAGCAGGGCAGACAGAACCTCAAGAGCCTGACGAAGGGCTCGATGCTAGGTGAGGACATCCTCTGGGCGCTGCCCAAGCTGGACACCGGAGGGAAGATCTGGAGCGACGGCAAACAATCATCGCTACTGAGTATGGGATCGGAGGAGGCGCTGCCAACTCCCGAGATCCAGCGGGCAGAGATCGGGCCGGTCGAGGAGCCGATCTACGAGTGGTCGTACTGGGCCGACGAGCTGGACTCGGAGGACGAGGTCATGGTGCTCGTCGAGCTCTCCGAGAAGAGCCTCGCGGAGCCAGAGGTGGTCGAGACCTTGGCACAGATCGGCAAGACCAAGAAGACGTGGAAGGAGAACCAGCAGCTGAAGACGGCGCTCAAGCGGGATCGGGGCTTCTGGAAGAAGAAGCGCCGGCTCACTCCATCACAGCTGAAGTTGATCACGAAGTGCGGCAACTGTGGAGAAGTAGGGCACTGGCACAAAGAGTGCAAGAATCCTCATCGTCCCAGAGAGCGAGATGGCAAAGGCAAACCTCGGTCTGGAGGGGCCGAGATCGAGGCCTTCACGTTCGCAGCGATCGGCGCGGGCGACGACCAGGACTTCAACCTCGACGGCATCACGGTCCTGGGCAGGGAGGTGCTGGCGACCCTCAGGGAGATCATCAGCTCGGAGACTACGGAGCTCTCGCTGCTGATTCTCGAGGGCGGCCTGATCATCGTGGACAGCGGCGCCTCCCAGGCGATCATAGGCCGCCGGGCTTTGAAGGAGCTCGAGGGAGATCTGCAGCAACGAGGCCTGCGGATCAACTGGATCGAGAAGAGCGTCCAGACACCTCGGGGTATCGGCGGATCGGCCACGCTGGTCGGAGTCGCCGTGGTGCCCATCTCCATCGGTGGCAAGAGCGGGACCGTCGAGTTCGTGGTGACGAAGGAGGACCTGCCGCCACTCTTACCAGGCGGGTTTCTCGAGCAGTTCGGCGCAGTGCTGGACTACGAGAAGGACCTTCTCATTCTGAAGAAGTTGGACTGTGAGACTGAGCTCCACCGGATCGGGAAGAACCACCGGGGGATCTACATCAACGACTGGCGCGGGACGGAGAGCAGCTTCTCTCCCAGCTCGCGCGCCTTGCCAGCCGGCCTCAGCTCGGACGCCTTCCGAGCCCCGACTGACAAAAAAGACGTACTCTCTTGGAAGGATCCCTCCAGGCCTCAGAAGGAGAGAAACGGCACCACAGGAGCCCCCGCACCTCAGAGAGATCCCGGGAGCCTGCATACCGACTACAGCAGTTCGAAACCTGCGATGCCTTCCTCCAACCACGACTCCCGCCACATCTCCAACCCCGTAGCTGTTTTGGCTCAAACATCGAGCCAGGCACAACCACCAAGCTCACCGCGAGATCCGCCTCAAGTCGATGCGGAGCCGCCCAGACTTGGACATCTCAGAGAGGGTCAAGATCCAGTGGATCAGGCTGCTGCATGCCGGACTGATGTGGACACAGACCCTCATGGACAAGTTCTTTGCTCTGAACAGGCGCGGGAGACTCTTCCCGGGAAAGGAGCTTCGTCGGAGGATGGTGGAGGACCCCAGGCTGGTGAACGACCTCTACGAGTACCGGGTTCCGATGACGGCTCCCTTGGCGGACGGGTCGGTGCCTTGGACGCTCTGCGTGCACCGCCCCAGGTGGTTCGTGACCTCCTACAACCAGTACGGGAACTGGGAGCAGTGCAACAAGTGCAAGGTGAGGACGTCCTTTCGAGAGATCGGGCACCGCGGGGACGGCCACCGACAGATGACGGCATCGGAGATGAGGAAGCTCAAGCAGCAGCTCCCGCGCGACGTCAGGCCCCTGAGCTCGGCAGGCTCGGCGATGCGGGATGGCGCAGCTCCGGCTCCGAGTCGACGCGTGGCGTCGGCGCCGAACGACGAGAACACCTGGTCGAGCTTCAACCAGGAGCCTCCGCCACCGTGGGCCTCAGAGATGGTGCGAGGCCTGTCGGCAGCAGTGGCCGAGGCGATGACGGCATCCACGGGGCCGATGACAGCAGCGATACGCGAGCAGTCCGTGACGCTCTCGCACATGGTGGCCACGATGCAGCAGATGGCGTCAGAGTCTCCAGCAGCAGGCGGGAGTGCGGACTCCAGCTCGCCGACACCGCCAACCGGTCCGCCACCGACGACCACCGGGGTACTGCCAAACCTCGGGTTCACCATGGTGGAGGAGGTCCCGGCGGACACCGACATGAGGGGCAACTGAGAGAGAGCGGCGTGCTGCGACTACTTGGCGACAAGTCTCGACAGGAGTGCTGGCTTCGAATCCCTACCTCTCGCAGTTTACACAGAGAGGCCAGCGCTGTTCTGGAGCAGGCCAGGGCCAACGGCCGGTGCTACCGGATCGATCAGGAGGCTTTGGAGAAAAGCGAAGGCCCTCTATCTTCTTCCTCATCTCGTCTCAACCTCTCCTCTGTTCCTGCCTGGCAGTGTGAGTCCGACGACGGGCGATACCGACTCTGGGTCAGCACCTCCACATCCACCTCGCAGGGTAGACCCAACTCTACTGAAGGCGGGTCTGCGGGTGCGGGGTCCTACTACGTTGTCCCACTCCAGAGCTACCTGTCTATCACGACGCTACGCGGCTCCGAGCTACATCACGACTCCGACGACACGCTAGCTAATCTAACGGGCCTGGACAACTACACTCACCAGTTCAGGGTTGACCAGAGGAGTAGGCGTCGTCTTCGTCAGGGTCTCCGAGGTCTTGGAAGAGTATCGGGATCCGACTCCTGGGGATACGAGTTTGTTGAAGTTTTCTCACCTCCTCGCACGGCAAAGGTCTCCTCTCAGCTGGGCTCCAGGGGCTCTCCGACCGGTGGCAGCTTAGACTTAACCACGGGCTGGGATTTCCGACGTACGGATCACCGGGAGCTAGGAAAGCAGTTGATCAAGAAGTGGCGTCCATGGTTGGTATTTCTCAGTCCTCCCTGCACTGAATTCGCCGCCATCAACGCAGTCAACGATGAGCGGCGAGACCCGGTCGAGATGGCCCGAGCGCGTGGAGAAGCATTGGACCTGTGGGCGTATGCAATGGAGATAATCGAGCTTCAGATCACGGGCGGTCGCAAGTTCGCTCTGGAACAACCTACTACCGCGACCTCTTGGGCTCTTCCCAGTACTCAGAGGCTTCTGGAGCTCCCGGGCGTGTCCAGGATCATGTTTGACATGTGCAGGTTTGGGCTCTCGGTTAGGCCTGGCACGATTTCCAAGAAGCCAGCCACTGTGGTTTCCAACGACTGTGAAGTTTACAGGGCTCTCTTGGGAAAACGGTGTGCCGGGGACCACCGACATCTGGTGCTGGAGGGAGGCGGTCTGCCACGACGCGCGGCATGCTATCCTACTAAGTTCTGCAAGACTATAGCCCACGCGGTTCACCGATCCGCAGAGCTTCAGCAGCTGGGAACCGACGAGAGCTTTCCAAGCGGGGTGCTGGCGACACGTCGACAGGAACGACCGACCCAGTCTCAGGTGGAGGGCCCCGAGCAGGACAACTCTGAGGACGAGGAGGAGGAGGATGAGCAGCAGCAGCAGCAGGACTGCCCGTTGACTCAGGAGCAGATTCGGCAGGTGGAGAAGGCACATATTAATCTTGGTCATCCCACCAAGAGAGACCTGCTTCGTATCCTTCGGTGTGCTCACGCTCGGCCAGAGATACTGCGCTACGTTCAGCATCACTTCGTGTGCCAGTCCTGCGAGGGTGCCGGCAAGTCGATTCCTCAGCGAAAGGCAACAGTTGCTCGGACATTCTCATTCAACAAGCTGATTGGAGTAGACCTTTTCTTTGTGACGTATCAGCACCGGGAGTACACGTTTCTGAATGCCGTATGCCTGGGGACCTCGCTACAGTGGGTAGGGATTGTGGGACCCGGGAGATGTTCGCAGCCAGCAGCAGTGTGGAAAGCCTTCTCACGGGGATGGATCCGACATTACGGACCTCCAGAGGTCCTCGTATCCGACGGCGGGAAGGAATTCGAGGCTGAGTTTAGCAGACACTTGGAGCAACAAGGGGTGTTCCAGCACACCACCGACGCGGACAGCCCTTGGCAAAACGGGAAGACAGAGCGGGCGGGTCAATGGTTGAAGGAGCGGCTCCAGCGGTTCGTGGACGATGCCATCCTGGAGGGCCCCGACGACCTAGAGCTGGCGGCCTGCGAATTGGCTGCCTGGCGGAATCGTTTCCTGAATCGAGGCGGGTATTCACCACTGCAGCTAGTATTTGGGCAAAACCCCAGGGTACCACAGGAGCTGCTCAGCGAGGACCCGTTAGACCACATAGGACTTCACGATCTCGAGGAACCGAGTGCCGATCTTGACAGTGCGGCGGCGGCTTTCCGACATCAACACGAGATCCGGTCTCGTGCCCGACAGCTTGCGATGGAAGGAGATGCGCGTAGGAAGTTGCAGCATGCGTTGGGATCAGCGTGGCACAGGGATAGGACCTACCGACCAGGGGATTGGGTATACATCTGGAGGCGAGCGCCCAAGACAGGGCGCAAACCATACGGTTTGCAACGGGATCGGTGGGTTGGGCCAGGTGCAGTGATATTTCATCATGGAACAACAGTGTGGGTGTGTGTGTGCGCAGTCGTTTGTGGAAATGCAGTTGTGAACAGATACGACCTGCTACGCAGTCAGAGTCCCTCGGGGCCGAGCTTATCCAGACCACGTGCTATCGGGACGTCTTGGACGAGCAGCTTGCTAAGGGGATCTCGGGTGGGGCTCTAGACGTTGCTCAAGAGGGACCACCACCACCAGAGGCCACCATGACTCCCATCAGCTCCGAGGGTAACGCGTCTCCAGTAACCATAGCACCAGCAGGCTCCAACGAGGTTCCAGGCCACCAAGGGGGCTCTCGGGACTCCAACATGGGCTCCAACAACATCGAGGCTCCAGAGGTCCCCACTCCAGCTCCCGACTCCAGCTCCCACTCCACTCCAGCTCCGACTCCGGCTATCGCAGATACTGTGGCTCAAGTAGCTGCTGAGCCTCCTGCTCCCCCACCGGGACTGCGACCTCCGACCCAGGCTGCCGGCGCGAGGCCTAGACCGCGACTCGTCTGGGCCCCCGGTCCAGTGACTCGTCTGATACCTGTGCCAGAGCACGAGGAGTCAGATCCTGCTCCAGCGGACCCTGCAGGAGCTCTCGGACAGGGCGGTGCTGTCTCAGCCGCAGCCAGACCTCAGAGGGAGCCAGCCGCCGAGCCAACACCTCCCGTGTCTCAGACTGGCTCGACACCTGCCGGATCGGAGACAGGCTCCCAGGCGGTGGCCACAGCTGGCGGCTCGCGGGCATCGTCGAGACGACCTTCTCTGTCTGAGGACGACCTGGAGTTCAAGCGAGCCAGGCTGGATCCTGACACACTCCGGTCCGCGACCGGAGGGGCTCCTACCGACGAACAGCTCAGGGGTTCTGGCCTACCGACACCCATGGAGCTCCTGCCAAGGGCCGAGGGTCGGGTTCGCACCCAAATCCAGGAGTTCGAGAACTGGCGGTCTCAGCAGAGCAGTGCTGCAGTCTCTTCTCAGGCCGGGCCCCTGGAGACGGGGTCGGAGACCCCGATGGACGAGACCGGCTTCAGTGCTCTCGAGGGCTACTGCGAGGTGCTGGACTCTTGGTTCGAGGACTCCGGCTGGAGCGGGGACGTCGAGACCTACATGAACGGCCGGAAGGATCTGATCTTCGAGTGCTCAGAGGACAGCGCCGGGCAGTGGTCTCTGCTCTCCTCACGCGGTGGGGAGGTCATGCTCAAGGATCTCTCGGCCCAGGAGCTCGAGGATTTCCGACGATCGGACGAGGCCGAGTGGGGCGTACTCAACAAGCCTATGTGCTGCGGATCCTCAGCAAGGAGGAGTCCACTCATGTGCTTCGCACCCGGCCAGAGCGGGTGCTATCGTCCAGAATGGTACGCCGATGGAAGGCCCAGGAGGGTACGTTCAGTGCCCCAAAGGCCAAGAGCAGATGGTGCGTGCACGGTTTTGCAGATCCTGACACTGAGCATCTAGTGACATATTCTCCGACGCCTCAGTCTGAGGCCATGATGCTTTTCGGGCTGGTACTCTTAGGCCATGGCATGGACCAGAGCATCGTGGACTGCAAGAACGCCTTCAGTCAGTCGAGGCGACTCCGCAGGGCTGGTGGACCCATCTATGTGGCTCCCTGCGAGGGGCTCACTGGCATTCACGTTCCCGATGGGTGCCTGATTGAGCTACATGTCGCCGTCTATGGTCTAGACGACGCCCCTTGGGAATGGCACGCCACGATCACCTCCTACCTACGCGACCTCGGCTTCAAGAAGTTGCTGATGGAGCCATGCTACTGGACTCTCCGGGAACAGGGCGCCCTGAAGGCTCAGGTCCTGATAGAGGTGGACGGTCTTTGGCTGGGTACAGTTACCTCTCACACGAAGTGGTTGGCCGACTCTCTCAAGGCCAGGTTCACTTTCGGCAAGTGGAGAGGCGACGAGGCCGAGTTTGCAGGACGCCGCATCAGGAAGGAGGCTCACCGCATTCGCCTGGACCAGGAGAAATATATATTGGAGGAGATTCATCCGATTGTCTTGGAGAAGGGCCGCCGCTCCAAGAGACAAGAGCCTCTGAGCCGCTCAGAGTTCGAGCAGCTCCGATCCGGCATCTACCGGATCAACTGGGTGGCGAAGGAAACCCGTCCCGAGGTGGCGGGCACAGCTTCCATACTCGCCAGCAAGCTGGAGCAGGCGGTGGTGGAGGACATCGTTGTTTTCAATCGGGCCGTCCAGATGCTGCGTGACACCGCCTCGCAGTACCTGACCATCTGGCGCCACGACCTATCGCAGGTGGTGAGCTTTACTTTGAGCGACGCGGCGGGGATCGGCACGGACTCACCCATACAGTGTGCTTGGGCTGTAGGAGTGGCTGACCCTCAGCTGGCCGCCGGACTGACCAGCAAGGTGACGATACTTTCATGGAGATCCTCCAAGATGCGTCGAGCTGCCAACTCATCCCTGGCCGGTGAGGCCAACTCTCTCTGCCAGTCTCTTGGAGAATCCGACTGGATCCAGCTGCTACTTCGTGACGCTTGCTTTGGGGACGTTCCTACAGCCGACTGGCGACAGCACGCTGGTCCCTACGTGTCGGTGCTACGTGACAACTGCGAGCTGCACCGACCCTTGCCTGGAGTTCATGCCACAGACGCCAAGTCCATCTTCGACTGCCTCTCCAAGAACTGTGCTGGCCGGAAGGAGGACCGCAGGACTTCCGTGGACCTCGCAATTGCTCGAGATTCTTTCTCCCAGCGAGGCTCGTGCGTGAAGTGGTTTCCTCACCTGCTCAATCCCACTGATGTGATGACCAAGGCTGATGTGTCCAAGGGGTCCGATGCCATGGGCCACATGATTCGCCGTGGGACTTTGACGTTGAGTGATGCTGAGTCGGAGAGGGCTCACCTCTTGGCTGGTGGTGAGAAGGGCCGGCGCAGTCGAGAGGCCAGCCGCCGCTATCTACAGGATCGCGAGCGGCGGCTCGAGGAGTCAGGTCGACAGTAAGTGGGGGGAGCTGTGGAATCATATGGCTCCCTCTCGTCCTGACTATCCGTGCTTTCTGCATTTGTGTCTGTTGTATGCTTGCTTGTGCACAGCGCCGTGACTGACGCTTTGGCTCAAGCTGTTCTGTGTGCGTTGAGTGCAAAGGCATCCCATTCAGTACATCTTGCGATGGCCGCCTGAACCCGTCGTGCCCACAGGGACAGTGGTGGGGACAGTGGGGACAGTGGGACAGTGGTGGGGACAGTGGAGACAGTGGGACAGCACAGTGGGACAGCGGTGGGAACAGTGGGGCCAGTGGGACAGTGGCGGGGACAGTGGGGACAGTGGGGAGAGTGGGACCGTGGTGGGGACAGTGGTGGGAACAGTGGTGGGGACAGTGGTGGGGACAGTGGGACAGTGCGACAGTGGGGGGGGCACTGGTGGGGACAGTGGGGACAGTGGTGGGAACAGTGGGGCCAGTGGGACACTGGTGTGGACAGTGGAACAGTGGTGGGGACGGTGGTGGTGGGAACAGTGGTGAGGGCAGTGGTGATGACAGCGGTCGGGACCCGGGAGTCGTTGGCCAGCGGCGAGTAGTGGGGGAGGGTGGGGGGCTCGAACTGGTAATGAGTGACCCCCCGGTTTTTCTGAGAAGGGGGGGGTCTAACCGGTAGTGACCCCCCTCCTCCTCCTGGCTGCAGGACGACACGTAGAAGCATTGTTGCGTAAGGTGTGCCGTTTCTATGGGTTCGCATCGCTCTGCTGAGCTTGTTCTTCACGGCTGCAGTTGCAGGACAAGCGTCATCCCCTCACCACCACTTCAGGTCGCCCGCGTGCTGGCTGGTCCGGGGCGAGCACGTGCCGTTGCACTCCTCGTCTCCTTCCTCCCCTTCCCAAGGGGGGAGCGTGGGGCGGCGGGACTCCGCCGACCTCGCAGCGGAGTAGCGTTGGATTTGGCAAAGCGCGCTGTTCTCAACAAAGCAGAGAACCAAGCGACGACATAAACATTATGATTCGGAGGCCCGCGCGGATTCCTCGGATCGGCGCTGGGGCCCCCTGGCGGCGCCCCCAGCGGCTCCCCTGGCGCGCTCCGCGCGCCAGGGAGGGGTGTCCAGCGCCGATTCTGGCAATCCGCGCGGACCTCCGAGTTGTCATGTTTTTGTCGTTGTTTGGTTCTCTACAAATGCCGAGTGCACCAGCAGCGGGGTTTCAGGCGAGCCTGGTCCTGTCGCCGCGGTGCCCGTCGGGGGCACTGCACTGGGTTTGCGCAGCGGCGCATGTTCTGTTCAATCGACGTTTGCGGCGCTTCTTCTTTGTCTGTTGTACGTTATTCATCATCGTCCTCGGCGTCGAAGTATATTGGTCGTGAGCTGCTCATCCATCAGTCGCCCTTCCTTCCAGTCCGCGCGCTCGGGGTTATCAGATCTGCTTCTCCGCCTGCCTGGTGTTGAGGAGGGCGTGGGCGAGGAGGACGAGGGAAACGAGGGCCAACAGTGCTGGCGCGGCCGTGGCTTGTCATGCCTGTCGGGTCTTCCCCCCACTCCGCCCTTGGGCCGCAGGGGTCGAGTTGCAAGAGCAGGGTGCTGTCCGACGCCGTGGAGGGCCTGGAGTGCGTGGAGGCTGGCGCCGGCAAGTGCGAGCCCGCCCCGGACTTGTGGCTGCCGGAGACCTTCGGCGCAGGCGCTGTCGCTGGGGCGAACGGTTCCCGACCCTGGCCTCCAAACGCCGCGCCACCAAACATTCGGCGTTTTTTTTTGTTCGCAGTCCTTGTCTCTGGGGGGTGCTCCCCTGCACCTGGGCCCCAGGATCAAATAACGGACCGCGATGGACAATTGATCCTGAGATGGGGTGGAGGGCTCGGGGTCCACGTCGTGACGAAGGAAAATCGCGTCGGTAGTCTGGGGTCGAGAAGGAAACGTCTCAATGGTGGCGGAAGCGGGCTGCCGGGGTAAAGTCTTTTGTGCCCACTTCTCTGATACTCAACAGTCAAGTTTTAGCCTGGGTCGACGCGAAACAGTAGCTCTTGCACCCCGATGTGCATGCTATGCGTTGCAAGCTATGTCGTGCGTTCTGTGTGTGGTATACGTGATGGCGTGTTGGCTTTTGCGCGCATGCTATGCAGCAATCGTGTGTTCGCTTGGGTCGCGAGTTAGGTTTATGAAAGCCGTATGATGAACGCTGTACGATGCAAGCTGTATGATGTGCAGTATTTGCGTTGTAAGCTATGAGCTATGCGTTGCAAACTATGTGATTCATACGGCAGGTGGTGCGACAAGTGTGGTGCAAGCTATGCGTTGCAGTTTGCACCTATCATACATCTTAAGAAGACACAGCAATCTGCATGTGCTTCACATTCCTTGTAAGGCAATCAACTGTTTGGACTGGGACTCGGGCGTTTCCTTGGAGCTTTGTTCTTCGTAGAACTTTCGTAGACCTGGGCCTGAGCGACTGCTTGAGAAAACAGCGATAGGATTGAAGTGCCTGTCCTTAGCGTACCCTTTCCTTCACTCTACGGGTGTGTGCATGTGGTGCAGGCTGTGTGCTTAGTTGCCTCGATACGCCCGTTTTGATACGCAGCACGTGCCTTGTTCAACACGTCCCTGTCAATACGATGCGTGTTGGCTCAACGTATTGGCCCACGTTGTGGCGAACGTATCGCGTCAGACCTTCGTGTTCAGTCTACGTGTTGAGCTCCGTATCAATACGCTACGTGCTGCGTGTCGCGTGTCGGGGCAGCTAAGGCTGTGTGATGTAAGCTATGCGGAGCGAAGGATTGCAAAAAACCCGGATTGCAAAAAAAACCCAGGATTGCAATCCTTCGAGGTTTTTTTTTTGCACGAAGGATTGAACTACAGGTTTTTTTTTTGCAATCCGTCGGTTTTTTTTTGCAATCCAAGGGTTTGTTTGCAATCCTTCGGCCACGTGACTCAGGCCGCGTGGTGCACCCCACCACGCAGGGCAACCGCAGGCACCCACGGGCGGCCGCCTGCTGGGCACCACTCGAAACCGTGACACGCCCACCCGGCGGGCGGGTTGCCCACGAAGAGCCCACGGGCTTCCATCCTCCTCCTCCTCCCTCCTCTTCCTCCTCCCCCTCCTCCTCCTCCCCCCCTCCTCCTCCTCTCCCCCTCCTCCTCCTCTCCTCCTCCTCCTCCTCTCCTCCTCCTCCTCCTCCTCACTCCTCCTCCTCCTCCTCATATTCCTCCTCCTCCGCCTCCTCCTCCTCCTCCTCAGCCCCCTCCTCCTCACCAACCAGGCACCCGGCGAAACCCCGCTGGACCCACCCAGGGCACTGGACGCCCACGAGGCGCCCATGGGCGGCCGCCCACTAGGCACCCAGCGAATCCCCGCCGTACAGCAAGAGAAGCAAGAACACCTAAGCGCAGGCATTGTTTGAGGACGAATCAGAAAGATCATGCGGTCTCGCCTGGCACCCTTGCATGTTTCTTTCAGTGCCCTGGCATGACTCTCTTCCAAATCACTCCCCCTCCTAGTCGTTCCATTCTTACGCGTTGCTTAACCAGCGTCCAGCATCCTTAGTTCTACTCCCCCTTATGGCTGTTATGTTCTTCATTCCATTATGCCATGGCTTGTGGCTTGTCTTTCTCTTCCGCTCGGGCTACCCTCCTTATGACTTGGCATGCTCACCCTCTGCGCCCTGCCGACGTTAGCGAATGAGCTGTTGGCTAAATCTCCTTCGAGACTGCCTGGGCCATTGGGCGCTCTACGAGAAAAGCCACCGAGCCGCACGAGGGAGTCGAGGCATCTCGAGATTTCGGGAGGCGGAGGCGCTCGGCCTCATCTACCCAGGCACGCGGCTCATTCGTGCCCTCTGAGGAGCAAGTTCTACGCTACCCGCAGGGTCGCCAAGACCGTTGCACTTTGCACGCTCCTGCCCTCCCTCCTCTCATCCTGCCTTGCCCAGCTGCGTCGATTCGCTTTGGACCGGATTCGTATCGCTCACCTCCGTGCTCCAGGCCGCCGCGTGCAGCTCTTTGACGACTGTTGAGTGGGATCGGCACTGGTTCTTCGCCTGCGTTACCGTCGGTCCGATGCCATCCTCGGAAGAACCCTGCGCTCCGCGGCCTGGGCCGGGTTGGGAGTCCTCCCCCGAAGGGGCGGCGCGCGGGCGCGAGGCTGGCCGCGCTCCGCGCCGTGCAGAGCGCGAAGGTATTGTGGGGTCGTGCCGCGTCGGCGCGGCAGCGCCCCCAGCGCGGGCGGGCCAGATTGAACGCCGCGAGTTACTCGACCGAGCCGCGCCACCAAAAGCAGCCGCCATCGTTCCAAGGTGGAACGATTCGCGCAGTGCCAGAAACCAGCGGCCAAGTCGCCGAGGCACGGAACCGCTCTCGGTGAGCCAGCTTTTGGGGCCGCTCCACCGCGCGGGCGGGCGGCGGACACCATCGGATGGCGAAGTAGGGGTAGGGTCGAAGGAAAGAAATATGCAGAAACGATTGTTTTTGGGGTCTAGGCGGATATATTGCATCGGCGCTACGCTTCCCTGGCGGCGCCTCCGGCGCCGCTCCTGGCGTGCTCCGCGCGCCAGGGAGGCGGCTCCAGCGCCTATCTGAGAGAACGGTTGGACTCCTGAAAGTTTCTGTGCAGGCAGAGGTTCTTCTTCCCGAGGAAGAGGAGGGCGAGGACGGGCATGATGATTGTGGGAGGGGCGGGGGGCTGGGAGAGGGGAGAGGGGAGAGGGGAGCAGGCAGCGCGGGCGAGGACGAGGGGAGGAGGAGGTGTGGGGGAGGGGGAGAGTGATCGGCAGAAGGAGCAGGGCGTGGAGGCGGAGGAGGAGCACCCGGCTCGTGTCGCGCGGCCCGCCCACTCAGCCGTCGAGGCACTCTCACGGAGCTGCGGTGGTCGGGCCTGAGGGCGCCGGCCTCAGCCTGGGGCCGCCCTGTGCTTCCCTCGGTCGCCCCTGCCGTCGCCAGGGCGACGACAGCTGCACACCGAAACCGATCTTCGCCGGGCCAGTACTGGGCTCAGGGTCGGTGCGTGCGGCTTCCTGGCACAGCCAGGACGGCGTATACAATGGGGACGCGCATCAAGACAGCATATGCTTTTCGTCAGTGTACCCTGTTTTTCTTCGCGTCGCGCGTTGCGCTGTGACTTCCCGCGAGCGTTGAGAAGCTGCTGTGTTCAGGGTGCCTCGGATTTCCAGGGCTGTTTTTTGATGCGAAGGGTTCTGACGGCCACGTCCGCACTGTGGCCTGGCCGACACAGGTGTCCGTGTGCACAGTTGCGCGCCAAATGAGAAGTTGCTCTGCCAGTAGGCGCCCCGACGTCCCCAGGTACCCATTGGAGTTCTTGGGGCATCTTGCGAGGTCCAAGGTCGACCCATGCACGTGCCCCTAGACTTCCTATACCAAGATACATGGAGGCACACATGCTCCTAGATATGTACATATTACATATGTATATTGTATGTGGTAGTTGCCGTCGTCCGAATCGCAGGCTCCTCCGCCTCCTCCTCGATTCCCGCGCCTCCCGTCTCGCAACTTCTCTTCTTGCTCCGCCCGTCCTGCTGCCCAAGCTCTCCTCGCTATCTTTCGACTCCTCCTGTCTAGCTAGGGGAAGTCCAGGAATAACAGTAAACATGAGGATGCAAAAGCCGGGCGCGGGTGTTGATGATGCGATCCGCGTCATTTGTCCCCTTCTTTGGCCTCCTCATCCCTCCTCCTCCTCCTTCTCCTCCACCCCCTCCTCCTTCTCATCATCATCATCATCCTCGTCCGTACTGTTTCGCGGTCCTCCCAATCTTCGTCCTGTGTGATGCTCTCCCAAATCCTCATCGGTCAATCTTCTTCGCCTCAGCATCAGCCCTCCGCCTCCGTACTCATCACTCATCGTCCTTCTCCTTCCACCTCAATCCCTTCAGCCTTCTGGAATCCCGTCATCCTCCTCCTCTGCGTCTCCTCCTTCTCCTGTCTTCTGTCCTTCTCCTTCTCTGCGTCCCCCCCTCTGCCTCCCGTGCAGCTCCCGACATGCAAGGGCCGCTCCGAGATCTCTGCCCTCACCGATTAGGGCTCGAGTAGCATGGGTGTTCGCATTCGGCGCCGCATCCTATCGGCCTCTGTCCGGGCGCCGAGGTCCTCACCGACGGCGTCTTCGACGTGTGCTACTGCGATCGCCACTACGAGCAGGCCGCGCGACCGAGCTCTTGGAAGCCACAGGGCGGCCGTCAGCTCTTTGCGAGTGGGTCCGCGGTTCGGTCGGTTCGGCTGCCTTGCAGTCGGCTGCGTTCGGCCGGTTCGACCCGGTTGGTTGTCGTGATGTTGCTGCGTGGCTGCGCCCTCCCTGGCTGCCTGTCGGTTTAGGTCGGTTTCGGTTTCGTTGTCGGAAAGAGCGCGTTCTGTGGTCGCTTGGAGGGGGGGGGGGGTTGGAACCGGACCCCCCTCTCCCCTCCCGGGCCGGCGCCTGCGTGGCGGCGGCGGCGGGGACGCGATTTCCTTTTCTGGGCCAGCGCCGGCGCCTGCGGCGGCGGGCGGCGGCGGCGGGGAGCGTCGACGAGGACGACGGTGGTGGTGGTGGTGGTGGTGGGTTGTGGTGGTGGTGGTGGCGGTGGTGGTGTGGTTGTGGTGGTGGTGGTGCTGTGATGGTTTGTGGTTGGTGGTGGGTTGTGGTGGGTGGTTGGTGGTGGTTTGGTGGGTGTTTGTGGTGGTGGGTGGTGGTGGTGGTGGTGGTGGTGGTGGGTTGCGGTGTTGTTGGTGGTGGTGATTAGGTGGTGGTTTGTGGTGGTGGTGGTGGTGCTGGGTTGGTGGTGGCGGTGGTTTGTGGAGGTGGTGCTGGCGGTGGTAGAGTGGCGGTGGTGGTGCTGGTGTGGTGGTTTGTGGTGGTGGTGGTGGTGGTGGGTTGTGCTGCTGGTAGTGGTGGTGGTTGTGGCGGTGATGGTGGTGGTGAGGTAGATTGTGGTGGTGGTGGTGGTAGTGGTGGTGTTTTCTTGTGGTGGTGGTGGTGGTGATGGTGAGTTGTGGTGGTGGTTGTGGTGTTGGTGGTGGCTGGTGGTGGTGGTGGTGGTGTGGTGGTGGGTTGGTGGTGGTGGTGGGTGGTGGGGGGTTGAGGCGGTGGTGGTGGTAGTGGTGGTGATCGTGGTGGTAATCGTCGCTGCGTCCCCGCCGTCGCCGGCGCCAAGGGGGGGGGAGGTTTGATCCCCCCCCCCTGGGCTGCCTCTGGTCATCGTCTCTGCGTCCCCGCCGTCGGCGCTGCTGGCGGCCGCCAGCGCCAGCGCCAACGCCAGCGCCAAAGGGGGGGGGGTTAGGGGGGGGGTTTTGATCCCCTCCCCGCCCCCGTCGACTGCCTCTGGTCATCGTCGGTGCGTCCCCGCCGTCGGCGCTGCTGGCGGCCGCCAGCGCAGGCGCAGGCGCCAGCGCCGAGGGGGGGGGCAGGGTGGGTTTGAACCCCCCCCGCGCATGTGGAGGGGGGGGGTCGGGAGGGGCGGGGGGGTTGGGGGGCAGGGGAGTCCCCGTGGTTTTGATCGACGGCGCCGAGTGTTGTGGGGGGCCCCCCCCCGGATCGAAACGCGCCGCCGAACGTTCCCAAGCCAAGAGCCCGTGAAACGCACTCTCTCTGTTGTCGGTTCGGCTTGTCTTCGGTTATACCGTCGCCATGGCTTGCCTTGCTGTGGGTCCTTGTGAGGGCGGGTGGGGGGCGCATTTTTCCGACAGTTGGATGGTGAGTGGGTGGGGAGCGCGCAGGAGGATAAGCTGCGAATTGGCAACCTCGCGCCATCATGTTCACATTGCCGCCCAGATCTCGAAGCAAGCTTAGATGTACCCACAGAGCCAGGGCAAGGACTAAGCGCAAGGGGCAGGCAGGGGAAACGAGACCGCTTCCATCAGCACTGTGCTCAAGCCTTGGATGTCCACCCCACTGCGCTTTCGCGATGGATCGGTTACTACCAGGGCCACAGGTGAGCGGGTTGCCCACCCCGAATGTTTTGAGATCGTGGTTCTTAACGGAAGACGAGCGAGCAGGCCGTCCAGTCTTTTTTTATCGAGGCTTGCCGCCCGCTCGGGCCAACGTGTATTGTTAGGGACTTGAATGAGGGTCTCGTCTGAGGAAGTAACACGCGCACCACAGCAATCATGGTCATCGATAGCGAGGCTGGTGTTTCGAGCCACCCTGAGCTGGACGCTGAAGCACGACCGCGCTGCACGGACACGAGAACTTCTCGCTGCATCCTATCCGTGGCGGGGTCCGTGCACTTGCTCCTCCTTCATACCCGTAGCGCGGGTCGCGATCCGATGGGGGGGAGGGATGGGGCGGATGTCCAAGATGTGGGGAAGGATCCCCCATCAGTCCACACACAGTGTAAGGGGCATCGGCGGGGACGTTGGGCGAGCTCCGTCGTCTTCCAGCGTGCCGAAGTCGGCAGTCTGGGGCAGGCCGTGCCGATGTGCGGGCCCGGAAGTCGCCAGAGATCCTCGTGATCCAGGAGGGAAAAAACACACACAGACACAATTCATCGTCGATCCCCCCAAAAAATACGGGAAACGATGGGAAGTGTGGGGGGGAGGGAAGACAAAAACCATATCATATGCGAACATATGGGGAGTCCTGTTATTTGTGTGTATTTGAGAATATATATATATACATATATATACACATATATATACATATATATGTATGTGCGTGTGGGTGTGTCCCAGGGCCCCTTCAGTGATCCCCACTTCCGCCCCTCGGAGCGCGGCCGACGTCGAGCACACCATTACCAGGCGCATATGCCCTTTATGCATGTCCCTCGGTTCGCTTCGGCTTCCCGCCTCTTTCCTTGTAATCTCCCCTGCGACACCCGCTTTGTTCCCCAATCATCCTCCTTCTCTGAGCCTCCGTTGCACCCTGTGCCTCTACTTGTCTGGCCACTTGTCGTCTATGTGCCAGGCCTTTCCTGCAGCGTGCTGTCTCTCTAGCTGGCGTGGCCAGCGTGCCTCCCCCCCGCCTCCCCGTGGCATCCCTCCCGTTTCCCTCCGGCCGGTTTTCCCCTCCATATTCCCACCATCTCCTCCTGTCCGCCCCTTGTCCTTTCCTCTCCTTCTATCCAGTCCCTCTTCCCACCATTTGATAGCTCTCTCTCTCTCTCCCTCTCTCTCCCCTTTTCCGCTCTTCTCATCATTTCTTTCCTTACCCCTCCTTTCGCTGTGTCCTCCTTTCCTCCTTTGCCTCATCCTTATCTTCCCCCTCCCCATCCTCCTTCCATCCCTTCTGGTCTGCACTCATGCTTCGTCTTCTCATCTTGTCCCTCTTCCAATGCATCTTCCTCGTCCTTCACCTCCGTCTTCTCCTGCTCATTCGCCTCGTCCTCCTGCGCCTCCCCGTTCGCCTCCTTCCCCTCCCCCGCCGCCTGCCCCGTCACTGCGTCCACCTCCGCCTGGCCCTCGGCCTCTACCACGGTTTGCCCTCTGCCCCCCGCGCGCTTGCGTGGGAGGCCTGCATGAATTGGACTCTCGTCGGCGAGCTGACTGTCCAGGGCCCTGAGAGCGTGGGGACAGCCAGGCACTCTCCGAGGGCGCGGCGGTCGAGCAAGAAGGAGGGAGTCGGAGGAAGAGGGGGGGATCCGCGTTCTTCACTGTACAGCGAGGCTGCGAGGGCCGACGGCCAACCGCCAGGCTCGGCCAACCAGCTCGAGTCGGCCTCCCAGGCTGCCGGTAGCGCACCGTCCGCGGGTCGTGCTATTTACGCCGATTACGGTTGTGTGGCGTACGTGGTGCCGGACTTCTTCCACGGCAGGATGAAGGAGGAGGAGGAGGAGGAGCAGGAGGAGGAGGAGGAGGAGGAGGAGGAGGAGGAGGAGGAGAGGAGGGAGGAGGGTGGAGGAGGAGCAGGAAGGTCAAGAGGAGAGGCTGGGCGAAGGGGGTGGTATAGGGTGGGGGAGGAAGAGGAGGCCGACCAGAGGGCTTCAGAGGGGTTGATGCAGAGACGCTTGACTCAGACGCCTCCGTTTTCAACTCCCTCTGCCCTAAGCCTCTTTGGAACCATCCATGAGGAAGAGGAGTAGGAGGGAGAAAAGAGGAGGAGAAAGGGAGCAATAGAGGGAGTGGTGGGAACAGGCGGCGGAGCAGCGGATGGCTGAGATGCTGATAAGGATGAGGGAGGATGAGGTGGATGGGAGGAGGTGGACGATGAGGTTGAGAAGAAGGGGCTGTGAGGAGGGGGATGAGGTGGAGGGCGAGACGCAGATGGTAGCACTGCATGAGGCTAGACCTCTCGCACTCCTACGGCTGCCGCGCACGCCATCGGGAGCTGAAGTCTCATGAGGAGGATCGATTGCACAGAGTCAGTGTCAGAGGTCAACTTTGGTATACGTACGTATGATCCCACGTAGTTGTAGTCCTTCTCCTGTTCCTCTGCTTGCTGCTCCTGATTCTCTTCGTCGTGCCGCCCCTCCCCCGTCTTGTCTCTCCCCCGTTTCTCCATATCCTCACCGTCCTTTCCTCCCATCCATCCGATTCCCTCCTTTCTTTTCTCCTGTCCCCTCTCATCCTTTCGATTTCTTTTTCTTCTTCCTGTACATCCGGCTTCCCCTGTTCCGATCGCTTCTCTTGCTTCTCATCCTTCTCTTGCTTATAATCCCTTGTCTGCCCTCCCTCCCCGCTCTTCATCGCTCGTTACTCGCTCTCCGTACTCGTCCCTCCTCCTCTCTTCGCCGTCGTACTCGTTCTCCGTATCGTATCCGCGCCTCCTCTCCCCATCTGTCCTTCTATGGCGCAATGCAGAAGATCAATCCTTGTCCCTTTCCTCCTCGCGCTCCGCCTGCATTTCTCTCTGCTGCACGGGGGAGAGATGCGGGGGCCCGCCGCTGGCGGCATGCGCCTGCAGCGCGCTGTGTCAACAGGCCAATGACCTGAAAGCGCTAATGATGGCACCAGGAGGAGGAGGACGAGGAGAAGGAGGAGGAGGAGGAGGAGGAGGAGGAGGAGGAGGAGGAGGAGGAGGAGGAGAATGGGCGGGGAGGGGGGGGCGGGGGGGGGAGGGGGGGAGGGGGGGAGGGGGGGATGGTGGGGGAGGGGGGGGAGAAGGGGGAGAAGGGGGAGAGAGGGGGGGAGGGGGGGAAGGGGGGGAGGAGGGGGAGGAGGGGGAGCAACCTAGGTGTACATGATGTGGCTGCCTTTGGTGCTTCGTGAATCCACGCCACTACATCCACCAACGGTTCCTAGGCGACCTGCCCCGACAGTGGACGTTCAGGAACATACGGGGACACACAGAGTGAACGATTGCGCATCGTCTTCGGAAAGTTGGGAAGCCTCACCCAGGTGTGACGCGAAGGCCTCTATAATTCCGAATTCTTCGTTGTAGTGAAGAGAAGAGGCGCGAAGAAAACAGAACCCAACCTTAAAGGCGTTCATTCATTGGGGCTACCCTGTGGCTTTGTTGTGGCGTTGTTCGAGGCCTCCGGGGCCACCTTTGGGCCTCATTGACGTCCTTGGGTCTCCTCCTTGGGCGTTTGGGACCGTCTTGGAGCGTTTTCTGCGCCCACTGGATACTCTGATGGGCAATATTCAGGCCATGAAGCCGACGTGAGTATAGCAGAAGCGAAGAGACGAGCCACTCGATATCGCTGAACAAACTATACTACACCCTTGGCGGCAGAAAGCCCAACACACGTTTTCACAGCACTGAAGAAAACACAATGTTAGAGAGTGTTCCCGAGAGCTTGCGACAAGAGATGCAATGGTGAACAACGTCAGGGTGACAACACGGACGGGACAATTAGGGACACGTTTCGGGAGGCAACGCGGGAGATCATACGGGAGACCACGCGAGGGGCCACACGGAAGTCATACGGCAGACCCTACAGGAGGCCACACGGGAGACCACACGGGCATGCGGCAGACCGCACGGGATACCGTACAGGAGACGCGAGACCTCCCCGGAGACCCCAGAGGGAGACCCCACGGGGCACCACGAGCCACCGAGCCTGGATCCAGGGGGGCTCACATCGTGCCCTCGGGCCAGGTGCCGGGTGTGAGCTGCTCCGGCCAGGGGTGCTGGCCACGGGCGTGCGAGGAGGCCCACACGGGAGACCCTGCAGGAGGCCCCACGGGGAGAGCACGCGAGAGAGCACAGAAGGGAGGCCACGGGCCACCGAGTCCGGATCCGCAGAGGCCCAGCTCTGGCCCTCCTCCTCCTCCTCGCCCTCCTCCTCCTCCTCCTCGCCCTCCTCCTCGCCCTCCTCCTCGCCCTCCTCGCCCTGGAAGCTGACAGGCAGGTTGCGGTGGGAATCTGCGGCTGAGGGATGCTGGCCTCTCGAGGACACCGTTGGCTGACGTCGCAAATCCCCGGGGCCGATGTGGAGACATCATGTGGCTTCTTGCAGGCATGTTGGACCCTCTGCTTGTCCAACGCTGCCAATGTTGTAACATCGCCCGTGTCGCGCCATCCTGGAGGCCGTGCTTCGGTATTTGGGCCATCTTGGGCCCAAACGCACCCTCAGTCACCTCGCCCCCCCCCCCCCCCCTCCCGTCCAGACCAGACAGTGCCGTTTTTGATACATGCTCCGCGTGCGGACCATGTATTCAAAATGCAGGGATTTAGTACTAAAAACAACGATGAGTTCATGCGTCGATTTATTCCTGTATTAAAGGCCCTATGTTCTTTAAAATCCCATGTGCAAAAAACTGCCCTGGACCCAGGGAAGGGGCGGGGGGAGGAGTGGCACCCTCCCCGAAGGGGGCGCACGGGGACTGGAAGGGCGGGAGCGCCGAGCCGCTGGCGCCCCGAGGGCTGGCGAGGGCACGCGCGGGCACTGGGCGTGTCGCTGCCTCCGACAGCTCCGCGTGTGAACCCAGCCGCGTGAACAGGGGGGACGTTGGTCCAGGAGTCTGGCCAGGAGGCTTCAGTGGGGGAGCAAAAAAAATGACGTAAGCATGAAAGCTCGGAGGTCCGCGCGGATTTCTCGGATCGGCGCTGGACCCCTCTCCCTGCCGCGCGGAGCGCGCCAGGGGCGGCGCCGGAGGCGCCGCCGGGAGGCCCCAGCGCCGATCCGGGAAATCCGCGCGGACCTCCGAGTTTTTATGTTGTGTCACTTTTTGTTCCCTTATTCAGACCCTGGATCATTCCTTATCTGATGACGGCGGTGGTCAGATCGACGGTAAGTACACGATTGGAGTACCACCTGCTTCCAGACCCGGGACTCCTTTCCTTATCCGCTGTATTTCCAACGTCCTTCGCCTCGCGGGGTCCGTGTCGTTTGTCGTCCTCACAGTCGACGTGCGTCTTAGTCGCCGTCGTCGTCGGTGGCCGTCCTCCTCTCGGACCTCGTGCATCTGGCGCGTCGTGGCCTCCGACCGTTCCACGCATGAACCCAGCTGTGTGTGTGTGTGTGTGTGT
>CAUYUJ010017327.1:112273-115159 GCA_963575745.1 Prorocentrum cordatum
ACGCACACGCACACGCACACGCACACGCACACGCACACGCACTCGCACACGCACACGCACACGCACACGCACACGCACACGCACACGCACACGCACACGCACGCACACACACACACCCACACACCCACACACGCACACACGCACACACGCACACACGCACACACGCACACACGCACACACGCACACACCCACACACACACGCACACACGCACAGACACACACACGCAAGCGCACCCATTCAACCACACACACGCGCACGCACACAACACACACGCACTGGAACACCTTGACGCACGCACACACGCGCAAACACGCACACGCACGCACGCATCCCACACGGCTGTTCTTTTGGGAGGAGAGCATGCGTTTCCCGCCTCTCCGCCGCCGGCGACAGCCGTGAGTCTATCAACAGGGAGCCGATGTCTTAAGTGGAAACTGCGGTGCTGCATGGTGAGGGCAAGAATCGTGCCCAGGCATGCACACGAAGGTCGTCCTTGCCATGTTTCGGGCCTCGAGAGCCTCGCGTGCCTATCCCGCCGAGCCGCCGCGCGTGCAGATCGGGACGACGGCCCTGAGTGAGAGTTTTTCTCGCAGCGACGTGCGTCGCTTGCGGCGCCAGGTGTGTCCGGGCCGTGCTGACAGAGAGGATGAAGCGCGTGGGGAAAGGACGAGGGACGGACCGGGAAGGGCGAGGTGGGGACCAGGTGCGAGGACAAGGTGGCAGGGGCGGGGCATAGCGGACGGGATCGAAAAGAAGGGGGACGGCATAAATGGGGCGGCCGGTGGACAGCGTGCGAGGGCCGGTATGTTGTGATGCAAGCCAGCTCTATCAGCCGAACCACGCTTGCTCGAATGTCTTTCGGCCGATTCTCAGAAAGTGGCCTTCGATCCAATCGCGCCACCGTGCCTGCGTTGCAAGTCCGAGGCCTCCCGGATGCCCGTGAGGATCTCTTGAACGGCCTCTTGGATGCCTCTTGGAGACGGTTTTGGGGGTGTCTTGGGAGCTTCTTGATGCCTGATTTGGGCACCTCGGGAGCTTCTGGGGGATCTTGGGGCCATCTTGGAGCGGAGGGCTCAGAATGGTAGCTCGTGCTTCCCACCTTGGGGCCCCCTTGGGGCCGTCCTGGGGGCCTCCTGTGCCCCTTCTGGGGGCTCTTGAGCCATTTCGGAACGATCTCGGTCGCCTCTTGGGCAGTCTTGTGGACGCTCTAGGAGCGCTTTGAGAACATGCGGTTCTGCGAAAACCATATGAGAACCATGGATCTTCAGGACGTTGGCTTCTGGGGCCGCCCTCCAGGGCCTCCAAGGCGGCTCGAGAGGCGCCCAAGAGGGCTCCAGGACGGTCCCTACAGTCGGGGGCCTGCAGAAGGAACCCTTTTCGTTGGGGAGGGGCTCCGTGTTCCTTAGGTGTTTCACAGGTTGCCTCAGGTTCTCCTTATGTTTTCGATCGGAAACCGAAGTTTACGTATGGAAAACAGAGGTCTCGTTCCTTATTTAGGGTTCCTTAGGTCAACGCCCCGACTGTACGGCCATCTGAAACAGTAGTGGACACGCACGTCCCGAACAACACGCTCTCGGCCTGCGGAAGAGTCACGCGGGGACCCCCTGGCGGCGCGCGAGAGCACCCGGCAACGCCCGCGAGCGCTCGGAATTTCAGGCTGCGAAGATATTCACAGGACTCAATGCAGAGAGCTCGAAGGGACCTCAGGACACTCCAACTTGTTCCTCAGGGCACGGCGGCGCCTTTTCGCTTCCGTCGCCATGTTGACACAATTGATTGTTCATTGTTGTTGCATATTCCTCTCTCTCACATAGTTTTTGTTTGTTCTGTCTTTCGCTCTCTGTCTCTTCCGCCCCCTGTGTCTCTGTGCCTGATTCTGTCTCCATCTCTGTCCCTGTGTTCTGTCGCCGGGCTGGGTCACTTTCACCGTGGCCGTCTCTCTCTCTCTCGATCTCCGCTGCCTGCATCATCGCCATCATCGTCTAGTTGTTCGTCGTCGCCACAGACCGCCACTGGTTCTGCTTCGATCGATCCTGTTTTGATCGTTTCGATCGCTTGATCGCCCTGATTCGACCTCTCTTGCTTCCCGCTGTGGGGAGCACCCCCCCGGCCGAGGTGACACCGGTAGAGGACTCCGAGCCCGGAACGAATTCCAGCTCCCGGAGGCTCAGCGTCGATTGGTATTCAGGAGTCCACATGGGGGGTGAGGACGGGGGAACGGGGCCCTGAAGCCGACAGAGTCGAGTATGTATGTATGTATATGTACATGTACATGTACATGTATATGTATATGTAGATGTGGATGTGGATGTAGATGTATATGTAGATGTAGATGTAGATGTAGATGTAGATGTATATGTATATGTGCATGTATATGTATATATTTATATTTAAGTTCATCTGTAGACGTATACTTATGTACATGTATATGTATTTGCATACGTATATGTATCTGCATTGTTCCGGTATGTTTATGTATATGGGTAAAGCCGAACGTGTATGTATATATGTATTTGCGTCTGTATAGTCCTGTGCTTGTACATGTAGATATGTTTGTATATGTATAGGTATACGTGTTTGTATAGTTGAAGTACATGCATATGCACATGTGTATATACATAAGTTTATCTATATGTGTAGCTGCACATGTATATGTATACATGTATATGTATGTGTACATGTGTATGCGTTATCCTATTCACATGGGTCTGTCTACGTATACTTTATATGGTGTGTCAAGGTCTGTGTATATGTGCACGTGTAGGTATATGCATATGTGTATGCAGCAGTGTATGTATTTGTATAGGCATATGCATATGATTTCGTATAGTTTGATGTATATGTGCAGGCGTATGTGTATGCATATGCAAGTGAATGTGCGTACT
>CAUYUJ010017327.1:115259-120259 GCA_963575745.1 Prorocentrum cordatum
CAATGATTTTTGCCTTTTCGGGCCTTCCTGGAGGCCCTCTTGGAGGCCTCTTGGGCCGTCTTGGGCCATCTTAGGGCCATCTTCGGTCGTTTTGGTGGGCTCCTGGCCCGTCCGACGCCGTCGGAAGCCGGCCGGGGGGGCTCTCTGGGCCGACTTGGGGGCCCTCTTGGAATGCTCTAGGGCCGTCTTGGAGGCCATCTTGGGCGTCTTAAAAGCATCCTGGGCCGACGCCGTCGGAAGCCGTTTGGGGGGCTTCTCTGGGACGACTTGGGGCCCTCTTGGGGTGCTCCAGGGCCGTCTTAGAGGCCATCTTGGGCGTCTTGGAGGCCTCTTGGGTCGTCTTTGTGCTCTCTTGGGGGCCTCTTGGGCAGTCCTGAGGCCATCTTGGAGGCCTCTTGGGCGCTGTGGGGGCGATCTCGGGGGCCTCTTTGGCCGTCTTGGGTCGTCGGAAAACCGAGAAGGAGCAAATACTAAAACCTTTAAGAATCAATGAATATCGATGATTTTAGCCTCTTCGGGCCCTCCTGGAGGACCTCTCGGAGGCCTTTTGGGCCGTCGTGGAGGCCTCTTGGGCACCTCTTGGGCCGTCTTGGGCCGTCTTGGAGGTTTCTTGGGCGGACTTGGAGGCATCTCCTCCTCTCCTGGGCCGTCTTGGAGGCCATCTTGGGCGAACTTGGAGGCCATCTTGGGCCAACGTGGCCATTTTGGAGGCGTCTGGGGCAGGAAAAACCCTTTGCAACGACCTCTGGGCAATCCTCCCGGGACCCCGGCGGGACGGGCCGAAGCCCCAGGGGGAGTTCTTTTGGAAAAAGAACCCAAACCCAAACCGAAATGATCTAGCACGCCAGGCACCCCTGCGATGAATCGACAGGGGACGTGTGCCAGCTATTCCCCAATGTATGCGGCGACCCTGGCGATGTGGATTCCGTGTGCATGACGGATGCAGCGTGGGCTGCGCGAAGGGGCGGCAGTTCGCACGGCGGCTGCCTGATCCTGGCCAGCCACAAGGTCGTTCTGCAGGGCAAGACCGTCAAGTACGTCATGGTGGACTGGCGATCGTGGAAGCTACCAAGAGTGAGCAGGTCATCTTTGGCGAGTGAGGCCCAAGCCGCGGCGGGAGGAGTTGATGCCCGGAGTGCGTGAAGGTACACTACAGTTTGATGCTCGACCCGAGCCGGGATCCAAGGCTCAACGCTACCATGTAGGTGCTTGGCAAGAGCGCGCTCGCGGTGGACGCGAAGGCCCTCTACGACGCGGCCCAGAAACCCCGCGTGCGCAACTTCGACGACAAGCGGACCGGCATCGATGTTCGGGTGTTGAAGGAGCGCATGATGGCAAGTGCGACCGGCCGGCGTTGGGGCAGCTTAGAGCGCCAGTTCGCAGATGGTTTCACGAAGTTGGCGGCTCGACAGCTACTCGCAGACCGACTCAGATCTGGGACGATCAGCTTGGCATATGGCGACAAGTTCCCGGCGGCCAAGACGATAAGCGCGAACAGGCAGATCGAGGAGGAGAAGAGCACAATCCCGAAGCTGAAGGCAGTGGAGAAGGCAGTTGCAGCATCAGCCTTCCTGAGCACGGCAGCTGGATTGACCTGGACTACCGTGCGACCGGGGCTCATGGGTTGGTGAATTTCATGAGGCAGGACGCTCCAATGATCGTGATCAGTATTCCCCTCATGACGATACTGAAGTGGCTGAGGAACATTCTCATAATTATGCACCGTGGCGGTTGGAATTGCATTCGCAGGGTGCCGTGACACGGCGCAGACTACAGATGCCACAATCCCGAGGATGGCGACGATGGAGGATGCTACGGAGTGCCGCCACAAGGCGCAGACTACGGACACCACCGCCGAGAGCGAGATCAAACAGCAGGGCTAGAAGCATGAGCGGACCTTGCGCGACACGGGGGTGATGAGTCAGGTCACCTAGGCAGGAGTTGGCAAGGCGAGCGGAGGCCGATATGTACATCGGACCCAGGGTTTCAGCCGAGCCTGGGAGGTGACGCGAGAGTTCATGCAGGACAGGCCCCGCGGTGATTGATTCCCGCCCCGGCAAACCCGCTTTGCATTCCCATTCCTTCTCTCGTTGTTTTCCCTCGCCCACATTTCTCGCAATGAAGGTATTGTTGGACCGACAGGTTTGACAGGCAGATGTTGGACCGAAAGGTTTGATGGACAGGCGTTGGACCGACGGGTTTGACAAACAAGCGTTGGACCGACGGGTCTGATTGAGAGAGGCTTTCTGGCTGCAGACGCCGAGGCGCAGCCACTCTCGATCTGAAAGTATTATTTGCTTGCGTATGTGACAGGCCCACATGTAAGAGGAGGTGAGCCTTCCCTCCCTTGATGTGTTTGTTTTTCCTTTTTTTTCTTTTCTATATGTCACCAGTGTGAATTGTACTCCATACAGTGTGTGTTGGAGGCAGATATCAGTGCATTGTTAACCTTGTTCCCTCCCCTCCCCCGTTCCAGCGGGCAGGCGTGAGCAGTGTCAGGCAACAGAATTTTGTATGTATGTGTTTTTGACGCTGTACTGGCCCAGTGCAATTCGAGAGGCCTCGCGCACTCGACAGAAAAAGGAGCGTTTCCCCCCCCAGGGCTCGTACAGCGATAGTTCGGGAGGAGGTCGAGAGACGATTGGGCAGAGTACCGCAATCAGTTCCGAGCTGGTATGAAGACTTTGCGAGCTTCGACCGATTCACACTTCTTCCTCCCTCTTCTCGTCCTTCTCCTCCTTTCGCCGCTCGCCAAGAAGCACGTGGCCGCAGCCGTTGGAAAGGTTAGTCGCCGTTCGCGGCTTCACTCCTTGACCAGCGTTGGTGGTGGTCAGATCATAGTGGCGGAGGCCGAACGGTCTTGCATTATCCTTGGGTTTGTGCTTGACATGGGTTCTCGCGGTGAGGAATGCTGTTGTTCGTTGGTGTTTGCTGTAGTCATTTGTTGTCGTCGTCGCCCTCGCATGCGACCCGCCTGCGACCCGCCCGTGACCCGGCCGCGACCCGCCCGCGACCCGCGTGCGACCTGCCTGCGACCCACCCGCGACACACTTTCGACCCACCGACATTGCTTGAACGAGAATTTGGCGCATGTGGAGGGTTCGTTGTGTAACGTGTCAAGCAGTCTGGGCCCCCGCAGTCTGCCGACTACGATGACCTTGTCGCCCCTCACTGTTGCCCACAACCGCGGGGACCTTCCTCCCTCTTTCCTCCCCTCGCCTTCTGCCCTCCCGCGCGGCTGCAGGACCCCCGAGCTTTTCAAACTCCACGCATCAGACCTGGGAGGACATTCTGCTGATTGGCGCTCCAGCTGGGGTCACCTGCGACATCTGCTGGTGCAGCGGCCTGAACAACGTTTGCACGCTGGCCTCGCGCTATACGGTCCTCGCTGGGTCAACAATCAGCATCGTGCAACCGATCCCCATCCCCACTGGGCCGTGGTATTTCAGGCCTCCTGGTTTTCCCCTGCGGGTGGAAATGTGCCCAGCGAAACCCGAAGGGAACAGCACGTATCCACACTTAGGGGGGCAATTTGGCCAGTGGGTCCAAGACGGTGCTTGTGGAAAAGGTTGGGGTGGAGGAAGAGGACGGATGGGGAGGAGGCTGAGTTCCAGAGGGGAAGGAGGTTGAGGTGGAGGAAAGGGAGTGCGGTGCTCTTTCTTCCCCTGTGCGCGCGGCTGCGCGCGCTTCGACCTGGAGTCGAAGGAGGCCCCGTCTCCCATCCCGTTGCGGTGAGCGAAAGGAGGAAGGAAAAGTGGGAGGACGGACGATGCGCAGGAAAGAGGAGGAGGAGGAGGAGGCGGAGCCCAGACTATCGAATGGTATCTTCGAGCGGTGGCAATTGGGCGGCCTCGCTCTGTTTTGGCTGCGGCAGGGTTCGTGTCCACGTTGAAAATGAGTGCTTCGGACCGCTCGTTTCCCGGGCACCAAGGAAGATACTAAGGTGTTTGGGGAGATCATGAGTGCAGACATGAAGACGATGTCTTGGGCAGGTCGTAAGTAGCTTGATAGGGGACCAGGTCGTAGCAGAGCTGCTCGTAGCAGCAGAAGTAAAACAAGCACCTGCGGCAGCAGTATCTGTAGTTAGTTTCATTCGGTAGGTCGGCAAATCGGCTGTAGGCGTAGTCAGACTTTTCGTAGTAGCTGCCGTAGAAGTAGTCGTAGTAGTAGTAGTAGTAGTAGTAGTAGTAGTAGTAGTAGTAGTAGTAGTAGTGGTAGCCGTAGAACTATAGTGGTGGTAGTAGCAGTAGTAGTAGTAGTAGTAGTCGTAGTCGTAGTCGTAGTCGTAGTCCGTAGTCGTAGTCGTAGCCGTAGACGTAGTAGTAGTAGTAGTAATTAGGTAGTAGTAGTAGTAGTAAGTGAGTCGTAGTCTTATCAGTATAAGTAGTGAGTAGAAATACAAAGTAGTAGTATAGTATGTAGTAGTAATAGTAGTAGTAGTGAAGTATAAGTAGTAGTGTAGTAGTAGTATTGACGTAGTAGTAGTAGTAGTAGTAGTAGTAGTAGTAGTAGTCGTAGTAGTAGTAGTAGTAGTAGTAGTAGTAGTAGTAGTAGTAGTAGTAGTACGTAGTAGTAGTAGTAGTAGTAGTAGTAGTAGTAGTAGTAGTAGTAGTAGTAGTAGTAGTAGTAGTAGTAGTCGTAGTAGTAGCAGCAGTAGTAGTAGTGGTTATAGTAGTAGTAGTAGTAGTCGTAGTAGTAGTAGTAGTCTAAGTAGTAGTAGTAGTCGTAGTAGTAGTAGTAGTAGTGTGGAGTAGTAGTGCAAAAAAAGGTCAGTCTAGTAGTAGTGGTATTGGTAGTAGTGGTAGTAAGTAGTAGTAGTATGCAGCACGTGCAGTAGCAGTAGCATTATTTATTGTAGTACTAACCTTGGTAGTAGTAGTAGTAGTAGTATCAGTAGGTAGTAGTAGTCGTCCGTCGTCCGTCGTCCGTAATCGTCGTATAGTATAGTAGTAGTAGTAGTAGTATTAGTAGTTAGTAGTAGTCGTAGTAGTAGCTCTTGC
>CAUYUJ010017327.1:125259-127759 GCA_963575745.1 Prorocentrum cordatum
CAGATAGTGCAGTCAGTTAGTAGTAGTGGTAGTAGTAGTATAGTACTAGTGACAGTAGTAGTATAGTAGTAGTAGTAGTAGTAGTAGTAGTAGAGCAGTTAGAGAAACTAGTAGTAGTGGTTAGCGGTAGTAGTTAGTTAGTAGTAGTTAGTAGTAGTAGTAGTTTAGTAGTAGTAGTGTTGGTAGTAGTGGTAGTAGTTCGTAGTTAGTCGTAGTTTTAGTATGATATTTATATTTTGTATCGGTGCGTAGTTCAGTAGTAGTTAGTAGTAGTTAGTAGTCGTAGTAGTCGTCTTAGTAGCCGTAGTAGCCGTTAGAATTGGGTGGTAGTGGTTAGTGGTTGTTGTGTGTATTAGTATTAGCAGTAGTTAGTAGTAGTAGTAGTTAGTATATAGTAGTAGTTGTACTTGTTGTAAGTGGTAGTGGTAGTCGTAGTAGCAGTAGTAGTAGCAGTAGTAGTAGTAGTAGTAGTAGTAGTAGTAGTAGTAGTAGTAGTAGTAGTCGTAATAGTAGTAGTAGACGAAGTAGTAGTGGTAGTACTCGTAGTAGTCGTGGTAGAAGAAGTAGTAGTAGTCGCAGTAGTCGTAGTAGCAGCAGGAATCGGAGAAGGAGTAAAGGTTGGATTTGGAGTAGGAGTAGGACCAGTAGGCGTAGTAGAACAATTGTAGTAGTTGTAGTCGTAGTGGTAGTCGTAGTAGTAGCAGCAGTAGTCGCAGTAGTAATAGTAGTAGTAGTAGTAGTAGTAGTAGTAGTAGTAGTAGTAGTAGTAGTAGTAGTAGCAGTAGTAGTAGTAGTAGTAGTAGTAGTAGTAGTAGTAGTAGTAGGGGTGCACATGGTCTTCGTGTCGCTACAAACTTCATCTTCGTGTACTCTTCTTTTGTATCAGGCCTACTAGAACTCCTACCACGGGAATTACGAAAACCGTAGTTTCAAACTTGGCCTTCGTGTCTTTCGCGCCAATTCCTACCTTCGTGCACTATTCGCTGTAGAGGCTGTAGATTGGATTCGCATCAGAAAGTGAACAAATTACGGCAGTTTTACCCCTGTCCTTCGTGTCGACGTCGGATTTGGAGCAACCGCCACTGCCAGCCGCTTCATTTCGGCACAACCCTCTCGAGGATCGTGGGCCTGGCCCTCCGACGCGCGATTCCGGCGCGCACTTCACTAGGATCGTGGCCCTGGTCCAATTGGGAGCGCTGCCGAAGGCCCACCGACGTCCAATTCCGGCACGCCGCTCACGAGGATCGTGTCCTGGCCCACCTATCATCATCATCATCATCACCACCACCACCATCAGCATCGTCATCATCATCATCATCAGCATCATCATCATAATCATCATCATTATCCGCTTCCTCCCCAATGTTACGCCTCCAGAATAACCCCGATGCCACCACACACGCTCTAGGCTAGCTGACAACTCCTCCTCTTCCTCATCATCTTTCTCCTTCTCATCGTCCTCCTCCTCATCATGAGCATTCACCGCATCATCCGCCTCCTCCTTCCCCCCTGCCCTCCTCCCCCCCCCATGTTACGGTTTCTGGAAAAACGCGGTTGCCGCCACACACGCTTTATGCGAGCTAACAACTCCTCCTCCTTCTCCTCGTACTCCTCCTCGTGCTCATCGTCATCCTCCTCCTCATCGTCCCCCTCCTCCTCCTCATTACGATGATCATCCGCATCGTCCGCCTCCTCCTCCTCCATCACTTCGTCCCCATTGTTGGAGTCATGGCCACACACAAGCACGCGACCTCCGCCCAGGCACGAAGGCGGACCCACGCCACATGCACGCCGCCGGCCCAAGCCAAGGCAGACAAGGTTCCAGACAATCCACCGACACCCAATCGCAACCCACCCACAACCAGGCACGGGCCCCACTGACCACAACCCAGGCACACGAGAAAACCCAAGACAATCGACCGACCCACGCCCAGGCACCAGCGGACCCATAGCCCATGGTTCGGCAAGAAAGCACGGCCACGCCCAGAGGCGAGGGTAGCACCGCACGGAAACATGTTGCCTCCTCTCCCTGCTCCTCCTCCTTCCGCCCTCCTCCGTCATCCCGCTCCTCCCTCCTCCTGCTCTTCATCTTCCTCCTCCCTCCCACCCTCCCTCCCTCCCTTTCCGGCCTCCATCCCTCCCTCCTTCCTTCCTTCCCTTCCCTCCCTTTCCTCCTCACCCTTTCTCCTCCTCCCTCTTCTCCTCCTCCTCCTCCTCCTCCTTCTCCTCTTGCTCTTCCTTCTTCTCCTCATCGGATCAGCAGGAGGAGGAGGAGGGGGAGGAGGAGGAAGAGGAGGAGAGGAGGGGGAGGAGGAGGAAGGGGAGGAGGAGGAAGAAGAGGATGAGGAGGTGGGGGACGGGCAGGAGGAGGAGGAGGAAGAGGAGGGGGAGGAGGAGGAGGGGGAGGAGGAGGACGAGGAAGAGGAAAGCGAGCAGGAAAAGAGGAACGCTGTTTTCTCGTCTTCCACAATGGGTTTGCGAACCTCACCTTCGTGTACTA
>CAUYUJ010017327.1:132759-175259 GCA_963575745.1 Prorocentrum cordatum
ATGGGCTTCGGCTGCTCGCCCCTGGCGTGGTACCCAGCCCCGTGGGGGGCGGGCGAGGGCTTCGCCACTGTCCCCTCGCAGTGGCCGCTGCGGTGCGGTCCGGTAGCAGTATTCCTGCTCGACCTTGGGCAGCAGGATCGCCGCAGCGGGTTCCTCGGGGCTGGCCTCGGCGGTCGTGTCCGCGTGGGCCAGCCTTCTATCGAAGGGCTGTCTTCTTGAGATCGTCCACGAGGTCGAGGCGATCGCCGGTCTCCAGCAAAGAGAGTGTGCTTTCGGTCTCGTTATGAAACCACTGCAGGGGATTACGCTTGCTTGGAGAGTCCGAACAATTTGACTTTCATGCAGGATCTGGGAATGTAGGTCCTGTTCTGAGCTTTCAGAATCTCTGGTTCAACCCTGCTTACTTGAGGCCTCCACGGGCCCCAATGTGGATCTCGTGTTGTTTTCCCGAGGCCTTTTCGGACACCCAGGGGGCCTGTAGCCTGCCCCGCTCACGGATGCTGGAGTTTCAGTTGGGTGGCACGATGTTCCTGACAGATTGACGGCTCGTGCTACAACCGTCCTGTGCGAGAGCTATCTTGTGCGGGGTGGGACCTGACGGTTTTTGGAAATCCAGACGCTCATGTTTGCACGTTTCGGAGTCCCACCCCCCAGTCTAGCAACGGGGGGAAGCACTCGGCCATAGGGGACTTTGTTTTCCTGACGAGTGGCCCTACGTAGTGATTTCTATACGGACTGTTTGAACGATTACAAGCAGTACCACTCGCCTGGTTATCATGCTAAGACCAATTATAAGCTCGTTTGTAGTGACATGCTGGTGCAAGCTCTGTCCCGCGCTGACCGCATTTCTTCCTTGAGCTAGGTCAAGGCTCACCAGGATATGCAAGATGGGCCGCCGCTGCACGAAGCCTTTCTTCGCCTGGGCAGCTTTGCCGCAGAAGCGGCGGCGAAGAGAGGAGCTGCCCAGCATCCCACTGCCTCTCCCTTAGCTGCGGGAGGCCGTTTCTAGATCAGTGTTGGTCGCCGGAGCGGTGGCCAAACTTTCTTCCCACCTCCACCTGCTCTGGCCTCGCCTCGAGCTCGAAGGGGTCGCCTCGGATCGTCCCTCCGCGCCCTGCCGCTGCGGGCCGTCAAGGCTATCCTTGGGCGCGGGTCGGGTCCCTCCGGCAATGTGCTCAAAGTCTCCGTGGGAGGCGATCTGCGGCGGAGCCGCCTTCTGGTGCCTGCACGCACCGCTCCCGCATTCGTGTCGCCAAGCTGCTGTCACTCGGCCATCGGTGCTGGCTTGTGGGTTGCAGCAGCGATGCTTCTGGTTGTTTCTGCCAGGTGTGTAAGTGCCATTTTGCCCGGCGTCTCGCGCACCTTTCAGGAGGGAAAAAACCACACAGACACAATTAATCGTCGACTCCCAGGAAAATATGCAAAAATATAGGAAGTGGGGGGGAAGACAAAAACCCAGAAAATATTGGAAAATATGGGGCGTATTTTTATTTGTGTGTATTTATTTGTGTGTTCTGGGGCCCCTTTAACCGTGGCGGTTCGCTGTTCGGGCCCTCCTACCAACGAGGATGGAGCTCCCAGGACACCAGGTCCCTGGTCCAGGATGAGAGGCCGCCGCGCGACGCGGCCTCGGGTAACGCTGGTGTCGAGCACGATCCCCGCGCTCTGTCCGTGAACTTGGAGGGGCGGTGGCTTGTGTGTTTGCCGGCCTCCCGTCCGTTCTTCGCCCGCCGCGCCAGGGTTTCGTGCCTGCGCGACTCTGCAGCTGGAGCCCCTCGCGTCTCTGTCTGGCTCAATGCAGACTGGCTGTTGCGCCATTCAGCGGTGCACGTCAAACGCCATGTTTTGGTCGCTCGCCGGTTTTAGGGCTCTGTCCTCCTCCTCGTCCTCCTTGTCTGCTTTGTGCGTTCGTCCAGTAGCTACATACTCGGTGAAATAGATCACTCATGGGGGGCACTACCCTCCAGCGTCCGAGTTACCGGGGAATCACCGAGTTCGGAAGATGTGCGGTGTCTTTCCTTCTCCCCCTCCGCCCCCTCTTTCCTTCCAACCAGTTCGAAGATGCGCAGAGTGGGACTCATCTCCTCTTCATCATCCATTTCCTTTTCTTCCTCCCCTCCACCATCCGTCAGGACACCGCCCCTCCACGACGCTGAAGCTTCCTCACGTCTGCTCGCTGCTGCTGCCCCGGCCCTGGCTCCAGCCACCTCTGTCTCGAGCGACCTGCGTGACCCCCGGGGTTGCCCTCAGCCCCCCTGCCTCGGGTGTTCGCCAACGGGGGGGCAACAGAAACATGGGGTGAAGCAACGTGCATTTCTGGTGCACTCTTTGGGCCCATGGTGGCAGTGTATGGGGTCACCTGGGGCCCCTTGAGAGGGCCACTCTCCCGCAATCCTCGAGCCCCCTATCGAAGAAGAAACAAGTGTATAAACATACCTGTCGACGGTCCGCGGATTTCTTGCATCTGCGCTGGGGCCTCCCTGGCGCGGGTCCAGCGCCGACTCAAGAATTCTGCGCGGACCTCCCGAAGTTTCTGTGCTTCTGAATGTGCCGTTCTTTCTTCTTCGGCCATGCAGTCGGACCTAGGCCAGAATAACATCTTCCAAGAACGTGAGACCCTCCGCCGGCCAAAGAAGGCAGTACATCCAAGGCCCCCCCCCAGGATGCACAAGAGCATCCAGCAAGCACGAATAACATGAGGGTACCCTCCCCGAGCCGACCTCGACCTTCATCTACCTTGGTCCGGCTTGCACGCCTCTTGCCCCCCCCGTTGCTCTTGTTTGTCCTTTGTTCCAGGAAGATGGGTGACAGGATCGCGTCCTTGGGCAATGTTGACAGGCCCAGGATAGGTGACACGATCGCTCCCTGGCGCGGTGCTGAGTGGCCGAAGATAGGTGACAGATCCCCCCCGTAAGGCCCTGAGGCCCGGCTAGCGGAGGTCATGATTAGACGGGGAGCGTTTCCCATGAAATATACCTTGGTCCGGCTTGTACGCCCGTTGCCCCCCCGTTGCCGTCCGCCCCCCCGCCGCGGCGTCGCTCTCTGGACGGGATGGCCCTCCCCTCGCCGGCGGGCTGGGCCTCCGACGACGCCCTGCCGCTCGCCGCCGGCGAGCTCGCGCCCTTCGAGGTCGAGCCCAGTGCCCTGCCGGCGGAGGCGGCACGCGGGCGCGCGCGAGCATGGCGGCCTGCCGTGGCGGTCCTGGCGGGCCTGCTGGTCCTGTGCCTCGCGTCCGAGGATCGGCGGGCGAGGAGAAAAGAGAGGCAGAGAGAGTCCGAGGAGGAAGAGGTACCCATATCACTACAGTTCCCTCGTTTTCCCCTCTGGGGCCTCTGGGAGGCCCTCGTCGCCACCGCTGGGTTCGCTTCGGAAGTTTGGTCAGAGCGCACCCTTGTAGAGGTCTGGGGAGTAACAGTATCGGTACCTTGTGGGTTCCCCAGAGAGCGAGAGAAAGAGAGAGAGAGAGAGGGAGAGAGAGAGAGCGAGAGATGGAAGGAGAGCCAATCGGGACCAGGGACATGTCCACTATACCATGTGACGCCGCGCTGTTTGTTCTGACGTGCGGCTTTGCGTCTTGGGAAGGGCACCTCGGCCACTAGGGTCAACTACGCCTCGGGCGTGGTGGGTTCCCCGTGGGGTTTGTCGCGGCGCTGGCTGCGCCTACTTAGGGCGCAGGGTTTGCCGTGGGTTTGCCGTGGTGTCGGCTTTGTTCACTCGGGCGCGGCGAGGACAAACGGCGCGGCGACATGTTCTGCTTGTTCACCAGTTGGTGGCAAATTGCGGCCCAAGCACAGTGTGTATGTGTATGAATATATGTATTGTGTATGATTATTGTTATGTCGATGTAGTTGTGTATGTGTACGTTAGTGTGTATGTGTAGGTTTATGTATATGCGTAGGCATATACATGTGTATAAGTATGTGTATTGGTGTGTATATAAGTGCATATGTATGTGTATATGTAATTGTATACGCACATGGATACATATATATATATCGGTATGCGTGTATGTACGTATATGTATATGTGTATACGAATATGTCAGCGAATACGTATTTGCATATCTGTCAGTATGTGTGGATGTGTATGCGTATGTGTATGTCAAGATGTATGGACACGCTGATATGTGTACAGGTATACGTATGTGTACATGCACATACATATACATATGTATGTATACATGTGTGTATATATATAGGTATGTGCATATATATATAGGCCTATACACCTGTAGCTGCATGTGTATGTGTAGATGTGCATGCCTGTGCATAGTGTATATATGTGTATATACATTCGCATATGCATACACACATGTGTATCTATTTGTATATATATGTATGTATATAACTATCGGTGCATCTGTATTTGCATATGCACATGCATTATGTATGTGTTTAGATGTATATATATGTACATATATACTTTCATATATATATATATGTATATGCATACGTATATATATATATATATATATACACATCCGACTATATTATGCGTCCCAGGCCCCGGGGGGCCAGGCTCATCCCCCCATGTCGGTCCTGGGCCTTCACAGGAGCTCTCTTTCCCGCTCCACGACGGCTTAGACGCCCTCCACAACGGCCAAGACAGCTCAAGATGGCCTCAGAAGTGCCTACAACGCCGCCGTGAAGCCCTCAAGACACCCGAAGAGGCCCAAGAGGCCTCCCCAGAGGGCCCCCAGAGGCAAACATGTTTTGTACCATATTCGCCTCTTGGGCTTTCACAGCGTCCAAAAGCACCGAGAGGCTCCCCAGATCGTCCCAAGACGGCCCAAGAGGCTCCGACGAGGGCTCTAAAACGGCCCAGGTGGGCCCAAGACTGCCGAGGAGGGCCCTGGAGCCCTGGAAGGGGCCCAGAGGGGGTCCCCGAACGGACATTTGAAGCTCTTCGCCCCTAGAGGTCCCCAGGAGTCCCCAAGAGGCCCCCAAAGGGTCCTCCAAGAGGCCCCAAGGGGTCCTGAGAGGCGCCCAACAAGTTCCCAGGAAGCTCTACAAGGCCCCCAAGAGCCCCACCCCCCCAGACGCCCCGAGGCATTCCTGACGATCCTCGGCGCCGTCGCCGCCACCGCCGGCAGCGGAAGCCCCAGAGGAACTATGACACGGGCTCTCAGATTAAGGAACCCTCAGGACCTCCCGATAGCGTCCACAAGGCCCCCGAGATGCCCCCCAACAAAAATAGTGCGCGTCAGCTTGTCAAGGGCTGGGGCGTGCGGGGACCTAAGCGCGCGCGAAGCGCGTGCGTGATTCGTAGTGTTTGTGTGTATAGGTGTGTGTATATATACACGTATATATGTGTGTATGTATGTATCTGTACTTGTTTCAACACGTGTCGCCCAGTGATTTGGCCAGAACATGTTGCTCTACATGTTGTCCTATGGCGTTTCCGAGAAGCCCCATGGGACAGGGCCCAGATACCTTGGTGTATACACGCAGAACACGCAGAGCCAGGGCAGGGAACAAAGGCGAGGGACATGGGGGGAAGGGATCCCAAATCCCAAGGCGGGGGTCCATGCCCACCTCTCGGAGAACCTTGTCCGAAAGGGTCTCAGATGGCGGTGTGTATGGATACGGTCGGGCTTTGGGGGGGCCCAAAGGTATTCATGTTTATTGGCTCCAGGGGAATTGGACATCGGTTCCCCTGGCGGTGGATCTGTATGAACCCACGGCTCGTAAAATACACCTCTCTGTCGCGGGGAACGCTCGTGCCAGGCCGGCTGGAAAGTTCGGATCCCCTCATTTGGGGCGGCGCGCTGAGCCATGAAGATTTCCCGCCGCCATGGAACAAGAGCCTCTGCCGGCCCATCTTGTAGCATCATTGGCGCTTGCATACGTGCTCGCGGGGGCAGTTTTGGGCCCTCGTGGGGCCTCCTGGGGCCCTCTTGGGGCTCCTGGGGGGCTCTGGGGGGGGGGCTCTGGGGGCCTCTTGGGGGCCTTCTGGCAGTCTCGGAGGCCACTTGTGGCTTGTGGGGGATAAAGGGCCCCGCCCGGGGCCTCACACTTGATCTCATACCCGCTTGCGTCCGCGGAGAGGAGGCGGGCCGCCGCTGCCAGGCGGAGAAGCTCCACCGCCTGGCCGACGTAGGCCTTGGCAATGACTGGGAAGAGTTCGACCTGGGCCCGTACGCGGGCTGCGCCGACGAGTGGCTGTGCGTGTGGGATCCCGCCAGGTGCGGCGCCGCAGGCTTCGCGAGCGGCGGAAGCATCCGTATCCGCGCCCTCGCGGTCTGGGTTCTTGGGCGTGATCCCGGGGATATGCGGTGGCACGGAGAAGTTCCGCGCGGGGCATCCGCGAAAAAGCACCTCATATCCTCGGGGTCGCGGCCTAGGGGCCCTGCCCGCGAGGCCCCGGACGTGGATATATGTGTGTTTCGCCTGTTTCGCCTACGCGAAGGTTCCTGCCAGCAGATTTACGCATCCGGGTGTGTGGAGACGCCTCGGCGCGTAAGCTGCATATTCGTTTCCACCCTTCTTTTTCGCAGGGTCTCGTTCTGGGGGCCCGCGGTGGCCCTGCCGTACGCTGCGCTGGCGGCCTGGTGCGTGTGGATGCGCGTGGGCTTCCTGCCGGGAGTGCCGCTGCACCGGTGGACCAGGGCTTTCGGGGCGGGCGCGGGCGTGGCCGCGGCTCTGTTCGCCCTGCGCCCGTGGAGTTCGGGGTGTCTCCACGAATTGACTGGGCGCGTCGGGCCCGAGTTGTGGCACAAGTGGGTCCTCACCGTGGATTTGCTGGGGCTGAAGACCGTCACCCAGGTCCTCATCGCGCTCAAGCTCGAGGAGCTCGACCGCCCGCGCCTGGCTCGGGCAGTGCGCGCTCTCATGGCCGCGTGCCTGCTTAGCGGGTCGCTGGGGCCGGGGCTGCTGCTTGCAAGTGTTCTGGGTTGTCCTATCGTTGACGGCTCCCTCATCTATGACATCGTCGCCGCCGCAGTGCTTTTTGCGGCGCTCTGCTACCTCCTGGCGTGTTTGTGCGGCCTGTCGGGCCTCCTGGGCACCGCGGCCCGCGCCCTCTGCTGCCGGGGCAGCTCGCAGAGGCGCGCAGGCTGCTTCGTGATGCTGGCGGCGGTCAGTCTGGCGCTCTCGTTCGCTTCCACGTTTCTCATGGTGTTCGCCACCGTCCAGACAGCCATTCTATCGAATCGGATGTCGGCGGTCGACGCACTGTTCGACTGCTTCACCGTGGCGCTCTTCTCCGGGCTGGTCGGGCCAGCGTTCGTGCGGGTGCTCGCGAGGGAGGCCTTCTCGGCGATCAACTCCTACACCGACGACCAGCTCCAGGCGTTCTACGAGGAGTACTTGGAGTACTTGGACAGGGCGCAGGTCAAGTGGGTGCGGTGCAGCTACCTGAGGCATCTAGCCGCGGCTGGCGCCGTCATGCCCCGGTGCCAGGAGGTGCCGGCCGACCAAGTATTCGTTGGCAGCACGGGCTTTCCGCTTGTCCGTTCAGGGCCTAAGGAGAGGTTCGTGCTCTCGCACCCGTGGTTGTCCAAGGAGCACCCAGACCCGATGGGGGATAAGTTGAGGCTGCTCGTTCATCAGCTCGACATGCTTCAGGCTTCCGGCGACCACGCTGTGTTTGTTGACTACATGAGCCTGCCCCAGAACAACAAGCTAAGTCCAGAGCTGCAACTGATGGAGCAGGAGAGACAGCGGATGCCCAAGCCTGGCGAGCACCCGGCTGTGCGCACAGAGGTGGAAGAGGTTCAATTCAAGGTGGCGCTCTCCGCCATGGAGCAGATCTACAGCATTGGCAACACGCCGGTGATCGTGCTTCCCATGGACAGCTGTGTCGAGACCGGAAGGGAGTACATCTCCAGAGGCTGGTGCCTATTGGAGTTCTGCCTGTCCATGAGCTTCGAGAACATAGCGAATGCGGGGGCCCACGAGCCAGTCAGAAGACTCATTAGGCATATGAAGTGTGTAAAGGGCGACACAGTCGAAGGTTTCCGCGAGGCGTTCAAGAGCACGCACTTCACTAACAAAGGCGACTCGGACGTCGTTTTGAAGCTCTTCGAGAACACTCTGAGCCTAGGATCTGGTAGTCGAGAGAGCCTCACGCGATTACACGTTGACGCCAAATGCCGATGTTCCAGCAGAGCTGATGGAGTGCTCCACCAGTCTTAATATTACATAACTTGGGTGTGATTCCAATTCCCCTCGATGGGCAGTGAGCCATAATGTCAGGCTGTAGGTCTTTGATGATGGGCCATCCAGTTGTCGCCCTCCTTTGTTTCGTGGCGTTTGCATTGCAGTGCTGGGTGTTTTTTCGGGATCGTCTTCGGGACTTCCTCGAGACCTCTTGGGATGCCGTAGGCCTCTCAGGGCCGTCTTGTGCTGTCTGTGGACTCGGTGCCCTTCGGTTTTGGGCCCTTTCATGACGTCCTCATTAGCGCGTCTGGGGTATATCCCGGGGCCGCCTTGATTTGTCTTGGCGCAATCTGGTCTCAGGCGTTGAGGGTTGTCTTGGCTGTGTCTTGGGCTGCCTTGGGCTCGGGGCATTTTTGTGATTCTTGCGGTCATTTTGAGGCTCTCTTGGTGGGCCAAATTTGGGGAATGCTCTAGATCCCCCGAGGCCCCATGCTGGGCCGTGACACGGGGAACGCAAACCACATTGAACAGTTGTTTGCGTATTCGATGATTTCGGTGGTCCGTGGCCTTTCATGAGGCATCTTGCGCACTTCTGGGGTTCCTTCGGGGGACATCTCCGACAATCTTGGGGACACCCTGAGTCCGCATGCCTTGCCCTGACGGCTTGGCCTTCCGCCTGCGCATTCATCGTCGTCGTCGCCTGCTTACTTCGCCTGTCCTTTCGCCTGCTTCCGTGCTTACCATTGGCCGGATGGGCTGGCCATGTCCCGCCGAGCCCTTGGGCCCGCGGCCGCTGCGCACACGGTCGTGTGTTGAGACAGGTGGCCCCAGTCCAGTACCCCGCAGCTTTTCCACGGAGGCGCAGGTGGCTTCCAGAGCGCCCATCACGAGGCCTAGACGGCCCCAGGGTTATCCACAAGGCCGAAAAGCTGGGAGCACTTCTGGCAACCTCCGACACGGCCCGTACTCCGAGTCGTTGTTTCCCTTCTTTCTCCTGTCGATGTTGTCCATGTTTGCGGTTGTTGAACCTGGGCGCTGTAGTTCCAGACCGGAGCTAAACGATCTATTGGGCGGCCTCGTCTAAGTTGGAAGCATTCGTTGGGTGGGTGAGGTGTCCTACCGTGCACGGGCTTCACCAGTTTGCACTTTTTCCCCACTTGCATGTCTGCCCCTTCGGGGGCCGCTCCAGCCACTGGAGCTGGCGCGCGGACTCCCTGTTCTGTTCCCCCCGAGATCCGACGTTGCGGACAAACTCTATGTCGCGAAGATCGCGAAAACATGCGACGGGAGCCCCAGACCTGATCTTCTTGTGTCACTATTCGAGCTCGATCAATATGTGATGCCCCTGGCGCCTGAAACAACGCCTCGTGCGAAAAACAATCAAAAGTGAGATCTCAAGGCCTCCCTCTTCCTCCGGGTGATCTCCTTCCCTCTGTTTTTTCGGGCATGGCGAAACAGGGGGGGGAAGCAAGGTGCACCTTAGGGGCTCTCTGCACGCTTCGTCGCCCCCCCATCAGTCGCCCCCCCCCCATGATGCGACGCCCACGCTCCAGGTCTGGCTTGGGAAGGTCACCGTGGACAACATGGCCGACTGCGTCCTCTCCGACTGGGTGGAGGCAGGCGACTGCAGCCGGCCGTGCGACGGCGGTGTGCAGGTCGCGCGGGTGCCCCTGAAGCGTGGTGCTTCGTCGGCGGGGGAGCGCGAGGAGGAGGCCAGGAGAGGTCCAGGGGGGCGGGCGGGGGGGGGTGGCGGGATGAGTCTGAGTTTGGGGGGACGAGTCCGAGCTGGGAGGAGAAGGCAGTCTGTGAAGTTCGGGGAGGACTGGTTCCTTGAGCACTGTCATCCGCCATGCTCCCTGTCTGTGTGTCTGCTACTGGGCCTCTGCCAGCAGGGCGCGCGCGGGCCGCTTGCGGCCCGGCTCTGCAGCCTTTGACGCCTCTGCGCCCCTGCGGCTTGCCCGAGAGGATGAAGGCAGGGAGGCAGGGGGTCGCGTGGTGGTGGGAGGATGGGTCTGAGCTCTGGTCCCGCTTCTCTCTCCTTCCCTCCTTCCCGCTTCACGCTTCTTCCCCCTCTCCGACCCCGTCCCTCTTCCATCCTCCCCGGCTCTCTCTCTCTCTCTCTCTATCTCTCTCTCTCTCTCTCTTTCCTATATGTGTGTATATATACACATCTCTCTCTCTCTCTTTCTCTCTCTTTCTCTCTCCGTCCTCTCTTCGTTTTTCTTTTTGTTTCTCTCCTTCTCTCTCTCTCAGTCCTCTCTGTCTCTCTCTCTCTCTCCGCCCTCTCTCCGCCCTCACCCCTCCTCCCCATCCTGCTCCGAAGCTCTGCGTGCTTCGCCGGCGGATGGGAGGGGGATGAGAAGGCACGGGGGGTCGGGGATCGGGGGCGGCGGGGGGGGACGTGCACCAACGAGCCTCCTCCTCCTCCTCCTCCTCCTCCTCCTCCTCCTCCTCCTCCTCCTCCTCCTCCTCCTCAGAGAGAGCGCTCGCGCGCGTGGGGCACGTGCGTGCTCTTGCCTCTTCAACGAGTTCGCTGGGGAGGCGAGGTGCGTCAAAGCAGATGGGCCCCGTATTTCCCTGGAGGTCCAGGGTCGGGGGTGGTGGGAGGATGAGTCTGAGCTCTGGTCCCTGTTCTCTCGTTCCCTCCTTCTCGCTTTTCCCCCTTCCCCCTCTCCGACCTCATCCCCCTTCCATCCTCCCGGGAGCTCACTTATTCTGTTTCTGTTTCTCTCTTTCTCTCTCTCTCTCTCTTTCTCTCTTTCTCTCCGTCCTCTCTCTCTCTCTCTCTTTCGGCCCTTGCCTCTCCTCCTTTCCCTGCCCCTTTTCGTCCACCTCCACCTCCCTCCCTCGCCCCCGACGGGGGAGGAGGCGACAGAAGGGACGAAACCAAGCCTCCGACGACCCCGGATCTCTGGACTCGCTCACCAGATCCCTGAGCTCGTTCCCTCGTGTGCGTTTATTCAGGCGATCGCAAACATGGATCAAGGGGGCGTGGATTAGCGACGGGTCCCCTTTCCGTGGGAACTCGAGGAGTTTTACTCGCCGAACGAGGCCTCACCGGCTGCATTTTGGGGGGGCACCTCCCCCGATCCATGGATTTGGCGACCGCGCGCCAAATCCACGGATCGCTAATCCATGTTTGCGCGCCACCGAGTTATGAGTTTCCCAGGTGACTGCCAGGTCAATTCAGCCCTGGCTGGCCGCTCTGGTTCGCTCATCCTGAAACGCTGTCGGCCGTGCGGGCCCTCTCCACGGCCGCACTGTCTTCCCGCGCCTCTTCTCTTGCACCCGGGCAATTAGTTAGTCCGCGCTCCCGACTATTGCGAGCGCTTGCGCGGATTGCCTTTGCCGAGCTGCGACGTACACAAATGTTTCCCAGGTGTCTGGGCTCGTTCCTCATATATCTGGCCGCGTTTCCAATCGGGTTAGGATTTGACTGTTGCCCGGCCCGAAAGCGGCCCCTGGAAGCCGCAAATGACAAACAGCATCTGGCGCGACTTGCTCGTGCCGCCAGAGGACTGGGGACAAAGCAGAGGATCTGGCCAGAGGGCGTCCCAGATGGGATCGGAGTAGATGGGGACGGGGGCTTCTGCCGCATCGCCGATACATCCGCTGCGGTTCGGTGTGCAGCCTGCTTTTCTGTACGCCGACGTCGCCGATGCATCGCCGACGTCGCCGATGTATCGCTGATGCGTCGCGACCATGCGGCGGCGATGCACCGACAAGGCGGCCCGATCCTCCGAACCCATCTCCCTTGACCCCATCTGGGAGGACTCCATGGTCGAAGCGACAGGCCAGCGGCCACTGGAGCGAGGCGACGGGCGCACGGGGTTTTGCTCCCTGCGCCCCGCTCCCTTCTTTTTGCTGCCCTCGGGGTGAGCGAGCCTGCCGGAGGCCACTCCCCGACGGCAGAGCGAGGGGGCGCTGAGGGATGGGGCCCCAGGGAGGGAGGGGGAGGCGAAGGAGGAGGAGGAGGAGGAGGAGGAGGAGGAGGAGGAGGAGGAGGAGGAGGAGGAGGAGGAGGGGGAGGGGGGGGAGAAGGAGGAGGAGGAGGTGGAGATGAAGAAGAGCGGGGAGCAGTTGAAATGCAACCTTCGGAGGGCCCCATCCCTGAGGGCCTCATCTTTGAGTCGCCGAAGGGAGCGGAAGGCGGAGGAAGAGGGCCAAGGATTGTTGACATGTTCGGTTCTCTCTGAGCTGGGATCCTGCGGAGGCCTCCGCCGGAGTTCTCATCGCCACGAGTGGTCCTGGTTGATGAAAGCTCGTCGGGATTGCGGCCAAGAGGGAACACTTGGCCAGACCTGTAGGCTTCGCAAGACAAGCGTGATAGGTCTTGTTCGGCAACCTCGAGCTCTGGACCCTGCTTCCGGGGCCCTTGGCCATCAAATAGCGACATGCGACGAACACACATACACTCACACACGCGCACTCACGCACACACACTCTCTCTCTCTCTCACACACACACACACTGGAAACGCTGGCGATAGTTTGTTGGGAACTGCGCCGCGAAGGTGTCACAACGCATGAAATCTGGGTGATACAAAGCATTGTCGGAGGCCGAGGGGCAGTATTTGTGGGGGCCTCTGTGCTGAGCAGGCTCTGGGCAGGAGGGTGTTGCTTTCCCAAGGCCCACTTGGGGGCCACCCTGCCGGCAAAGCCTGAGGCATCCGTGCCTCCGGCTTCGTTTCGCGTCCGAGCTCCGGCCTCGATGGCCGTCTGCGAGACGTCGGCCGCGCCCCCGACAACCGACGATAGTCAGTAGAAGCGGTGGATCAGAGCCCCGAATCATCAGGGGTAACTCGGGTCAGGGATAATTCGGGTTCGTTTTTCGGGAATCCGAACCCGAATTACCCCGGACCCGAGTTACCCCGGATATTTTGGGCGTCCAGAGCCCCGAATCATCAGGGATAACTCGGGTCAGGGTTAACTCGGGTTCGTTTTTGGGGAACCCAAACCCGAGTTACCCCGGACCCGAGTTACCCCGGATAACTCGGGCGTCCAAGTGGACTCCCCAGACATGGATGGGGCCCAAGTAACCAGGACAGTACACTTGCGGTCCGACTAAGCTGTTCCGGGCTGCAGTCTTGACGAACAGTGTGTTGTGCCAATCGTCGCTTTGCCCCATCCTGCTCACGGGGATCGCCAGCTGAACCTGACGTATGGGCCCTTTTCACAGTCAAGTGTTCGTGAGGTCCACGACTCTTGGAGTGACCGTGACAGCGTCGGTATGTACACATGTCGGTGCATGATGATCTCCATGATTTTATTCCGAAAGCCGCATGCAGGCATGTTGCCCCGACGTGAATCTCAGGTAATTCGGCGCTGCTGAAAGATACTTCGTGGCCAGAGCAACAGTCAGCACAGGAAAGAGGAGGCCAAAGGAGGAGGCGGAGGAGACACAGAAGGACTTGGGAGCACAGACGAGGGGGGAGACGCGGATTTGGCTGTCTTCCACAGGTGTGGAGCCGTGATGTCGTCACCCAGGCCTTCGGCAACGGCGAAGCGTGCCCTTCCGTGCTCACGGAGGAGAGGCCTTGCAACGAGGATTCGTGCCCTCTGGACTTCAGGGGAGCGCGGGCATCAGGAAGAAAGATGGTCCGGGATGCGCGCAGAAAGTGTGAAGCAACGCACGCCTTCAAAGAAGGATCCAGGATGCCAAGTGAGCTACTGATTGCAGAACTCACGTCTGGTGCGAGTTCGCAATGACATTCTGACGTTCGTCCTGTTCTTGCTTGACCACCCTGTGCTTGTACACTGGTATACGTATCCGACGTTTGAGTTGTTCGCGAAACACGAGGATTGGCAGCCCCCGCAGGGCCCCAGATCGAGCCCAAATCGGCGTGTCCCCCGACCCCCCAAAGTGCCGACTATTGTATGCCCCATGTGATTTCAATAGTTCTAAACTTTCTGGCCAGCGCCCATGTGTTAACATTGTCTTGCTCGGGTAGATTCGCAGTTGGCGCAGCCAGCATAGAATTTTCCAGGTGGTGGTGAAGCTGGTAATGAAGTTGTTGTTGTTGTTGTTGTTGTTGTTGCTGTTGTTGATAATGCTAATGATGGTGTGATGGTGATGCTGATGCTGTGGATGATGATGATGATGATGATGATGATGATGATGATGATGAGTAATTGTGATGATGATGATGATGATCATGGTTCTGATGATGATGATGATGATGATGATGATGATGATGATGATGATGGTGATAGTGATGATGGTGAAGATGGTAATGATGATGATGTTGCTGATTATGATGCTGGCTATACGACGGTGCGAAGCTTGATGATGTTGTTGATCAAGGTGATTATGATGTGGTTGTTGCTGTTGGTGATGATGCTGATTATGATGGTGGCCTTGTTGTTGGTGAGGATGGTATTACGATGGTGATGCTGAAGGTCATCATAACCATGGTGTTATTGATGATGATGATGATGATGATGATGATGATGATGATGGTGATGATGCTGATGCTGATTTGCTGTTGATGATGGTTATGATGGTGATTATGAGGATGATGATGAGGCTGATGATGCTGATGCGTTAATCTTACGATGGCGGTGATGGCGATGCGTAATATCGAAGACGTCTACGGCGAATCACCGCCGCCCCCTGCCCTTGTGGAAGCGCTTATGTGGCTGACAGCTGGGCTAGAGCCTGGCCAAGCTAGCGGGCTAGTTGTTCCCCGAGTCGGTTTGGAGAGCCTTCGGGGAACGCGTGGGGGAGCAAGAGGTTTGAAAGCGCTCATGTGTCCGAGCGTTGTGGCAAGAGCTCTGCCGAGCTGTCGGACCATGTGTTCCCCAAACCGTTGTGGAAACTCTTCGGGGAACACCTCTGGGAAAATGGCGGGGAAGATGAGGAGGAGGAGGAGGAGGAGGAGGAGGAGGAGGAGAAGGAAGAAGGAGGAGGAGAAGGAGGAGAGACACATGGAGGAGGAGATGAGGAGGAGGAGGAGTCGAGGGCGTCTTGGAGGCCTCTTGGGCCGTCTTGGGGGCCTCCTAGGGCCGTCTTGGGCCTCTTGGGCGATCTTTGGGGGCACCTGGGCCGTCTCGGGCCGTCGGAAGGCAGAACACACGCAAATGTCAAAATCCTTCACAATCTCATCTTAGGGCCATCTTCGGCCGTCTTGGTGGGCTTCTGGCCCGTCTGACGCCGTCGGAAGCCATTTGGGGGGCCTCATTTTGCCGACTTGGGGCCCTCTTGGAATGCTCCAGGGTCGTCTTGGAGGCCATCTTGGGCGTCTTAAAGGCCTCCTGGGCCGCCTTGGGGGCCTCTTGGGGCCGTCTTGGGGGCCTCTTGGGCCGTTCTGGGGCCATCTTGGAGGCCTCTTGGGCGATCTTTGGGCGATCGTTGGGGCTCTTGGGCCGTCTCGGGCAGTCGGAAGGCCGAGAAGAAGCAATTGTCAAAGTCCTTCAAAACCTTTGGTAAATCATTATTGTTGGCCTTTTCTGGCGTTCCTGGAGGCCCTCTTGGAGGCCTCTTGGGCCGCCTTGGGCTGTCTTGGAGGCGTCTTGGAGGCCTTTTGGGCCGTCTTGGGCCGTCTTGGAGGCGTCTTGGGCAGTTTTGGAGGCTTCTTGGGCGAACTTGGAGGTATCTTGGACACTCTTGGGCCGTCTTGGAGGCCGTCTTGGACCATCTTGGGCGGAAATGGAGGCCATCTTTGACCATCTTGGAGGCCATCTTGGGCCACCATCTTGGAGGCCTTCTTGAATCGCCTTGGAGGAACATTTGGGAATTGGGCGCTGGCTTGGGCGTCCTATGGGTCTTGCGGGGGCCCCGGTGTACGGGCCGAAGCCCCAGGGGGAGTTCTGGTGATGGTGATGGTTATGGTGATGGTGACGATGCTGGTGATGGTGGTTGTGGTGGCTGTGACGGTGGTGATGTTGTTGATGATGATGCCGATGATTATAATGATACTGAGTATGCTGGTGATGACGCTGATGTGGATGAGGATCATGCTAAGGATGATGAATTTGTGATACGATGGTATTGGCGACGGTGGTGGTGATACTGGCGGTGATGGTGATGGTGAGGATGATGACGCTGGTAATGGTGATGGTGATGGGGATGGTGATGGGGATGGTGATGATGATGATGATGATGATGATGATGATGATGATGATGATGATGATGATGATGGTGATGATGATGATGATGAGGATGGTGATGATTCCGTGTTGTGATGATGACAATGATGACGGTAACAATGGTAACGATCACGTTGGAGACCACGCTGTTAATGATGCTGCTGCTGCTGCTGCTGCTGATGATGATGATGATGATGATGATGATGATGATGATGATGATGATGATGAGAAAGAGCGTGTTCTACCGCTGATGGCGGAAAACCGGGGGGGGGGTCACTACTGGTTCGAACCCCTCCCCCCCCCCCTCCGGAAAACCGGGGGGGGTCACTACCGGTTCGAACCCCTCCCCCCCCCTCAGTTCATCATGAAAAGGGGGGGGGGTCACTACCGGTTCGAACCCCCCCCCCCCCCTCGAACTCGAAAACCGGGGGGGGTCACTACCGGTTCGAACCCCCCCCCCCCCCTCAAAAACCGAGGGGGGGTGCGGACAGTGGTGGGGACGGTGGTGGTGGGGACAGTGGTGAGGGGACAGCGGGACAGTGGTGGGGACAGTGGGACAGTGGTGGGGACGGTAGTGGTGGGGACAATGGTGAGGACAATGGTGGGAACAGTGGGGACAGTGGGACAGTGGTGGGGACGGTGGTGGTGGGGACAGTGGTGTGGGGACAGTGGGAATGTGGTGGAAACAGTAGGACAGTGGAGGGTACAGTGGTGGTGGGGACAGTGGTGAAGGCGGTGGCGAGGACGGCGGTGGGACAATGGGACAGAGGTACAGTGGGGACAGTGGTGGGGACAGTGGGGACAGTGGTGGGAACAGTGGGACAGCTCAGTGGTTCGAACCGGTAGTGACCCCCCCCTCGGTTTTCGAGGGGGGGGGGGGGTTCGAACCGGTAGTGACCCCCCCCGGTTTCGAGGGGGGGGGGGAGGGGTTAGGGGAGGGGGGGGTTTTGCCGGGGGAGGGGGGGGGGTCCAGCAGGGGGGGGGGGTTTCGGAGGGGGGGGGGGGACCCCCGGGTTCCGGAGGAAAAGGGCGGCAATTTTCCAGTAAAGCGGCGGTGGATCACGCTCTCTCGATGATGATGATGCTGCTGATGATGGTGACGATGATGGTGACGGTGATGGTGACGATGCTGGTGTTGGTGGTGGTCGTGGTGGCTGTGATGGTGGTGCTGGTGAGGGTGATGATGATGGTGATGAGGATGATGAGGATGGTGATGATGATGCTGATAATGATGATGAATATGATGATAATGTGTATGCTGGTGGTGATGCTGATGTTGATGAGGAGGATGCTGAGGATGATGAGTTGGTGATAAGATGGACTTGGCGATGATGGTGGTGATACGTTCGGTGATGGTGAGGCTCATGACGATGGTGATGATGATGGTGATGGGATGGCGATGGTGATGGGCATGATGTTGATCACGAATGATGATGATGGTGAAGATGATGATGATGACAACGATGATAACGATCACGTCAGAAACCGCGATGTTAATGCTGCTGGTGCTGAAAACGATGATGATGGACATGGTGATGTTTACGATGCTTGTGATGGTGGTGATGGTTGCGATGGTGGTGATGTTGATGATGCTGATGGTGATGATGCTGATGATGCTGATGGTGCTGGTGATGATGATGATAATGATGGTAATAATGGGTATTCGGGTGGTGAAGCTGCTGTGGATGCGGAGGATGTTGAGCATGATGAGTTGGTGATGCGGTGGTTTTGGCGATGTTGCTGGTGATACTGGCGTTGATGGTGATGGTAATGGTAATGGGGATGGTCTTGCTGATGAGGATGATGGGTACGAATGAGTAAGATGATGAAAGTGCGATGGTATTGATCACGTTGGAGACAACGATGCTGATGATGTTGATGGTGAGGTCGGGAATGGTGATAATGCTAGTACTTACGATGATGGTACTGATGGTGATAACGATGATGATGCTGATGCTGCTGCTGATGATGCTGATGATGATGATGCGGATGATGATGATGCTGCTGCTGATGATGTTGATGATGCAGGTAATGATGATGATCATGATGCTGATGCTACTGGAGGTGCTGCTGCTGCTGATGATAATGATGGCGGCGAGGGTGATGCTGAGGATGATGACGATGATGACGATGAGTGTGGTGATAAAAATGATTGTGAATATGACGATGCTGATGATCATGATCGGTTGCAGGAGGTGACGAGCCACCACGTTGATGGGCTCTGACGGGGAGCCGCGCCCGCGCGATGCAGCCGCAACGTTTGCCCGATGGTCTGGCACACCCTGCTGTGTTTGCACCCTGCTGCGCGGGTGTGACGGCCACCTGGAACTATAGAACGACTCCAGCCAGGCAGTATGGGCCACAGGACGGACGAAGCAAGGCGACTACAGAGATGTCGACTTACCGAAAGTCATCCCCCAGAAAACGAGAGTCTTGATGAAGCATCCCTCCGTGAAGCACGCCTCCCGTGGAGCCCCTCGGGGAAGCACGCCACGATGAAGCTCGCCGAGACGAAGCACGCTTGATGAAGCACTCCCGTGATGAAGCTTCCTGGTGAAGCACCCCTCTACGAAGTACGCCGCTAGGAAGCACGCCTCGTTGAGGCACGCCACAATTCACGTCGCATTGAAGCACCCCCGAAGAAGCCCTCCACGATGGACCACGCCACGATGAAGCACGCCACGACGAGGAAGCCCTTGCTGCAGCTCTCCCCGATGAAGCCCGCCACGATGAAACACGCACGCAATTGGTGATGCACGCCGCTAGGCGGCACGCCTCCGTGAAGCACGCTTCCGTGAAGCACACCACGATGAAGCAATTCTCCTTGAAGCACACTTCTCCGAGGAAACACGCCACTATGAAGCCCTCCAGGGAGCCCTCCTCGATCAGGTTCGCCTGCGTGACAAAGCGCGCCACCCCGAATAAGACCATGATGAAGCCTTCCGCGATGAACCCCCCGATCGGGCCTTCCGCAACGTACCACCCCACGATCAAGCACGAAACTCCCTGAGGAAGCCCGTCCCCGACACCACCATGGAACACGCCACGATGTAACACGCTCCGATGACATACTCGACAGCGAAGCCCCCCACGAACTACTCCACGGTGAACCACGCCGCGGTGGGGCACGCCACGACGCAGGCTTCCACGATAACGCACTCAACCAAACACTTACCGATGAAGAGCTTTCCGACGAATTGCCCCACGAAGGTGCGCACCACGAAGAACCAAAACAATATGACATATAGCGCGGTGGCCAACTTGAAAGCGCGAGACCGCGCACCAGGGAACCACGATCTAGATCACACGGCGCTGCTGGCACAAAGGCACCAGATGGAATGTCCGAGCCCGTTGACTGCCTTGCACCGGCGCCGCCAGCGCACGAGGGTTACCTGGAGCTCAGCCCATAGATGTGGCTCTCCACCCAACAGCGTGACGGGGAGATGAATGCGCACCTCGTGGAAGGAAGCGGTTGTAATAGACAGCGACGGTGGCGGGAATCCCACTTCCGCTCTCTGGGCGAAGCCAGTACTCATCGATCGCATGCCTAGGGTAGGAATACAGCAGATGATGAACCAGCACATTGTTGGGATCTGAGGAGGAGCCGCGACCGCGCGGTGCAGCCGCAACGGTTGCCTGATGGTCCGACACCCTGTTGCGTCTGCACCCAGCCGCGCGGATGCGACGACCACCGGTGACTGGAGAGCGATTCCAGCCAGACAGGACGGGCCCGAGGACGGACGAGGCAAGGCGACCATAGATCTGATGGTGATGATGAGGAGGGGGAGGAGGTGGAGGAGGATGGTGGTGGCGGTGGTGATGGTGATAGAGATGATGGCGTTGGCGATGATGATGGTGGCGTCGGTGATTCTGGTGGTGTTGTTATTGTTGGTGATGGTGATGGTGACTGTTGCGACGCCGGTGGGGAGGATGATGAGGTGGAGGAGCAGATGGAAAACGAAGATGATCGAATACAGGCGAGTGAAAGGAGAGAAGATGAACCGCCCACCCGTTCGATCAGGCGAGGCGAGGGGACGGTCCGAATCGATGGAGAGGGGGGGGGAGGCGACCAGGGGCCCACCGGGCCAGGTAGCTGGAAAGTCGGGGGGAACAGCGGTCACGGCGGAGGCTCCCCCTCTTTCTCCTTGTTCTCCTCTCGGCGCTTGGGGTCTGAATTGGCTCCTCATTGGCAGGGTGTTGGTGTGGACCCTTGGTGACAAGGTGCATAACGCTTCGCAGGTCTTGCATGTTTGGGGTCTTCGCATTCCTAGTTGGAAGAGACCAAGTTAGCTAGCACGCTTCGTTTTCGATAGGCCTCCGCATTCCGCACGCCGCTGGTCCCCCTCCTGATCCTCGCCCTCTTCCTCATCAGCATCCTGACCCTCATCCTGACCATCATCTCCCTCCTCCTCCTCCTCCTCCTCCTCCTCCTCCTCCTCCCATCATAATCATCATCACCGTCATCATCATCATCATCACCATCATCATCGTCGTCATCATCATCAGCATTAGCATCAGCATCAGCATCACCATCACCACCATCACCATCAGCAGCATTAGCATCGTCATCGTAATCGGCCTCGTCTGCATCATCGTCTTCGTCATCATCATCCACATCCGCAGTCACATCCGCATCAACATCAGCGTCATCATCACCATTATCACCATTATCACCATGATCATCATTATCATCTTCATTATCGTCAGCAGCATCATCACGAGCATCATCATCACTACCAACATCAGCACCAGCACCAGCATCAGCATCAGCATCAGCACCAGCACCAGCACCAGCATCAGGCATCAGCACCGGCATCATTCTCGCCACGATCCGCATCAGCGCCAGCAATCCCAGTATCGCCAGCATCGTGATGATTCTCAGTCGTCCTCCTGTCTGCTGCCGCGGATGCCGCGGACGGCCAGCGCCACCCGGGAAGCCGCGCGTGGCGCGTTGCCACGCGTCGGCTGGGCCCCGCTGGCAGTGCGGAGATATGCGGAGTGGCACGAGGCGGTGCGCCCTCTGCGCCCCACCGAGGGCCCGATCCGCACGGCGACCGCCGTGCGTCACAAGAGAAAAGGGTACCATTACCAATACCAAGGAGGAGGAGGAGGAGGGGGAGGAGGAGGAGGAGGAGGAGGAGGAGGCACGGCGGGTACCATTACCAATGCTCGTCCTTCAGGAGGGAAAGAAGCACACAGACACAATGAATCGTCGACTCCCAGGAAAAGATGCAGAACTATGGGAAGTGGGGGGGAAGACAAGAGCCAAACAAATATGGGATACTATGGGACATGTTTTTATGTGTGTGTATTTCTTTGTGTGTCCTAGGGCCCCTTCAGTCCTGGAGAGCCCTTGTCGCCACGGGTGGATCCTCCTCGAAGTTTTGGGTCAGAACGCACCCGAGGAGAGGTCCGTGGAGCAGCGGTATCGGTACCCTCTTGTCCCCCCCCGTGTCGGCGGTGCCGTCCGCTCCCAGCGGCGCCTTCCGCAGCCCCTCGGCGGCCGCGCCGCCCGCAAGTGCGAGGTGGGCATGCGGGTGCGCGAGCGGCGGCAGCAGTGGAGAAGGACAGGGACGATACGGGGTGAGATGGGCAGGCTTGTGCAGGGCGCCGCGGCGCCCCCAAGACCGCTGCTGGACGATGAGTGGGCCGAAGAGTTGCGACCGATGCGGCGGCCCAGCGCGCCCCCGGACAGCACGCGATTGATCACGGGCGAGGGTCAGGGGCCGTTGCGAGAGCTCCGTGACTCTGAGGCGCCATTGCGCCGGAACGTGAGGCTGCCGAGGAGGTGGCCTGCGATGGATCGTGTGCGGGCCAAAATGGAGAAGCACGGGTGCCCGCGCGAGGCGCGCATGTTTTTTCCGAGCGTGTGGGGCGAGGCGCGGGACGGCGCGGGACGGCGGCGGCTGACGGCAAGGGGCGGCGGCAGCACGAGGCCAGTTTGCCCTGCCAGAGTGCGGTGCCGCAAGGACGTGGCCGCGGATGTTCCCTGGTGTACCCTCCAGAAGGGGTAGTGAGGGCTGGCCAGGGGCAGCGATAGGGGGGATGGGCAAAGGGGGGGGTATGCATCGACCCCCAATCGGCCACCGAATGCGGATAGGGGTCTGATAGCCCCACCCCGCCCAGGGACGTGCGGATTCATTATTGGCGGCCGATCGCCGATCTATCGGCGATGTATCGCCGACTCCCGGTCGATGCTTCCTCCCCCACATGCCAGTCTCCCCGATCGTTGCCCCTCAGTGGGGGCCTGTCTCTTTGCGTGAGGATTTCGGGAGCGTTTGGCACGTGAGCAGCAGCATGCAGGCAGCACAATGAACCTCTCGACCGCGGCCTTTCCTCGCGAGCTGTTGCCGAGCGACCAGGTGCCCCGAGCGCTCGAGCGTTGGAATTCGAGCACCGCTCGTCGCTGCTCTCGGCTTGGCTCGTCCTGCACTCGGTCGGGGCAGTGCCCACCCCGGCGTGCTGGCCCCCCCTGCATCGCAGGGCAGCGTGGCGTCGCCACGCGCGCGGCCCGTGCCCTCAGGGCGGCCAGCACGGCCGCGAGCGGGGGGAGCACCACCGGGCGCAGCGCGAAGCCGTCGCTGCTCAGCCCTGGTCGACAAACCTCTTCCTTCAACTCCTCCTCTTGCTACTCATCTCTTCCTCTCTCTCTCGCTCTCTCTCTCTCTCTCTCTCTCTCTTTATCCCCCTCTTTCTCCCGCAGCACTTGATCCTCTCGCACCTCCTTCACATCCTCCCGCTCTGCCTCCTCTTACCGCTCCTCTTCCTCCGTCTCCCGCTCGTGCCCCTTCCTTTCTGGCGCTGGGCCCTCGTTCCTCCCGCCGGCTTCCTCTCCGCCGCCCGCTCGCTCCCCTCCTGCTCCCTGTCCTCTGGCACAGCGGGCGGAGGGCACTTGGGAAGGCGGCGCCCCAGAGAGTCTACACGTACCCAGCCGCCATCGCGGTGGACTCCCCGTTCCAGGCCCACGGCCGCCCGAACATTGTCGCGCTCTCATCTCCGCTCTCTGGCGCGCAAGAGCGCCGACGCGCCTTCGACTTCGTCTCCACGCCTCACATCCTTCAGCCTGGCGCTCCTGCTCGTCCGTATCCATTTCCCCCCCCTGCCTCTGCCACTCGCCCCTCCCGAGGAGGAGGCGGTTGAAGGGGAGGCGGCTTGGCGCGACGTGCAAGAAGCGGGGCGAGCAAGAGGAGAAGGAGAATGAGTAGGAGGAGGAGGAGGAGGAGGAGGAGGAGGAGGAGGAGGAGGAGGAGGAGGAGGAGGAGGATCAGTGGAGAGGACGGCAGGTCGCCCCCCCCCCCCCCCCCCAGCGCCTCGAGGTGACGGCGAGGCTCGAGGGGGCAGGGTCGTTAGGGTTCTCGCCGCCCCTCCTCTCCCCGCCAGCGCTCGTCGAAGGGAGATGCAGGGACAGGGGAGTGCAGCGGGGGGGAGAAGCGAGGAGAGGTTCTCCCCTCTCGCCCTCCTCTCGCGTCGCGGCTCCTCTTCTTGCGTCCCCCCTGTGCGTCCTCGCCCTCCACTTCCATTCCTGCCCATCCCTCGCAGGCCTTCGCTGGGGCGCCTCAGGGCAGGGCCTAACCTGACGCCTATCCCTCGCAGGCCTAACCCTCGCAGGCCTAACCCTCCTCCTCCATCTTTGCCTATCCCTCCCAGGCCTAACCTCACGGGGCAAGGTGGCAGGTGGGAGGCCCAGCTTCGACTCTACGGGCGCCCGTGACCCCCGGACTCTCTGAGATTTGGCCGGATCAGGGGCCGGTAAAGGAGGCCGGTGGGCGCGTCAGTCTGGCACTCCGTCAGTCCTTTTCTCACATCCTGTGATCCTGTGCCTGTCATATCTCGTATTCCTCTTGTTCCTCTTCCTCCTGCCCATCCTCGGAGCTCATCCGCATCCTCCGCACGTTTCGACCCTTTCTGCTCCTCCTTCGTTTTTGTTCGGCAGGTCACCGTCGAGGGCACGTGGCTGTCCCCCGTGGCGGACAGGGTGCTGATCGTGGGTGGCGACGACGAGGTCGCCAATCACCCACCCGCAAGAATAGAAGGGAATGAGGAAGATAGGTAGACGGGGAGGAGGGTGCAGAGGCGGAGGATGAGGATGAGAAAGAAGGTAAGAGGGGAGGAGGAGGTGGAGAAGGAGGAGGAGGAGGAGGAGGAGGAGAAGGAGGAGGAGGAGGAGGAGGAGGTGGAGGAGGAGGAGAAGGAGGAGGAGGAGGAATAGGAGGAGGAGCAGGAGGAGGAGGAGGAGGAGGAGGAGGAGGAGGAGGAGGAGGATATTTAACCTGCCCAATGGACGAGGATGAGCAGGAGCAGGAGGTAGTTGAGGAGTTGGCGAGGCGCGAGGAGGGGGGAGTAATAGATAAGGACGAGGAGGAGAAGGAGGAGGAGGAGATGGTTGAGGAACACCAGAAGGATGAGCCACCTACCTGCCCAGGAGCAGGTTTTGGGGATGAAAGGGACGACGCGGACGCAGGACTACGAGCAGGTAAGAGAGGATGGGGGGGCATGACGAGGAGGGGAGAGAAGCCTGGAGGATCAGAACAAGCAGAAGCAGGAGGAGACAGAAACAGGAGGAAAGGATGATACGGAGGACATTAAAAGGGAATAATAATAGGTGCGGGGGAGAAGGACGGAGGAGTGTGAGAATGCATGGAGGTGTGGGTCTCCTTTGTTCACTGGAAGCACTGGCGATGATGTTGATGGTGAGGATGATGGTGGTGGTGGTGGCGGCGATGATGATAATGCTGTTGATGATGATGGTGATGGTGATGGTGATCATGATGCAGATGATGATGATGCGGATGATAATGATGAGGATCATGATGATGATGATTATTATGCTGATGCTGTTGGTGGTGATGGTGTCGGTGGCGATGATGAGCATGACGATGATGATGCTGCTGAAGATGAGGATGATGACGAGGATGTGTATTATGATGAGGATGCTGTTGATGCTGATGGTCAGGATGATGATGCTGCCGCTGGTGATGATGATGGTGGTGGTGGATGACGAGGTTGATGATGTTGACGATGATGCGAGAAGGATGCTGATTCAGATTTTGTTGATGATAATGATGATGGTCATGATGATGATTATGTTAATGATGATGCTGACGATGCTGATGATGCAGATGCTGATGATGGTGGTGATGATGCTGCTGCTGATGACGATGCTGATGATGATTATGAGGATTGTGAAGGCGGGCAGTCGACAACGACGGGGCGTCGAGGAGGGGAGACTTCAGCAATTGCGAGGTCGCGATCATATTGTTTACGTGTGATATGATGAGGAGGAGGAGGAAGAGGAAGTGGTTTACTCCCATGTGCAAGATGAGAGTGTCGTGAGCGCTCGTCCAGCCAATCCTGATTTCGTCCCTAGGCATCGGCGACGTTTTTTCTTGTTTCTCACGAAGTTGCTCCCAGAGTTCTGCCCCCCTTTCCAGGGACCAGCTTGTTACCCCGAGTCGCCTTTTTAACGGTCCTTTGGCCCAGTAAGTCGGCGGCGAATCCGTGGGAAAAGTGAAGAGCGGGCGGGCCTGGCCTTCTGAGAAAGCTCGAACGGCCTCGGGCTTTCTGAGAAGGTGTCTGAGCCTTCCTCGAAGACAAAACAGACAACCTTTCAGAAGGCCGCAGGGCTTCTGAGACGCCGCGCCGCCTTTTGAGCATGCCTACTTCTCCTCACTTCTTCCCCAGGCGCGCCGCCGAGTATGGCATCTCGCGCTGCCAGGTGCCGACAACGGCCACACACCTCCCGTCGTGTCTTCGTGCGACGCCAGGAGGTCTGTTAGGGAAGCAACATGTGACATAAACATAAAAGCTCGGAAGTCCACGCGGATTTCTCGGAACGGCGCTCGACCCCACTCCCTGTCGCGCGGAGCGCGCCAGGGGCGGCACCGGAGGCGCCGCCAGGGGGCCCGAGCGCCGATCAGAGAAATCCGCGCGGACCTCCGAGTTTTTAAATTTATGTCATTCTTCGTTTCCCAATCTGTGGGTCCCTCAGCATTCGTCCGCAGCCTGTCAGGCTTGACGCACAGCGGGCCAGACCCACCGCTCGCCTGCTGCGGCGAGGGATCTCGCCGCTCCGCCCAGCTCCAGAGCCAGGGACGTGGAGCCCCGACTCGCCACTCGAGATTTGCTCTTGGGGAGCGGGGAGACGAGGGGATTAGACAGCTCGGTCCATCCCTCCACCGCGACAGGGGTGTGAGCCATAGGCCTCCAGGATGTTCGTTGGGATGTCGCGGGGGGCCTCTCTCGGGGGCCTCCCGGGGGCCGCTTGGAGGCCCCCTTGGGAGCCGTTTCTGGGGCTGGGGAGGGGAGGGGATACTAGAAGTATCACCACCCACCAAACCATCCCAACCCAACCCGAAGGCTTCAATTTGCCCTCCATTTCCAGTGGGGGGGGATCGGGGAACGTCGAAAAAACACATGGTCCCCGTACCCCCCCCAACCCGAAATTCGGGTCAAATTCGTGCCTTCGGGTTGGGTTGGGGTGGTCTGGTAGGTAGTCAAAGTAGCAGCAGACAGGTATCCGCACCGAAGCAGTCGGCGCGGTACGCCACAGGCGCTGTGTGCGCGCAGGAGGTCGGACAGACGAAGCGACACTGGCGCCGCCCTTCGTCGCCAGTGCAGTCGGCTGGAGGCGGTCGGCGATCGTGGGCAATGTCATGGGGGGGGGGGTAGGTTCAGGGGGTAAGGCTTCGACCCCTCGTGGCCCACTGATCGCCGATAGGGGCCCGATAGCGCACCCCGCTCAGGAGGGTCTGTATTTGCTATCGGGGGCCTGTTGCCGATCTATCTGCGATGTATCGCCGATTCCAGCTCGAGGTTTCCTCCCCTGCGCCGCACCCCCGCCCCGTCGCCCCCCCTCAGGCGAACGGGGAGGGGAGGGGAGGTCGGCGTGATGGGAAGGGGGTCTGGGGGAAGCGGGCCGCAGACCCGAGGGCTTTCCCTGGGACGATGTCTTCATCGTGGGTCGTTCTTGATTGTTCTGGGGCCCGTGGAGGGCCCAGGGCCGCGAAGTCGGGGAAGCTTTTCCATGAACCGCTTCCCCTTGTCTTGTTTCCTTCATGCTAGCCCGATTCGCGCTCCGAGGGCCAGCTACCCAGCGCCTAATGATAATGCGGGACCCGAGACCAGCCCCGACGGGCCCACCTATTCTCGCAGAATTGGCGGCGGAGCACCTCTGTCCGATGCTCGATCGGAGAACCTTCCTGTGAGCCGCCTGACGGTTCTGTTCGACTCAGGTTCGATTCCAGTCCGACTCGAGTTCGACTCCCGGGGACGGACGTTCGACGCAGCCTCGACGCACGAGTGGAGCGAGTGGCTCTGGGAAGGCCCCCCAGAGCGAGCATCTAACCCCCTGGAATGGCAGGCAGGCGCACGGACGGAGTCACAGGGCTGTGGGCAGCCCCTGGGCGTGCACGAGGGCATGGCATTCGGCGCGTTATCTGCACGCCGGAGAATTCTGGGCCAGTGGCAGGGCTTCGGCAGCACATCGCGGGACGTCTGCACCCTCGTAGTTCCGTTTGTGGAGCGCGTTAGAGTCGAGTAGCGTTTGGTAATCGATGAGGTCGCGCCGATTTAGCGTCTGATTCGCGTCGGTTAGCGTCCATTTGGCGTCGATTTTGGGTCAAGCAGCGTCGATTCGCAAGAGCCAGATGGTATGGGAGGCTCCCATGAGTTGCCGCAGAACGGTGCTGAAGCTTTTCTCTCGACGGAGAGCATGGGCATGCGACTGCGGCAGCTTCGCGCCGTGTCGACCACAGCGCAGGTGTTCAAGGCTGATCGCCGTTGCTGGCCGGAAACTTGCCGATATCGAAAGATTTGCGCTATCAGAAGACCTCGATCGCTCAAGGTTCGAGGGTCCACGCGGTGTTCGAAACCAAGGCCCCAGACGTGACGACGCGAACAAGCCCCATGCGGCCACGGTGCGGGCGCCCCTTCTGAACCGAGGGATTTGGAACACAGCCGTTGGCCGTTACAGATGATGAGCGCTTGCATTGGCCTGTCCGCCCGAGGCGGCCCGAGGGGCGCGCGGGTAGGTCCAGACGCTCCGTGCGTATTCGGTCAGCACTGCCTCGGTGAGCTCAGAAGACAATCGATTCCGGAAGTTTCGCGCGACGTTGGCGCGTCGGCGACCCCGGCGGCTGAACGCCGCCAGTGCCCTGGAACCAGCCGATAACGAAAGGTCCGCGCTATCAGAAAGCCCCGATCGTTCTGAGTCGAACGTAAATGATCCATGCAGTGTCCGAAACCAACGCTGAATTTGTCAGGACATGCCAAAGGGCAGGATGGGAGGGAAGACGAAGAGGAGGCATATGCAGAGACAGTGGCTCAGGAGGAGTGCTGCAGAGGTACATGCTGATGGCGAGGAAGATGAGCATGGTACGGATGCTGGTGAGGAGGACCAGGTGGCCGGAGCTTTGATGGAGCAGGAATGGAATGAGGAGGGGGAGGATGAGGAGAAGCAGGATGTCCAGGAGGGAGAGCAGGAGGATTACTTGGACGAGGGGGACGACGAGGAGGCGGACGCGCAGCACGAGGGGGAGGAGTGAGAGGATGATGAAGATGGTACCAATTGACGAGGGATGGGAGCAGGGCTCATCTAATTCCATTTTGCATTCACTGCAAGCACGCCCGTGGAACCGTCATGCTCCCCCAGCTCCTGGCGACGAGGAGCGGCTCAAATACGACAGAGACAGGCAGACTTCCCGGCGATGACCCTTGCTTTCTGAGGCCAGAAGGAGAAAGGAAGAGGATGATGAGGATGATGATGAAGATGGGGATGAGGATGATCATGATGCGGCTGATGATGGTGATGACGATGATGAGGATGAGGATGGTGATGCTGATGATGGTGGGGAGGCGGAGGAGGAGAAGGAGGAGGAGCAGTAGGAGGATTCAAGAGCATGGGCGTGAGACGAACAAACTGCGGCGATCAGTGCGGAGACGCGCAGAAGCACTTCGGCGGGGCCGCGTGCAATCAGTACGGGAGCCACGACACCAAGATCGTCTGTGGCGACGGGGTCTTCCTCTTCTGCCCCGTTTGTGAGAATCATGCGACTGGCTGAGTGAGCATCCGGCGCCCTCGAGAGGGCCTCGCCTTTTGAGGGTCGACGGAGCTGGTGTCTCGTGTCTCCTCCTGGGCGGCAGGCGGTAGCAGGGCGGCGGAAGCTCGGGGAAGGCGGCGGAAGCTCGTGGAAGTAAAGCGAGGGTCGGGGGCGGATCGACCTCCTGCCCCGACACTCGGGCGAAGAGAAATATGCACATGCACCGATCCTGACAACGTCCATCCTTGACCCAGGATCGGTGCATATGCCTTCCTGGCCAAGGTAGGAGGGCATATGCACCGATCCTGGGCTCAGGATGGGTCTGGCCAGAATCGGTGTATGTGCATAGTTCTTTTTCCTCTAGACACGTCGATGGAGGAGTTGGCCGTTTTCGGTTCGCGAGAGGGCGTCACGGCCGCCATTTTTGCGGGTCCAGGTCCGTCGGTTTCGGTCCCCGGCCGTTTTCACTAAGTGGAGGTTTGCTAAAGGGAGGCTTGTCCACCGCCGAGAGGGGGGGGCTCCGCCCGCGGAAGCCGGCAGAAGCCAGCGGAGCGGACAGTTGCCCGCCCAAGAGATGGCATCGACTAGACGTAAGAGTGACCCTTCGCCGGAGGTACCTTTGGTGCGGGCTCATCGGGGTCCCCTGATCGTTGAGCCCGATGCGATAGCAGCCGATTGCGCGCTTGGAGTTGGCCACCTCGCGCCCCCGTAGTCCGCGCACCAAAGGTCACTCTTGCCTAGGGTCACTCTGGCGTGTCGCCGATGGCAACACTTTTTGGGGTTCTGGCTTTCCAGAATTGGCGTGGGTGTTTCCACTGCCTGCACGCTTTCTCTTCCGGAGCTGGGCTGCGTGTGTTTTGTGCGTGTGTGTGTGTGTGTGTCTTTGTTTTTCTTATGTGTGTGTGTGTGCTTGGCTATAATATTTCGAAGCAGTTCGGCTTGGGGCAGCCGTTCCCTGCAGCTTCCGCGGGGGATCAGCCAGTCGTTGTAGTGCTGGTGACCTGTGGCACTGCTGCGCAAGCTTTTCTCGCATTCGCTGGTTTGTCCTGCTGTGCTTGCCACTGCTGGGGGATCAGCAGTGCAAAAGGAGCAGATGGGGAGGGAAACGAGACAAGAGGAAGGCTGCAGCGCAGCGAAGGCTCGCCCCCTCTTGTGCGCTATCCCTTTGCCTTTGTGTTTCTTATCTACGTTCTTCTCGCTGTTCCTTCTCACTTTCCTTTCTTGCCGCTTCCCCTCTTTCGTATCCGTTCTGCACCCAGAGAGTCTACTCAGTGGGGGCGTTGGGTAAGGAATGTGCTCATGGGGCTTCATACCCTTGGGGATTCCTTATTTCATGAGGGCGGCAGCGACATCCATTGCCAATCCACGATTGAACTTCACTGGCTTCCAGACCCTGGACTCCTTATCCAATGGTTCCTTATCCAAGGACCTCACCGTAGTGATCTCGCCCCATGGCCAGGCCGTGCGCCGGCTTTCCCAGACCCCCGACATCATGATTGTTTTGTTGACGGTCGCGGGGCCCGGTGAAGGCCCGCAGAGGCCGAAAATAGCAAGAACCTCCCGTCATGTTTTTCTCATGACCCGAGGGGGTTTGGGTTTTCGGGTACCGGTCCTCCACAGTCCACGTGATTCCGCAGCCCGTCTGCTTCGCTCATGGCCCTGCCCCCCTCGGGCTCTGGGCCGTGCGCCAGGGGCTCTCCTCGCAGACCTGCGGGGGCGCCCAGCCAGGGCCTGGTGCGCTCCAGGGCCATGCGAAAGGCATCCATCGTTGTTTTTCTTTGTGGAGCGCTGGACTTCGATGGCCAAGCTGCCCGTCGATTCTGCTCGGGGATTGGCGTTGATTGTGCTCAGGGACTGGCGCCATTGACGGGACATGGACTATAAGAATTGGCCTTGGGCTTGGCACGAGCGGGCTGATTCACGGATAGTGCGCATTCAGCAGCCATCTTCCTCCGGAGCCATTTCAGCTCGAGCGCGTGCACGGATGGGGAAGCTGGAGCCATGGTAGGTGGCCGCATCATTGGCTGTTGGCAGCGCGGTGCCATCTTCGGTCCTACCAGCGCCAGGGGCTGCTGGAGCCGCATCCAATGTTGGCGATCGGTGGAGCAGTACCAGCAGCCACCATGCTCCTAGGCCCGGCAGCACTTTTTGTCCTCGCGGCTTTTGCGCCAGTCTGCGCGGCAGCTGCGGACCTTTCACGGAGCCGCAGCGCGGAAGACCTGTCGTGCGAGCGGGTGGTGCATTCGGGCGCCCGAAGGATGTGGCTGCAGCTGCGGCAGACCCTAATAGTGTATATACACAATCCGGATTTGGCCACCGTCGTTTTCCGCAAGAAGAACGAGGGCCGCTGGCTGATGTCGAAGAAGACAAATCGACACAAACATAATATTGGGAAGGTCTTGGGGCCGGTGCCTCCGACCCGTAAGGCCAGACTTCCCCCGGACCCCGCTGGCGCCCCTCTCCCTGGACCCGCGTGGACCCGGGGAGGGTGGCGTTCTGACCCGGGACCACCTTACCCCACCATAGGTAGGACCTCCCTGGGGACCCACTTCCAGGACCTCCCCCCCCCCAAGGGGGGGACCCCACCTTGTCCTCCCTGTCTATAGGAGGACCGGGGAGGGAAGGGGGGCCGCCAGCACCCCGGGGGGTGGCGGTAATCTGACCCAGAACCATTTCTCCCCCCCCGTATAAACCCCTCTTGCCCCGTCAGGGGGGGGGGAGAAAAGGAAGGGGATCGACTTAACTACGACGTTCCTTTTCTTCCTTTCGTTCGTTCCTGAATTTCTTTGGGACGTCGACGACGAAGGAGACGCCGACGACGCCGCTGCCGCCGCCGCCGACGACGACGACGACGACGACGACAGCGTGTCACACACGCGCCGAAGGGTCGGCGGATTTCGAAGCCCCGCGCGGATTTCCGGGATCGGCCCTGGCCCCCCCTGGCGCCGCTCCGAGCGTGCTCCAGGGAGGGGGGCCTAGCGCCGCAAGAAATTCTAGACGCTTCGCGCAACCCCACCATCCTTCTCTGGCACAGGTGCACTCCGGCGTTGGCTTTGGCCCGCTGGCAATTATCTTGCGTGCTGCCCCATGCTCGATACGACCCGCTCTCTGGAATCGTCCTTGGAGCCGCAAAATCAAAAAAAACAACCCCATCAGCGTTGCCTGTTGTAGCTAATTAGCCTCGCCTGCTGGCCCAGACGACGCCTTCCGCTCCCTGTCCGCTGCCTCGGAGCCGCCGACCAAAAAAGTAACCCCACCAGCTGGCTTCGCCCGCAACCCAGGTTGACCTCTGACGCCGCATGCACCTTCGCTTGCGGCTGCGACGGAAACAAAAGTAACCCCACCAGGCGCCACTGCGATGCCTGCACGCTGGCCGCCTAGCTCTCCTGGCAGGTTCTGCAGCAAGCCTTCAGCCCCCGGCGCCCCTCAGCCTCCCTCGGCGGCAGCCTCGGCAGCCGTGAGCGCGCTCGCTGGGTAATTCGGCTTCGCCCGTAGCCCGGGTCGACCTTACTTTGACGCCGCCTTCGTCTTCGCTTGCGGCTGCGACAAAAAATAGCCCCACCAGCCCATCCAGACGCAGTGCCCAGAGGAATTGCCTCGATCAGGGAAGTGGGCAGCACGCAGAGGAAGGGTCCCCCAGTTGAGGCCTCTTGCCTCTTGGAGAGTCTTGGGGGCCTTTTGGCGGTCCCAGACGCCGCTTAGACCGTTTGGGTGCCTCGGAGAGCTTCTTGGGGCCTCTTGGGGGTCTCTTGGGAGCCTCATGGAGGCCTCTTGGGCGCCTGTTGGGGCCTCCTGGGGCCTCGTGGGCGCCTCTTGGGGCCATCTCAAAGCGCTCTTGGGAGCCTTGGGAGCGCTCTTGGAGCCCTCTTGGGCCATCTTGGAGCCATGTTGAGGCTTCGGATGGCCATCGGAAGCGAAAAGGCGAGAAAACCAAAAACATTGATTTTCCTAAGGTTTTGGAAGGATTTGGGCCTCTTCGGGGCCTCCTGGGGGAGCTCTTTGGCCACTTGGAGCCGTCTTGGAGCGGTCTGGGGGCCTCTTGGAGTATCGTGGGAGCCATCTTGAGGCATCTTGTGATATCTTGAGCCATCTTGGAGGTCATCTTTTGCTCTCCCAGGCGCTCTTGGAGTCATCTTAGGCAGTGCCCCTCTCCCAGGAGGCCAACATGTGGCCAAAACGCAGAGGCCTCTTGCAGCGTCTTGGGTGCCTCTGGGGGGCCTCTTGGGGCCTCTTAGGGGGTCTCTTGGGAACCTCTTGGGGGCCTCTTGGGGGCCTCTTGGGGGCCTCTTGGGGCCTCCTGGCAACCTCTTAGGACACTCTTGGGGCACCCTTGGGAGCCTTGGGAGCGCTCGTGGGGCCATCTCGGAAGAGATCGATCAATGAAGGGGGGAGCTTCAATGAGCCTCCCCCCAAAAAGGCCAGCATGGGGCCCACATCCTTGTAAAACCAATGATTTTGGCTTCCTCGCCGAGGCCGTTTTGGACGCTCCGACCGCTCGCGAAACGCCCCGTCCAGGTCCAGGGGAGGGGGTAGGGGGTAGAGGGAGGGGTAAACCCCTCCTCGAAGGGGAAGAAAGGGGTGGAAGAGTAAACATCTTAAACCACTTACGCCGTAAAGGGCTGGTGGGATTCTCGCGGAGCTCCGAATGTATACATTCAATACGGATCGGAAGGATGTCGACTTTCCAAGGTTGCAGTCGCATCCTTCCCCTTCGGCCGATCCCTAGCCTCTCTCGCTGCACCCGTCCCCTTCGGTTGCGCTGACTGTATGTTTGTGTCGTGTTTTTCGTCTTCCGTGATGACGAGGTTTGTCGGGACGTCGTCGGTCGTCCAGCTGCACAGGGCTCTGCTGAGCCCGCTGCCGCCAGAGGTCGGAGGGCACCAACTATACACCAACACCGATCCTGGCCCAGGATCACCCTGGGCCCAGGATCGGTGTATATGCCTTCTTGCGCAAGGCAGGAGGGCGTATACAGCGATCCTGGGCCCAGGGTGATCCTGGCCAGGATCGGCGTTGGTGTATAGTTTGTGCCTTCCTAAGAGGAGGACTGCCTGCTCGGGCGTTGGGCGAGCTGGCTGCTGCTGTGGGAGCTGCTGCGCAGCGAGCAGGGCACGGCGGGCGAGAAGCTCGGCGTCGAGGATCGGACCTCGACCTCGTCGCGTCGTGTAGCAGACACGCTGAGAGAAGGATTGCAAAAAAAAACCAGGATTGCAAAAATAAAAACCCTTCGTTTGAACGAAGGGTTTTTTTTTTTGCAATCCTTCGTTCGCTTGGCCGTCTTCGGCCTCCAGGGGCCCCCAGCGGGGCCCGGTGACCGTCAAGCAGGGGCTCAGGATGAAGCGGCCGGTCCCCGGGGGCAGGGGTGCAGACCTCCTCTGGGAGCCCCGCTGCGAATTGCATCGCGACGTCTGCTGCCTGTGGGGGAGCCTCGTCGAGGCAGCGGCGGCCCTCCCCCGGGCGTGGCTCGCCCCATGTGGGGCTCCTCCTGGAGGCTCCTCGCCGCCACGGCTGGATGCGCCTCGAAGCAGAACGAGTCAGGATGAATCCTGGCAGGGGTCCGGAGAGGGATGTTCAGCGGATCCGGGCTCGGCGGGAGAGCCGCCGCTGTCTCAGCCGGTGCTCGTCCGAGAGGATCTGGCGGCAGTGCTGTGGAACTCCGTGGCCCACAACCAGGAAGGCCAGCGGACTCCGCTCGCGATGCTGCTGCTGCCGCCGTCTGGCGATGACGTGGAGGCAGCGCCCTCATGGGCCAGCATCGCCGGTGCGAACTGGGGCTTCTTCGGTCTGCTTGCGAGATTCGGGAGGGCCTTCCACACGATACACAAAGAGGCCGGTACGCCAGTGGCAGCCTTCGACCGCCTGCGTGTGCTGCATTTACTGGGCGTCATGTACCACGAGGCCAACGGCGCCCACGTCGTTGACGCGGAGGCAGCCGAGATCGCACGCCTTGGGCAGGGGGGCAGCATGCTCTGGAGCAGCATCGCTGCCAGGGTATCCAGGTCGGAGAGAGTGGCGCGCAACTTTGCAACTGGAGCCGCCGCGGTGCCTCTGCCTGAGGACCCCTCGCGAGGGCTGGCACTGTTCCTGATCTGGGAGAGCCACGTCGGGCTACTGGACGGCCTGGACGCGCTCTCGCTGCCAGGGGTGCTCCTGCTGCAGATGCCGCGGGCTCTGGAGCCAGCCGGCAGCTCCAGTGCGGAGCGGCAGCAGGACGCGCTGGACGCGGCGATCAACCAGCGGCGCGAGGGAGGGCGTGGCCAGCGGCACCCAGGCAGCGCCCCGCCGCTCGCAGAGCCGGTCCAGGGCGAGGTGAGCCCAGCAGGGCCGCTCTCCACCATGGCGTCGGCCGGGCGCTGGCGAAGCAGTGCGTGTGGCCGCTTCCCGCACTGCATGGCCCTCCACGGCATCAACTCCCTGCGGGGCCACACGGCAGCCCTGAGCGCTCGCAGTGCGCAGGGCTCGGAGGAGTTGCGGTGCGGAGTGGCCGTGCGGACAGTGGCCCGGCGGACCTTGCTGGGCGATCGCCTGCGTGCGCACTGCAGGCTGCAGTGCGAGACGCCGGTTGTGGAGGTGCTGTGGAGTCATGCCCAGAGGGTGTTGGACGCAGAACCGGGCAGCCAGGTCTTTCACTTTGTCGACGTGGGCGCGCATCACGGAGACTGCTTCCTCGCCGCCGTGGCGCTGATGCCCGAGGGATCTCTCAGGGGCCTTGCGGTGGAGCCCGACGCCGAGGCAGTGCAGGTGCTGAGAGAGAACATGATCCTGAACAAGATCGCGGACTGGGAGCACGCAGGCGGCAGCGGCAACATGTCCTGGGTCGGTGTGCGGCCAGTGGTCGCGCTCGACCGCCTGGTGGATGGCCAGCGGCTGGGGGTCCTGCAGGGCACCGGAGGCGGCACTCTGGTGGACACCGCGTGGCGCTGCGAGCAGGCCTCCAAGGCGACCGAGCACGGCTCCTACCAGGGCCAGGTGCTGATGATGCAACTCCTGGGAGGTGAATTCCAGCATCTCGGCTGGTGTATCCGTGGTCGAGAACCAGCCGAATCTGGCATAGTCCCGATTAATCCGGCTCAAAAACCGCTCAGCGGGATTATCCCGTGCAATCCCGGATTCAGATGGACTCAGCGAAATTATCCCGTTTCATCTGGCCCGCTGAATTCGGTTCAATCTTGCTTAATCCTAGGCTCAGTTTGGCTCAGTCCGCCTCAATGGCCCTGAGTCGGGCTTGATCACCCTGAATCTTTCCCGCCAGGACCAGTTTCTTCGTTAAGCTTCAGTGAACGACGCAAAAGAAAAGTGGGTTCATTAGCGCGGACACCCGCGCAGTAGCTGCCCGCGTAAGGCCTCGCGTAGGCGCCCTCGTTTCCAGTATAGCTTGCGGCGCTGGCGGCTCGCATAAGCAACCGCGTGGGGTCCCTACGTCATCGAGTGTAGGACCAACTTCTTTTCTGTTTATCGGGGCCAGGTGTCAGCATCGCCCAAAGATTCCCCATTGGTCGATGCTATCTTAGCCACACCAGCACACACAACACACACGCGCACTCAAAACATTCACAACATACACAACACACACCACACATAACACACAACCCACACAACACGCACAACACAACACAACACCCAGACACACTCACACACTCACACTGACACTCACAATTACACACACACACACTCTTTCACATTTACGCACACACTTTACACACACCTGCTCACAAACACACGCACACACAACATCGCCCACAGATCCCCATCGCCATCGGCCGATGGTACCCAGCCGCACCAGCACACAGTACACACGCGCACACAACACATACACAACACACACATCACACATCACACACAACATACAACACACAACACACAAACTTACACTTACCCTCTTTATCCCGCACACTTGCACACATTTGCACACACTTAAACACAACAAACAACACACAACACACACAACACACGCGTGCACACACACAAACACGATCACACGATCACACGATCACATTACCACACTACCACAATATCACACACAGACACACAGACGCACAGACGCACAGACACACAGACACACACAGAGACACATTGACACACAGGCATACAGACACACAGACACACACACACACACGTACACACCGACAAACAGACACACAGGCACACAGACACAGACACACAAACATACAGCCACACATACACACAGACACACAGACACACAGACACAAGACACACGGACACACAGAAACACAGACGCACTGGCATACAGACACGCAGACACACACAAACACGCAGGCACACAGTCACACAGACACGCAGGCACACACACTCACACACAGCCACACAGACACACAGACACACAGACACACACAAAGGCACACAGGCACACATACACACAAACACGTAGACACACACACTGACACACAGCCACACAGACACACAGACACACAGGCACAGAGACACACAGACACACAGGCACACAGAAACGCACACAGGCACACACATAGACACAGACACACACACACACCGTCTCACACACACATAGACACATAGATACAGACACACAGACACACAGGCACACAGACACACCGACACACCACCACACATGCACGGACACACAGACACACAGACACACAGCCACACAGACGCACAGGCACACAGACGCACAGACACACAGGCACACATACACAGACACACCGTCACACAGCCACACAGACCCACAGATACACAGCCACCCTGACACACAGACACACCGACACACCGACACACACAGACACAGACACACAGACCCACAGACAAAGAGACACAGACGCACAGACACACAGACACACAGACACACAGACACACCGACACACAGGCACAAAGACGCACAGACACACAGACACACAGACACACAGACACATATACACACAGACACACAGAAACGCAGACACGCACACAGGCGCACAATCACAGGCATAACGACGTACAGACACACAGACACGCAGGCATACAGGCACGCAGACACACAGACACGGAGGCACACAGGCACACAGACGCACAGGCACACATACTCACAGACACACATACACACAGACACACAGCCACACAGGCACACAGACACAGACACACAGACACACGCACAGACACATCGACACACATACACTCACACTCACACGCACACGCACGCGCACACGCACACGCACACGCACACGCACACGCACACGCAGGCGCACGCGCACATGCACACGCGCACATGCATGCGCACGCTCACGCGCATGCGCACGCGCACGCGAACACGGACGCGCACGCGCAGACGTGCACGCGCACGCGCACACGTGCAAGCGCACGCGCACACGTGCACGCGTACACGCACACGTGCACGCGCACGCGCATGTACGCAAGTATGCAGGCACGCACGCACGCACGCACGCACGCACGCACGCACGCACGCACGCACGCACGCACACACACACACACACACACACACACACACACGCACACACACACACACGCACGCACGTACGCATGCACGCATGCACACACGCACACACGCATGCACACACGCACAAACGTACACACACACACACACACACTCACAGACACACACTCACACACACACAAACACACACACACGCACGCACACACATACACACACACACGCACACACGCACACCTACACACAAACACACACGCACACACACACACACACACACACACACGCATGTACGCACGCACGCACGCACGCATGCACGGACGGACGCACACACACAGCACACACAAAACACGCATACACACAACACAACACACAGCACACACAACATAAACGACAAGCACACACGCACACACCACACCCACACCCACACACCCACACCCACAGACAAACACACAAGCAAACCAAACACACAAACAGACAAAGACACAAGCACACACCCACACAAACACACATTTCTCGAGAAACACACAATGACGCAAGGAGCATCAACTTTCGGAGGTTCGCGCTGAGTTCTTGGATCGGCGTTGGGCCCCCCTTCCTGGCTCGCGGAGCGCGCCATGGGTGCTCCATCGCTGATTCAAGACATTCGCGCGGACCTCCGACTGTTTATGCTTACGTAGTTGGGCCACGGCCATGCCGGTGGGGATGGGGTTCGGTGAAACGACGCTCAGGTGCAGGCGAGCACGCTTGACGCTGAGCTGCCCGCGTTCCTCGCGCGCTCGGGCAGCCCCACAGTGGACGTCCTCAGCATCTTCGTCAACGGCGCGGAGCTCACCACGCTGCGCGGCGCTGAGGACCTGCTCCGCGAGGATCCAGGGCCGACGTTGGGGGGGGGGAGGAGAGGCTCAGGGTGGGGATGCATCGACCACATGCACCAGTTCATCGCAGATTTATCGGCGACGTATTGCTGGTTCCGGATCGTTGTGCCCCCCCCCCTGCCCTGAGCCAGACCCCCCCCCCCCTAACGTGCTCCCTGGGAGGAGCGGGTCGGCTGCCTGCTGGTGCAGCTCCCCGCCACCTGCCCCGGGCAGAACGAGCCCCTGGCCGCTGGGCCACCCTCGCTCGGCGAGAGGTGGCGCGACACTGCACGTTGCTCATTTCTAATTGATTGTTTCGGGGGCCAAGATCCTCTCATTTCTACTTATTCTATCCTGGGCCTCTTCCTGGCCACTAGGGGGCCAGGAACACTCAGAAACGAACACAACTAGACATGAACACGATCAGAAATGAACGACGTGTACAGATGGGCTACGCGTCAGAGTGACTTTTCGCCGTAACCTTCGGTGCGGGAAGATTGGTGTCCCCGGATGGCTGATTGCGATCTCGTAGCAGCGGGTTGCGCGCTCGGGCTTGGACGAGGACGAGGAGGATGAGGAGGAGGACGAGAAGGACGAGGAGGACGAGGAAGCGGATGAGGACGAGGACGAGGAGGACGAGGACTAGGAGGAGGACGACGCGGACGAGGACTGATGGAACCATCTAAAGGTATTATTGCGGCTGCTGCTGCTGCTGCTGGTGCTCTCTGGGAGTTTTTGGGGCCCTCTTGGAATCCTCTTGGTAACCCTGGAAGGCTTCTTGGGATCATCTTGGAGGCCATCGATTACAGGGGGGGTCCCCAACTCAGCTCCCCCCTCAGGAGCCCGCGAACCGCTTCTTGGAGCTCAGCTCCCCCGTCAGGAGCCTGCAAATCGCTTCTTGGGGCTCTCTTGGAGCGCTCTTGGAGTGGTCTTGGGACCGTTTGGAGCATATTGGGAGCCATCTTGAGCCAGCTTGGGCTATCTGAGCCATCTTGGAGGTCATCTTGGGCTCTCTGAGGCCGCTCGGGGGCCTCTCGGGGGCCTCTCGGGTGCCTCTTGGGGCCCTCTCGGGACCCTGTCGGAGCCCTCTTGGGGCTCTCTTGGGGCTCTCTTGTGAGCCCTGGAGCGCCTCTTGGGGCCATCTTCGAGGCTATCGATCAAAGGAGGGAGGGTCCCGATCGAGGCCCCCCCCTCGGGGGCCACGATCCTCGTGAGGGGTGTCAAAGATTGGCCCTCCCAGGAGCCGAAAAAGGGCCCTCCGACCACCCGCGACCCCCCCCAAAAAAAGTCCAGGGGAGAGGGCTTTTTGGGAAGAGGAAAGGAAGACATCATTAGACCACCTGCGCCCAGAGGGCTGGTGGGATCTTCTGTCCAGCACCACAAGCACCAGCGGGCCCCCGTGCAACGAGGAGGCCCACGATGCCTTCCCGAGCGGATCTTGTTTTGAGCGGGGAGGGGAGACCACACCGCTGGGAGAACCCCCCCTGCCACCCCACGCTGGCGGCGCTGGTGGCATCGCCTTCCCGAAAGGCCTTGAGGCCGGGCCACCAGCCGAGCAGGCCCCTGGAGGCCAGACGCAACCAAGGTCGACTGAGACTGCTCGCCCTCTGGGATGGCTCGCTGGCCTCCGGGGGCGGTCCGGCTGCCCCTGGAGGTGTCGGAGGTGCCCGGGGCGCCCTGGGAGGACCCAGACGTCGCCCAAGACGCTCGAAAGCAACTCCCCGAGCCTCGATCCTGGAACCTCGTTCTCCCAATTTCTAGCCCCCCTATTACGGCAGGTTCGTGCCATGCCCTCTTGGCAGCCACCGGGCCGCGGGCGTTCCAGGCTGAGCGCCGCCGGCGGCCCGAGTTCGTCCAGTAGGGAGCGATCCGCGCTACCGGAGGGCTGGGAGCACACGTTCACGGCTGTGCAGTCCGCGCGGTGTCAGAAACCAACGCTGATGTCGTCGTGGCGTGAGCCTGCCGTGCCGTCAAGACGCCGAGACAGGGACGAATTGAATCGAGTTGGGGATCGACTGCAGAATTGATGCGCCCCCCAGCCTGAGTCCACCGTCGAGTCATACGTAGAGTGCTCGTAGATCTGCGAACATCCTACGCGTGTCTGGTGGATTCAGAGCGCAAGTCAACTTTGGGGTCCATCAGATGTGTACACATGGTTCATTTCTAATTCTTCGAGAGTTCTTTGATGTTTTTTGGGGGCCAAGATCCTCTCATTTCTGATTGTTCTATCCTGGGCCTCTTCCTGGCCACTAGGGGGCCAGGAATACATAGAAACGAGCACATTATGTAATGAACACGATTAGAAATGAACGACGTGTACAGATTGGCTACGCGTCAGAGTGACTTTTCGCCGGAGTAGCCTTCGCTGCGGGAAGATTGGTGTCCTTGGATGGCTGACTGCGATCACGTAGCAGCGGGTTGCGCGCTCGGGTTTGGACGAGGACGAGGAGGATGAGGATGAGGACCAGGAGGACGAGGAGGACGAGGAGGACGAGGACGAGGAGGTCGATCGACTACTCGGACCCCGCTGGCTTCGGCAGGGGCTCGGACTTCTGGGCCGCTCCTCGGCTCCGGGAGCCCAGGAAATCTGCGCGCGGCCGAGGCCCCCCGCGGCCACACGAGGCCCCCTCCTGGCCCTCCCCCCCGAGGCCCGATGCGGGGAGGAGGAGGAGGAGGAGGAGAAGGAGGAGGAGGAGGAGGAGGAGGAGGAGGAGGAGGAGGAGGAGGAGGAGGATGGCATCATGCCGAAGACTCACGATCGGAGCCCCGGACCAAGTGTTTCTGCTTCCTTCGAGTCGGATCGACCCTTGATGGCCCCGGGGCCCCACACGCGGCGACAGCGCCTGCCGTGACGACAGTCGCAACGCCCGGATCGCAGGGGCCCGCGCCCATGCACTGGGCATCGCTCGGACGTGTGCATTTTTCCTTCGGCGAGGGCCATCGAGGAACATCCTTGACCATTTGGCGAAAAACCGCGCACGAAAGCGAACAAAAACACAAGAAATGGACGTCCGAGCGATGGC
>CAUYUJ010017327.1:185259-265259 GCA_963575745.1 Prorocentrum cordatum
CTGCTACTACTAGATTCCGTTTTGTGTTACATATAACACAGCTTTTCTGAATTAGCGTGTGCCCCCTCCTTGAAAGCCCCCCAGAAGCAGCACGAGCATGAGCGCCCCCCAGTCGCCCACGAGCGGGCACGGGCGCCGGCGAGAGCAGACCGCGGGAAGCCCAGCCCGCGCAGGGAACGCCCGCGAGGCGCCCACGAGCGGGCGCGGGAGCCAACGCGGCGACAACCTGGGGAAACCCAGCCATCTCCGTGAGCAAAATCAGCGAGAACCCTTGAGTGCAAGCGCTGCTTGGAGAATTTGCGGCGGATTTCCTGTATCTGCGTGGGGCGCCCTTGGCGGCGCCTCTGTCGCCGCCCCGAGCGCGTTCCGCGCGCCTGGGAGGGGGGTGTCCTCCGCAAAATCCAGGACGGACGCCCAGACCTCCGGCAGTTTAGGTGTACGCAGGTTCGTCCTCAGCGTCACGGGGAATCTATGTGCGCGACGTGCGCACCCTGGCATCATCACGCCGTGGCGGAAACATCACGACGGAACGTTCTTTGGTGTGTTTGGCCTCTGGGGGCCCTCATTGGTCCCCAGGATGGACAGACAAACGCGACTCGGGATGAGAAGCCGGTCCTTGGCCAAAAGGTCCCCAGCCTCTGGGGGATCGCGCTGTTTAAACACGCGGCGTCGGATTGCTGGGTGCGGTGGTGGCGCGAGGGGTGCGGCGAGGGGGCCTTCTAAGACGGCAAGGGGTGCGGCGAGGGGTGTGGTGATGGGGGCGGCGAGGGGTGCAGCGAGAGGTGCGGCGAGGGGGCCTTTTGCGAAAGCCTCCCCAGCTCCTGAGACGCTCTCCTTAGTGCCCGCAGGCCCTTCTGAGAGGGCCCCGGCGTTCTCAGAGGGCCCCCCCCCCCGCTTTCGCAGGGGGCGGCCCCGCTCGCGCCGCCCCCTTGCCCGCGCTGCCGAGGAAAGGAGTCCTAAGGGAAACGATCTGGCCAGGCAGCCATGCAACGAAGAGATACCGCCCCATCCACAACGCTCTCGCAGCGTTCCGGAGCAATCTGGGGCGCTCCCGACGCCCGAAGCGTCTTCAGGGCCCGCTGACTGTCGCAGATCTCCAATGCACCTCGCTGCGATGTTGTGTTTGTCTTGGCTTCTTCTTGGTCCTTAAGTTTTTTTTTCTGTGTCTCGGTCTCTCGGGGTCCTCTCCACTGCTTGACCGTCGCCTCTGATGACAGCGGCGCTCCCCTGGCTACTGCTCGTGTGGCGGGCACCTCCATGGGCTGCCGATGTGATCATCCCTCCGGCCCCGGGCGTCCCCAGCCCTGGCGTGCTCTTTGCCAGGTCCCCGTCGAGTCGCTTCCTCGATGGTGCGGGCGGGGTTGCAGGGTTCAGAGGTTCAGAGGCCTTCGGGGAGGGGGGGAGAGGAGAGGAAGGATGAGAGGCTGCTTGTTGTTGACGGGGGTGGGAGGAACAGGAAGAGGATGGGGGCGGAGTACGAGGAACAGGCAGGGCTGGTGTGGGGAGGAGAGACGGAGGAGCAAGAGGATGAGGAGAGGGAAGGTGCATACAAGCAGGTTAGGGACGAGGAGAGGAAGAAATAGAGGGATTATACGATCAGGAGATGGGGGTGGAGGAGAAGGAGGTGAAGGTGGAGGGCGCGCTGGAGGCGGTGGAAGTGGAGGAGGAGGAGGTGGTCAACGCCCAGATCGAGAACACTGCTTTCCCTTGTCGTATCCTTGCCCCTTCTTCCCTCAACGGCTCTGCCCTTACGATTGCTCTGATAGTGTCACTATCGGTTTCCTGATGATTCATGTTCTGCTGTTGCGTTCCCCTCTTATGCATCATTGTCTGCCGCCATGTATGTATGTAATAACATGTACAGATGTGTGCATTATCGAAGACGCCTGCGGCGAATCACCGCCGCCTCCTGCCTTTGTGAAAGCGCCTATGTGGCCGAACGTTGAGGCCAGACCTGCCAAGCTATCGGACCATGTGTTCCCCGAATCGATTTGGAAAGTCTTCGGGGAACACGTGGGCATCTTGAAGGTCATCTTGGCCGCCTGGAGGCCATTTTGACCCTTTCGGGCCTTCTTGGAGGACGTCTTGGAGGGCTCTTGGGCTGTCTTGGAGGCCATCTTGAGCGTCTTGGAGGCCTCTTCGGCCGTCTTGGGGGCCTCTTGGGGCCGTCTTGGGCCTCTTGGGCGATCTTTGGGGGCACTTGGGCCGTCTCGGGCCGTCGGAAGGCCGACACAATGCCACAATCCTTCAAAAACTCATGGGAAATCAATGATTCTGGCCATTTTCGAGCCTTCCTGGAGGCCCTCTTGGAGGCCTCTTGGGCCGCCTTGGGCCATCTTAGTGCCATCTTCGGCCGTCTTGGTGGGCCCCTGGCCCGTCCGACGCCGTCGGAAGCCGTTTTGGGGGGCCTCTCTGAGCCGACTTGGGGCCCTCTAGGAATGCTCCAGGGCTGTCTTGGAGGCCATCTTGGGCGTCTTAAAAGCCTCCTGGGCCGTCTTGTGGGCCTCTTTGGCCGTTCTGGGTCAACCTTGGAGGCCTCTTGGGCGATCCTTGGGCGATGTCTGGGGGCTCTTGGGCCGCATCGGGCCGTCGGAAGGCCGAAACGAAGCAAATATGACAATCCTTCGAACACCTACGGAACATCAACATCAGTATTTTTTTGCCTTTTCTGGCCTTCCTGGAGGCCCTCTTGGAGGCTTCTTGGGCCGTCTTGGGCCAGCTTCGAGCCAACTTCGGCTGTCTTGGCGGGCTCCTGGCCCGTCCGACGCCGTCGGAAGCCGTTTGGGGGGGCTTTCTGGGTCGACTTGGGGCCCTCTTGGGGTGCTCCAGGACCGTCTTAGAGGCAATCTTGGGCGTCTTGGAGGCCTCTTGAGTCGTCTTCGTGCCCTCTTGGGGCCGTCTTGTGGGCCTCTTGGGCCGTCCTGAGGCCTTCTTGGAGGCCTCTTGGGCGCCGTGGGGGCGATCTTTGGGGCCTCTTGGGCCGTCTTGGGTCCTCGGAAAGCCGAGAAGAAGTGAGTGCGAACATCCTTCAAACATTCATGGAAAATCAATGATTTGGGCCTCTTCGGGCCCTCCTGGAGGACCTCTGGCCTCTTGGGCCGTCTTGGAGGCCTCTGGGGGGCCTCTTGGGCCGTCTTCTGCCGTCCAGGATTCTCTTGGGCCGTACGGGAGGCCGTCTTGGACCATCTTGGGCGGACTTGGAGGCCATCTTGAACCATCTTGGAGGCCATCTTGGGCCGACGTGGCCATCTTGGGGACCATCTTGGGCCATCTTGAGCGAACAATTCAATTCCGAACATTTGGAAAATTCCGGGTGGCCGGCGGGACGGGCCGAAGCCCCAGGGGGAGTTCTTTGGGAAAAAGAACCAAAACCAAAACCGAGAGGGTCCAGCACGCCAGGCACCCCTGCGATGAATCGACAGGGGGCGGCGGACTTCCGAGTGACTTGGGCCTATCCCGCCACCGTGCTTTGGTGGCAGGTCAGCAGCATCTTCGATGCCTGTGGGGGTCTGTTGGGAGGATTCTCGGGATCCTCTTGGAGGCGGCTTTAGGGTCCTTAATCGCTTCGCTCATTCCGCCGGCCCATGTTGCCTCGCCGCTGTCGTTTGTCGGGGTGTTGTTGTCAGTGCGGTGCCGTTGGCTGGCTGCCATTTTTCGGAGGCGGTCGGTGGCGGGTCGGAGGCCTGATGGATGTTGGTTGGGCTCTCGTGGCTGGCCTTTCGGGGGCCTCTGGAAGGCAGTTTTGAGGCCTCTTGGGGTCCATGTTGGGGCCGTCTTGGGGCCTCTTGGGGGCCTCTTGGGGGCCTCTTGGGGCTTCTTGGGGTGCCTGTTGGGGGCCCCTTGGGGCCTCTTGGGCGCCTCTTGGGGCCTCCTGGGGGCCTCTTGGGGCTGAAGGCCGGACTTTTCGGTTCCTGGTCCCCCTCTTGGGCCCCTCTTGAAGCCATTTTGGGGCCCTTTTGGGCCGTCTTGGGTGCCTCTTTGGCTGTCTTGGCGCCCTCTGTTGGGCCGTCTGGGGACGATGTTGGAGGCCTCTGGGGCAGTTCTGGACGCTGTGAACCCCCAAACGTCGTACATGCGAAACTCGCACATTTTACAAAGCGAGTGGGACGATTTTTGTTTGTTGGGGCCCTCTTTGAGAGCCTCTTGAGTCTATCTTGAGCGTCTTGGAACGAGCTTTCGGCGACTCGGGCCTCTTGGGCTGTGTAGGGGGCGTCCCGGCGCCCTCTTGGCGCGCTCCTGGAGCGCCATGCGGGAGTCGGCCGGGCATCGGCAGGGGTACTGTTTAGTCCAGGGGTCCCCATGGTGCCGCCACGCGCGCTAGAACTAGAACTATTATGAAACTGCTACCGGAGATCTTAGCACGCCTCTGGCCCGTTGGGCTGGCGAATTGGGACCTCTCGGGGAGGCCTCTCGGGGAGGCCTCTCGGAGGCTCTTGGAGCGTTGAAAGCCCGATCTGGCGAGAACGCTAACATGTTCCAAACATGGGAATCATTGATTTTGGCTCCTCGGGGCCCTTTTTGGGAGCCTCTTGGAGTCCTCTTGGTGTCTTCTGGGCGTCTTGGGCCGTGTGGAGGTCATCTTGGGCGTCTTAGAGTCCGCGGGAGACTTCGAGCCCTTTTGGACCGTCTGCGGGCTTCTTGGGGCCCTAGTGGCCGTCTTGTGCTCCTTCAGGCTCTGGAACCGCCATTCGGGGACATGCGGAACACAAACACAGTATGTGGGTAGCCTGGATGCCCAGGGAATTTCGGAATTTGGGGCCAAGGCTCCTATCTGTTCGTTCTTCAGGGTTGAGGGCGGAGAACTCGAGGGAACACTGACGGATATGTGAGTACATCTTTATATTTTTGTGTGTGTGTGTGTCTCTCTCTCTCTCTCTCGTTGCCTCTCTCTTTCTCTTTTTATTATTTCCTCCCCCTTTCTATCATCCACTTCTTCCTCTGGCTCGTCTTGCTCGTTCTCTTCTGGTCTCTGCTGCTACTCGTCTTTCTGATTCGCTCTCCTATATGCGTCTGCATGCTCCTCGTCATACACCTGGTCTTTACCACGTCGTCGTGCGTGTTCATCGTCCTCGTACAAGTCTTATCCAATGATGCCAGCTTATGCTACCTCCTCACAGTGATTATCCGTAAGGGCTTCGCCCCCTGCCGCCGGCCCCCTCTCTCGGAGAATGGGCCATGGAAGAGCTAAGTCATGAGGCTTTGGCGCTGTCGCGCAGCAGTATCGGAACTTCATGCGAGGCCGATTCGCAATCGGCAAAACCAACTGATCACAAGAGGGGTTACCACACAGGGCGATTGGTAAGACGTGTATGGTTTACGAGCTTGGTTACCACACCTTGGGATTAAAGGGCCGAGGGAGTACTCGCAGTTTGGGTTACCACGCCTTGCGATGGATGTCCGTGAGGGGTGGCACCGAATTTCAGAAATGTGGCAAATCCCCTGTGTTTTTGGACCCTGACCCCGCGGATCTGCGTGAGGGGTGGCACCGAATTTCAGAAATGTGGCAAATCCCCTGTGTTTTTGGACCCTGACCCCGCGGATCTGCGTGAGGGGTGGCACCGAATTTCAGAAATGTGGCAAATCCCCTGTGTTTTTGGACCCTGACCCCGCGGATCTGCGTGAGGGGTGGCACCGAATTTCAGAAATGTGGCAAATCCCATGTGTTTTTGGACCCTGACCCCGCGGATCTGCGTGAGGGGTGGCACCGAATTTCAGAAATGTGGCAAATCCCATGTGTTTTTGGACCCTGACCCCGCGGATCTGCGTGAGGGGTGGCACCGAATTTCAGAAATGTGGCAACTCCCATGTGTTTTTGGACCCTGACCCCGCGGATCTGCGTGAGGGGTGGCACCGAATTTCAGAAATGTGGCAAATCCCATGTGTTTTTGGACCCTGACCCCGCGGATCTGCGTGAGGGGTGGCACCGAATTTCAGAAATGTGGCAACTCCCATGTGTTTTTGGACCCTGACCCCGCGGATCTGCGTGAGGGGTGGCACCGAATTTCAGAAATGTAGCAAATCCCCTGTGTTTTTGGACCCTGACCCCGCGGATCTGCGTGAGGGGTGGCACCGAATTTCAGAAATGTGGCAAATTCCGTGTGTTTTTGGACCCTGACCCCGCGGATCTGCGTGAGGGGTGTCGATTTCGAGCCCCCCCAGCAATTCAGACAACGCGCCCAGGGGGTGCTAAAAAATCCTGTTTGGGCCTCCCCCCCCCTCGCGCGGTCGATCAACTAGTTACAGTAACCAGCAAGAAGCAGAACTGTAACACTGGAAACTACAAGCTACAACTGCTACTGGAAACTGCGAACCCGCGCCTACAGCCTGGTGGCCCCACAAGGGGGCCGGCGGATAGGTTGCCCTTCCCTTACTTCCTCTTTCGCTTCCTGTGTTCCCTATCTCCCTCTTGCTTCTCTTACCTCTGTCCGTGCTGCTGGTAGTGCTGTTTTCGCTTACCGCTTTCATTCGCTACGCCCTCCGACCTTCTGCTCAGAACACTTGCCCTACTCCCTCGGCGTCTCATCCTTCTTCCTTCTACCCTCTGGGCCACAACGCGCGTTATGCCCCTCCCCTCCCCCCCTCCCCCTATAACGTAACGATCCCCCCCCTTAGTGCGCCCCCGGCGCTGCCGCAGTGCGTCCAGCACCACAGTCTGGGGGGGGCTCTACGTCATGCCCCTTTCGATCCCCCCTCCATAGCGCCCGCTATGGCCGCGAGTTGAAAAATGCGCTCAAACATGTCCCCCTGAGACCGACACTGCCAAAGGGCGGCCCGTCATGAAGTCCTCCCCCCTCCCCACCCGGGGCAGCTTACCTTTCGATCCGATCGGTCCATCTCGATATCGATTCTGGCGGGCCCGTTCCGCTTCGACTCCGACATTCCGACGAGCCGATGTTGCCACATGCTTGCGTGGCGCTGTTGTGAGTCCTGGCGCAGCCGATCCGATTCGATCCGGCTCCATGCCGATGCGGCCCGATCCGACGAACTCTCCGATCCGATGCGATTTTCTGATTTGATGTTGGCGGATCCTGCTCCAGGTCAACTCCATCACGCTCCCCACCGCTGGGACCTACAGGCTGTGCTTTTGCGACGCCAGCGCCGCACAGGGTGGCTGCAGTAGCGTCGGGGCCTACATGCTGGAGCCCTTGGAGGGCGGCACGTTCGAGGCGGGCGAGGGATGAGCAGGGGGAGGGGGGTATTCCAATGCTGCTTCGCCTCAAGGGGGGGGACCTCGTCGCTACGGCTGGGTTCGCGCAGAAATCCGTCCGAGGGTCGAACTCTTTCAGGGAGGGCCCAGGCCTCCGTGCGTCGCGATCAATGACGACGAGCGTTGCGCTCGGAAGCAGGATGTTTAGGTTGCACCTCCTGGGGGCGTCATTGGCCTTCGAAGCCTTTTGATACTCCCCAGCGTAGTCAGGCTGAGCGCCTAGCTCAATCTGGTTGAGCAGCTCCCTAGTCCGGCTTAGCAGCTCCTTCGTCCTTACCGTTCCCGCACGCACGGTCAGAGAGTTTCGGGGGACGCCAACTAACCACCTCTCACCGATCCTGGCCGGGCCCATCCTGGTCTCAGGATCGGTGTGTGAGCCTCCCTGGTCAAGTCAGGAGGGTGCATAGACCGATCCTGGACCCCGCGAGATGGTCAGTCGATGTCCTCTGGGAGTTGCCACCTGATCACTTGCTCCGCTATCTTCGCCATGGGCCAGGGGACCGCCCCCGCCTCCAAAGGTGCACGACGCCGTCATGCCGCCGGGGGCCGAGGCGGGCGAAGACGCCCTCGACGCCAGGATCCTCGTGGGCATCGGCCTGCTCGTGTCCTGCTGCTGCATGTGCTGCTGCGCCTGCTGGAAGTGCGGGGCCCAGAAGTGTACGCCACCACCACCACCTCCTCCCTCGCCCCCTCCCTCTCCCAGGCGAGAGGAGGGGAAGAGGAGGCTTGAGGAGGGAGGGGACATGGAGGGGGTGGTGGTGCATATCCCTGGGGCCCGCCGGAGGTGCTTCATGGGCAGGGCCCACGCGGTGGACGGCCAGGACGCCGCCCTCCTCTCGCCGCCCCCTGCGCTCGCCCCTGGGTGCCTCGCCCTCTCCGCCGCCCTGCGCCTCGGCCTCTCCGCGCAGCGCCCTCGGCGCAACGACGGCCCATCGGTCGCCGAAAAGTAGGTACACACATGCCTGCAGCGGGAAGGGGTCGAAGGCAGACTGGGTTCCCGCACGTTCCCCGAAGGGGAGGGAGGGGTAAGCACCGCTTGGCCCCTGCAACCAGGGTGGCGCCCAACATCAATCTGGATCTGGGAGCCCACAAACATGTTGCCGATTCCCGAAGCCCTGAGCCCAAAAATGTTGCCATCTCTGGGCGGCGCATCTGGCAGAGGTAGCCTCGTTTCACGGCCGCCGCCTTCCGCTGAGGAAGGGATGCCAACCCCTTCGATCCTCGAAGGCCAGGCCTGTTCTGGAACACTTCAGAATATCCGCAGTTGCGGATCATATTGGGGGGGTGGCGGAGTCGTTGGCAGCCTGCGAGGTTCTGACGAAGCCCGCCGCAGCCGCCGATTTTCAATCAGATGGTGTATCGAACCCGCCGCAGCCGCCGAATTTTTCGTCAGAGCAAGTGGGTGGGTCGCTGGTGGGTCGCCGGTGGGTCGCGGGTGGGTCGCGGGTGGGTCGCGGGTGGGTCGCGGGTGGGTCGCGGGTGAGTCGCGGGTGAGTCGCGGGGTGTGTCGCGGGCCGGGTCGTTTGAGGGACGACGACAACAAACAACACACGACAAACAGCAGCAGCAGCAACAGCAGCAGCAGCAGCAACAACAACAACAACACACTTTTTAAGATTGTTCGCTCATCCTCTGTCGAGTGTGATTCAACTTGTATTTCTAAAACCCTTGATACCCGCCCTCTTCGTCTTCGATCGTACCCTTTTTTGGGGGTGTATGTTTCTTTCCTGCAGTCCGGGCCCCGGCAAGCGGCGGGGTGGCCGCGGACCGTCGGCCTGGCCAGCAGCGCTGATCGACGGCAGCCCGACCCCAAGAGGGACGGACAAAGGGCCCGACCGCGACGACGACGACGATGCAGACGACGACGGCGGCGACGACGACGACGACGACCGAAAGCGAGAGCGAGAGCGAGAGCGATAACGACAGCGGGACCACGAAGGGCATGAAGGGGGCCACGAAGGTCGACAGCGGGGCCCCGAAGGGCGTGCGTATGGGGCCACGAAAGGCGCGAACGAGCGGGGCCCACGAAGGGCACGTAATGCGAGGCCACAAAGGGCAATGACGGGGCCGATGAGGGTAGCAACGGGGCCACGTACGGCAGCGACGGGGCCGCAAAAAGGCGACGGCGGGGATGCGAAGGGAATGCACATGGGTCCACGACGGGCTCGAACGAGCGGGGGCCACGAAGAGCATGCGCATATTGGCCCGCAGAGGGCAAGGACGGGGGCATTGAGGCCAGTAACGGGGCCACGAACGGCAGCGAGGGGGCCGCGAAGGGCGACAGCGGGACCGCGAAGCGCACGCATATAGGGCCACGACGGGCGAGAACGAGCGGAGGCCACGACAGGCATGCATGTATGGGGCCACGAAGGGCAGCGAGTGGGCCGCGAACGGCTGCAACGGGGCCACGAAGGGCAGCAAGGGGGGGCCACGAAGGGCTGCAACGGGGCCACGAAGGGCAGCGAAGGGGGCCACGAAGGGCTGCAACGGGGCCACGAAGGGTAGCGATGGTGTCCGCGAAGGGTTGCAACGGGCCCACGAGTGGCAGCGAGGGGTTCACGAAGGGCTGCAACGGGGCCACGAAGGGCAGCGAGGGGGCCACGAAGGGCTGCAACAGGGCCACGAAGGGCAGCGAGGGGGCCACGAAGGGCTGCAACAGGGCCACGAATGGCAGCGAGGGGGCCACGAAGGGCTGCAACGGGGCCACGAGTAGCCACGACGGGCTGCAACTGGTCCACGGAGGGCAGCGAGGAGACCACGACGGGCTGCAACGGGGCCACGAAGGGCAGCGAGATCCAGATTCCCAAGTAAGCTGCGAGGGAGTGCTAAGCGTGAGCGTGCCGCCTGGGTGCCTGAGTGTCGGGGGCTCGGCGCTTGAGTGAATCGCTAGTAATTCCAACGCGTGGGCGCGATTCTTGAGAAAACTGCAAGCACGTCTCCAGCGTGAGCGCGACTCCAAAGCGCTGAGAGGGCGATTCCATAATCAATTGCAAGGAAGTGCTAAGCGACAGCGCGATTTCTGAGCAAAATGCTTGGAAATCTCAGGCGGGAGCGGGGGTCCTGGCTAAATTGTTGTCGCTTCGCGAATCCCCACCAGCCCATCCAGAAACGATGCCCAGAGGAATTGCCTCGATCAGAGAAGTGGGCAGCACACAGAGGAAGCCATTATGAGACATCTTGGGATATCTTGAGCCATCTTGGAGGTCATTTTGGGCTCTCCCAGACGCTCTTGGAGTCATCTTAATCCGTGCCCCCCCCCAAGAGGCCTCCATGTGGCTAAAACCTGTGTAGAATCAATGATTAGGCATTCTCGCCGAGGCCTCTTGGAGCATCTTGGGTGCATCTGGGGGGGCTCTTGGGGCCTCTTGGGGGTCTCTTGGGGGCCTCCGGGGGGCCTCTTGGGGGCCTCTTGGGGCCATTTTGGGGCCATCTTGGGACCTCTTGGGGCTTCCTGGGCGCTTCTTGGGGCCATCTTGGAGGAGATCGATCAAACAAGAGGGGGGGTTTAATTAGCGTCCCCCCTCGGAAGCCCCTAAAATCGCCTCTTGGACCCCTCTTGGAACGCTCTTGGAGTGCTCTTGGGCGCTCTTGGGGCCGTCTTGGGGCTCTTTTGGGGCTCTCTTGGGGCCCTCTTGGGCCATCTTGGAACCATCTCCAGGCCTCGGATGGCCATCGGAAGCGAAAAGGCGAGAAAGCAAAAATCATTGATTTTCCTTAGGTTTTGGGACGATTTTGGCCTCTTCGGGGCCTCCTTGGGGAGCTGTTTGGCCACTTGGAGTTATCTTGGGGCCGTCTTTGGGCTTCTTGGAACCATCTTAGGAGCCATCTCGAGCGATCTTGCGCTATCTTGAGCCATCTTGGAGCTCATCTTGGGTTCTCTGAGGCGCTCTTGGAGCCGTCTTGGGCCATCTGGGACGCTCTAACTACCCGCGGCCCCCCCCGTCCAGGTCCAGGGGAGGGGGTAGGGGGAGGGGTAAACCCCTCCCCAAGGGGGAAGAGGGAGGGGTGGAAGAGGATCTGCTCTAGACCACCTACGCCCAGAGGGCTGGTGGGATTGTGAGGAAGTCTCGGGCGGAAGCCGTTGTTGTTGTAACCCGGGGGGCCAACGGTACAGCTTGGGCCCCGTAATTTTCTTTGATCGAAAACCAGGGTTCGAGCACGGGGGGAAACATTTCAATTGTAAAACACAATAGTCACCGGAGGGGGGACCGACCATATTTATTCTTCAGTAGAGAGAGTTGAACAACACCAGCAACACCAGCAACAACAACAACAACAGCACCAACACTTCCAGCAGCAACACCAATCATATTAAGACTGCTTCCTCTTATCTGTTCGGGTGCCATTCTTCAAAACGCATACCCCAAACCTTCGATACCCGCCCTCTTCGTCTTCGATCGTGCCCCCTTGGGGGTATATCTTCCTGACCTGCAACTTCTACTTCGTGCAGCCCATGATGCAGGGTAAGAGAGGACGGATGGAAGGACGGGACAAGAGGAACATCTGAGGATGGAGCGCGCGCGAGAGAGAGAGAGTAGCACAAGAAGGGCGAGGAGCAGACATCATGTTGCAGAACCAGCGGATCGGCCCTAACGGGCAGGTTGGGAAGGCGGGCCCAGGCGGCCAGGTCGAGCAGGCGGGTTGCTGAAACGTGCGCTTTGCGCGAATTGCGAGAAAGTCTAGAGCGATAGCGCGATTTCCCGTGTATATATATATATATATATATCGCGAGGACATCCACAGCGACAGCGGTATTCCAAAGTATCGATGGCGCGGCGTCTGAATACATTGCGAGGGCGTCCCACGCGAGACTGCGATTCCTGTATACACTGTGAGGCAATTCCGCACGAGAGCGCGATTTGGGATTATATTGCGAGGAAGTATCCGGCGGGAGCCGGTGTTGTTGTAAACTAGGGGCCGCTGTGGGCTGGGGCCTCTGCGGGCTGGGGCCTCTGTGGGCTGGGGTCTCTGTGGGCACTGTCGGAGGCCTCAATGCGCAGCGCGCTTGGGGCCTCTGTGGGCGTGCTTGGGGCCTCTGTGGGCTGCGTCGGGAGCGCGCTGGGCTTTCGTTGGCGCGCTTGAGGCCTCCGCGCGCTTGGGTCCTTTGTCGGCGGCGTCGGGGGCCTCAGTGGGCAGCGCGCTTGGGGCCTCAGTGGGCGCGCTTGGGGCCTCTGTGGCCTGAGGCCTCCGCGGGCGCCCTTGGGGCCTATGTGGGTTGTGTTGGGGGGCCTCAGTGGGCTGCGTCGGGGGGCTTCAGTGGGCCGCGTCGTGGGGCCTCCGTGGACGCGCTTGGGGCCTCTGTGTTGAGGGGGGCTCAGCGGGCAGCGCGCGGAGGCCCCCGTGGGCACGATTGGGATGGGGCTTCGGTGGGCGCGCGATTGGGGCCTCTGTGGGTTGCGTCGGGGGGCTGCGTCGGGAAACCTCGGTGGGCAGCGCGCTTGGGGCCTCCGTGGGCGCGCTTGGGGCCTCTGTGGGCTGCGGCCTCTGCAGGCTGTGTTGGGTTCCTCTGTGGGCAGCGCCCTGGGGCCTCCATGGGCGCGCTTGGGGCCTCTGTGGGCGGGGGCCTCTGTGGGCGGTGTCGGGGGCCTCAGTGGGCAGCGCTTGGGGCTTTAAAAGGCGTGCTGAGGGCCTCTGTGGGCTGGGGCCTCTGTGGGCGCGCTTTGGGCCTCTGTGGGCTGTGTTGGGGGGCCTCAGTGGGCAGCGCGCGAGGGCCTCCGTGGGCACGCTTGGGGCCTCTGTGGGCTGGAGCCTGCGCGTTTGGGGCCCCTGTGGGCTGCGTCGTGGGGCCTGTGTGGGCAGCGCGCTCGGGTCTTTTGTAGGCTGGGGCCTCTTTGGGCGGTGTCGGGGGCCTGGGTGGGCAGCGCGCTGGGGCCTGCGCGCTTGGGGCCTCTGTTGGCTGAGGCCTCTGTGGGCGCGCTTGGGGCCTCTGTTGGCTGTGTTGGGGGGCCTCAGTGGGCAGGGGCCTCCGTGGGCGCGCTTGGGGCGTCACTGGGCTGCGACGGGGGGCCTCAGTGGGCAGCGCGCAGGGGCCTGCGTGTGCGCGCTCGGGGCCTGTGGACTGGGGCCTCAGTGGGCAGCGCGTTGGGGCCTCCGTTGGCAGCGCTTGGGGCCTCCGTGGCAGCGCGCGAGGGCCCCCGTGGGCACGTTTGCGGCCTCTGTGGGTTGGGGCCTCTGCGGGCGCGCTCTGGGCGTGTGCAGTGTGCTGGAGCCTCTGTGGGCGCGCGGGGGCCCCAGTGGGCAGCCTGGGGCCCCTGGGGGCGCGTTTTGAACTTTTGTGGGCTGTGTCCGAAGGCCTCAGTGAGCAACGTGCTGGGGCATCTGTGGTTCGGGGGCCTCTTTGGCCAGGGCGTCTGGGAGTAAATTGCGGGGCGTGTCGAGCGGGAGCCCCTGCCGTCGCAGGTGGGCCTCCGGCGGTGCTACTGAATTGTTGTCTCTGGTTAGGGAGTCTAGAAATACAGCTTGTGGAAGTATCGAACGGGAGCCCTTGTCGTCGTGGCTGGGCCTCCACCGACTTGATTCAATTACGAGACAGTCTCGAACGACAGCGCCGTTCCTGAGTTTGAGGGCCTCCGGCCAGGGCTCTCGGACGACATCTTGGGAAGCATCGAGAAGGAACCCTTGTCGCTGTTTCTGGGCCTCCACCAATCTGCTTGAGTTTCGAGGAGGTCTCGAGCGAGAGCGCCGTTCGTAAGTTCGGGGGCCTCCCTGGCCAGGGGCTCTCGGGAAACATATGAGGAAGTATCGAGCGGGAGCCTTTGTCGTCGTGGCTGAGCCTCCGCCAACTTGATTGAATTACGAGGACGCCGTAAGCGAGAACGCCGTCCTTGAGTTCGAGGGCCTCTTTGGCCATGATGTCTCGGAGTCTATCGTAAAGAAGTATCGAGCGGGAACAGTTGTCGTCGTGGCTGGGCCAACGCCAACTTGTTTGAATTGCGAGGATGTCTCACGCGAAAGCAATTCCTGAGTTCGGGGGCCTCCCTGGCCAGAGCGTGTCGGGGTAAATGATTAGTTGCCGTTGTAGCTGGGCCTGCAATCTAAACAATCAAGCCAGCGCTCGAGCGGGAGCCTGGTTTGCAGAGAAGATGTCGCCGGAATTGCTTCCGGGAGTCAACAACAAGTATTGTCTAGAAATGAATACTCAGTGAATGTTTAACAACATCACCACCACCACGAACAACATCACCAATAGCACCAACACCACCAACACCACCAACAACAACAACACCATGACCAACAGCATCAACAACAGCAACACCAACGACAACAACACCAACAACAGCAAAGCCACCAACAACAACGCCACCGTTCACAACAGTACCACCACCAACACCACCAACAGCAACAACTATTCCAACAACAACGCCAACAGCAGCACTACCAATCCTTTTAATATTGCTTGTTCTTATCCGCTCGCGTGCCATTCAACACGTATATCCCAAGTCCTCGATACCCGCTCTCTTCGTCTCCGATCGCAGCCCCTTTGGAGCATATCTTTCTTACCTGCGGCGCTCTTTCCGTGCGCTCCTAGGCAAGGGCAGAGATGACGGATGGAAAGAAGGGACAAGGGGGAGGGATGAGAATGGAGCACGAGAGAGAGAGAGAGAGAGAGTAGCAGGAGTGGGGCTATGAGCAGAAAACACGTGGCAGACCCAGGCGGGCAGACCGGGCGGGTAGACCCTAACGGGCAGGTCGGGAGGGCGGGCTCAGGCGACCAGGTCGAGAAGCCGGGTTGCTGAAGCGTGCGCCCTGCATGAGTCGCGAGCGACAGCGCGATTTCCCGAATACATCGTGAGGGAATCCGCATGATTGTCGAGCAGGAGCCCTGCTTTCAAAGGAATTGCAGCCGACGTCGAGGCGAGAGCGCGCGGAACCCTTTCCAGATATCATATGTATATATACACATGCGTATATATATATATAAAAGAAAGGAGTATCAACCATAACAGCCAGAAAATCCAGAATCACAATAACAACAGCAACAACACCAATAACATCAACAACACCCAACAACAATAACAACAGTAACGACGACGACGACAACAGCAATAGCAATCCGCACCGCGGAGTCCGCGGCGCGGACTCTGCTTGTTGTTGCGTTGCGTTGTTTTGTCGTCGTCCCCCCCACGACCCTGCGACCCACTGGCGACATATCCGCCACCCACCCGCGACCCACCCGCAACCCTCCCTGCGACCCACCCGCGACCCACCCGCGACCCACCCGCGACCCAGCCCGCGACCCGGCCCGCGACCGACCCGCGACCCCCGCGACCCACCCGCGACCTACCCGTGACTAATCCGCGACCCACCCACATTGCTTTCAGCGGCGACCTAATCCGCGACCTACCCGTCACTAATCCGCGACCTAATCCGTGACGAACGAATTGGCGTCTGCGGCGGGCTCGTTGTATTAGTTGTAGATATTTGGCGTCTGCTTCGGACTTCTTCCGCAGGCTGTCGACAACCCCGCCATCCCCTTCTTGTTATCCGCATTGCGGGGTGCTATATATTTGGGAGGCGTTCCAGAACAGGCCTCGCCTTTGAGGGTCCAAGGAGTTGGCATCTCTTCCTCGGCGGAAGGCGTAAGACGTAAATCGAGGCTACATTCGCCGGCGGAAGCCGGCAAAGGCTCGGCTCGGCTCGAATCCGCTTGCTCTTCAGGTGAGCGCAGGGTCGCAATTCCCTGCTAGGCCACTCGACAGTGCCCCCTCCCTTGCCATGCCGTCCGTGTGCTTGCCGCCTTGGGGTGGGCCCCACTGAATTGGCTTCGCCTACGAGCTGAGCGCTAGGAGGTCGCCCAGCCTCCTGGGACAGCCGCTGTGATCTCGTTTGGATTTGCAGAAGCTGGAGAACAGGGCATATGGGGAAACGGGCCCTGCGTCGGGCGGTCAGGGTGGCGTTAGTCACTGGAGCAGTGTGGTACCGGGGAGTTCGTTACTCGAGGGCCTCGATCGCCGCGCTTGCCACGTCCCAGGTGCTTGCAGAAAGCGTGCAGACACTTACTTCGACGGCTTCTTCTCTCTCTCCTGTTCCTGCGCTTGCCCCTGCTCCTGCTGGTTGTTCTGGTATGCAAGCAAGCCAGCCTCGTCTGAGGGAGCATCGCCGGAGGCAGCTGATAAAGTGCTGGAGCTATAATGCTGAGTCTCTTCGTGTCGTTGACCGCCTAGGGGAACTCTTAAGACTAGCACGTGAACACGATGTAGGCATATTCTGTTTTCAGGGGACCCAGATTCGACATGACAGGTTCTTGGAAGTCAGAGGATTTTTACATCATAAGCTTGGGGAGGACAGGTACGCATGGCAGGGATGGGTGTGTTATCGCGGTTCGCCTCAAAATCTTCTCCGTCCAGGAAATTCGTTGCGTGCACTCCTGGCTTCCTGGACGTCTGCAGGGTGTTCGTCTTCGCAGGGCAGGGAGGCGGGCTAGGGATTTGTACATTCTCAATGGATATTCTCCCACCAATGCTCCCTCGCACCCACGACCAGGCGTCGACCCCCAAGCGCATAATGCAGAACACTATCAGCGCCAGGATGGTTTCTGGCAGACTTGCGCCCGGGCGATTTCAAGTTGCCCACAACGTGCTGCCCTTGTGTTCTGTCTTGACGCGAACGCGTCTGTGGAGCCGTCTTTACCTAACGTGGGCTATGCGGGTGCTCGACGACATCATCTGCAGCTCAATGGAAATGGCCAGAAGTTTCTTTCATTGCTGCAGTCGCAGGGGCTCATGGCCCTCAACACGCTTGGCAAGCAGACTCGCTTCAGCGGAACGTGGAAGCGCAACATGTATGAGGGGTGGAGCGTGGTGGACTTCATTTGTACGCGTCTTAGGGGTGGTTACGGGCACAAAGCTGCTCCAATGTTATCCCTTCCTGTAAGCCTTGGTGGTTATCGGGATCACCGCCCAGTTCAACCATTGATATTTGGGGGGCTACGATGCAGGCGGCCCCGCTGTACTCCACCTCCGCGTTGGAACCGTGATGCATTACTACATGACCTTCGATTAGTGCGATCAGGCGCTAGTGTACTTCCCCCACGAGTTGCAGAGTTTCGGAACAATCTTCAGAGAGCGCTCGCAGTCAAGAGCCTATGCAGTCCATGGGAGGATCTAGTTGGGGAGGGGGCCCGCTACCATGATACGTCCAGCTTTTTCAACGCTGTGGAGGGGGCCGTTGTGGATTCGGCGTTGGGCATTTACGATATTCCCTCTGGAGCCCCTCAGCATCGTGAGTACAGCGATGCCACTCTTCAACTTATTCGTACCAAACATGCCTTTCAGCGTCGGATGCCGCATGCCCGGGCGGGTAGTTGGCTTGCTACATCGCTGTCCTCACAGTATCGCCACTTTGCCACGCTTGCCAAACGCGCCATTCGCTCTGAGAGGCGGCAACAGCTCGCCCGGACGGCGGCGGAGGCTGAGCGTGCTCACGAGCATCAAGACCTTCGCAAGAGTTTTGCAATTGTTCGGAAGCTGGCTCCCAAGCCTCAGCCGCCCACTGTCTCTGTGAAGAACCCGGCTACGGGTGGGTTATGTTGGGATGACGACGACGACTTTGAAGTTCGTTGCGGAGCGCTCTGTTCTACCTTTGATGCGTCGGCCGTCGACCTTTCTTACCAAGCTCCTTCAATGTTGGGCCCTGGGGAGCCTCCTGATTACTCTCGCGTAGGGTTGTACGAAGTTAGCGACGTGGGCACAGGGATCTGGAAGCTGCCGAATCATAAAAGTGGACCTGCGTTGAAACCATGCTCTCCCGATTCTGGCACGGAGTCTGAGGGGGCCATTGCGGAGTTGTTGAAACTGTCAGTTGACCAAGTTGCCCCCGTTCTTCACCAAACGTTCCAAGCTGGTCAGGCTTTGGCGTCCGCTCCCCAAAGGTTTAAAAATGGTGAGATTGCATCGCCTCGGAAGCCTAAGGGGGATGGGTCGGACGCCAAGGAGCACCATCGTACTTTACATTTGATTGGCCACGCTGGTAAATTGTATTCGGATGTTGCGATAATGCCGGTAGTGCGATCTATGTGTTCCAAGGTCTCTGATACTCAGTACGGTGCTCGGGCTGGCCGTTCCACCAGGGACGCGATTGCCTTGCTTGATGAAGTGCTTCGTCGATTTCGTCTATCCCAGACCAAGTCGTCTCCGTCAGCGCTGATGCTTGCAGCGGTCCTTGTCGATCTTGAGAAAGCGTTCGATTTGATTGACCGTGAAGACTTATGGGTGTCTCTCCAGCGCCTTGCGCTTGAAAGAGGCGTGGCCCTCACGGTGGAGGAACTTCACAACGGTACGTGCTACGTTGTTCGTGACTTAAAGACACAGCAACCCCGCCGAGCCCTCAGAGTTGGTAAAGGTGTTCGTCAAGGTATTGTTGAAGGCCCACTGTTGTTCATTGCGCTGTACGATGCTGTCACTTGTGACCTCCTGGAACATTTTCATGACTCAGATCTGGGCTTCGAGCCTGTTCTTGCCTACCACGACCCCTCCTTCTAGGTCAACCGGTTCACGGCAGCATTGGGGGAGGAGGACGAGGGTGTGGGGTGTGTCGACCTTTCGTTGATCAAGTTCGTCGACGATCTGCTGTCGCTCGCGGTGGTCAAGGATTTTGCCGCCGTCTCACGCTTTCTGTCGTTCCTAGTAGCTGAGATCGAGGTTGGAAGGTTGAAAGTGAATGCCTCGAAGACCGAGCTGCTGTTGTCCGTCGCAGGAAAAGGCTGCAAGGTGCTCCAAAAAAACATTCTTAGGAAGGAAACGGGCGTGCACATGGAGCAGGGAGGCCAAGCCATTCGCGTTGACGCTACTCCTTCGGTGAAGTATCTTGGGGTACGGGTTCGGCATGACGGTTCTTACAGTCAGGAAATTACCTACAGGCTCCGGGCGGCCAATGCAGCCCACGGGCGTTTGTCGCAGCGAGTCCTCAAATCTACCATTAGCCGGGGCCTGGAGCTACGATTCTGGAAGTCATTGGTCCAGTCGGTGGCTCTCTACGGTATGGAAATAGCAATCTTTACGCAGTTCAACATAAATACATTGGAGCGGTGGCAAAACAGAAAACTACGACACATCCTTCGTCTCCCGGCTCATCTTACCAAGACGTCCAATGTTGATGTGCGTCGTCGTGCACGTGTTCACACTATAGAATCCACTCTATTGTTCCGCCGCCTCCGTTGGTGGCAGCACGTGCTTAGCCCGGGTGTTTCGCCCTCTGCGGACTGCCCAGACACAACATGTGCTTTGCGTGCTGCCATATTTGGGCGAATTTCGTTCGAGACCAGTGGACGGCGGGCTAAAACTTGCCGGTTCGCACAGTGGGAAGAGGACTGCAAGAATCTGTGGAAGTCTCTCCGTCCAGGCGATCGCGTTCAGTCTCGCATTGACTTCCGCCGTTGGGGGGGTGACCCAGAGGCCACGGGACCTTGGCTGAAGTGGTTTTGTGCGGTTCGCCCTTCCGGCCTAAAGCGAGTTTTGAGCCACGAGTCCTCGGCGGACCTAGGTGCGCCCCGTGCTGATCAACCCGCTGTGGTGTTGCATTATTGTGATGTGTGTTGTCGGGGATGCAACGGGCCGAAAGGATTGGACAACCACAAATGTCGTGTCCACGGTGTCTATGCCAACCCTATATCTGCTCACGTTTCTGACGCTGATCTCGGTTCTAAGCAGTGCACTCATCGCTTCAAGCAGTTTGCTCGTGAAGACTCTCTGGTCAAACATATTAAACTACAACGCTGTCCAGTTCTTTTTCCAGCTCAAGTTGTCGGTCCTCCGCCTCCTCCTCCGCCTCCTCTTCGAGATCCTGATGCCGGTGGTGACCTTCCTGATGACTTGCCGCCATGTTTACCCCCCGGCCCTGGCCACGTTCAAAATGAAGGTGGTTTTCAGCAGCGGCTCCCTGGACTTGATCCTCCGGGGCATGGTCGGTTTCAGGGGGTGCTTGAAGATATTCCAGGTGGGTGTGAAATTCTAGATGGGGCTCTTGGGCTCGCTCCTCCGGGGCATGGTCGGTCTCGGGGCGGGCGTGAAGATATTCAGCGCGAAGGTTTTCCCCGGGGTCCTGGACGTTTTCAAGGAACTACGAAACCCAGTTCCTAACGAGACGCGGTTTCTCAGGGTGGACGTGAAGATCCCAATAGACTTCCGGGACTTGTTCACGCAGTCGGCGCCCCGGCTCAAGCAGCAATCGGAGCTCAAGTCAGGCAGGCAGGGCCTTCCTCGGCGTCTTCTTCTGATGTTCGCCCCTTTGGCCGAGGCACAGGCGAGGCGCCCGGCCGCAGCGGCGGCGCCCGCAGCAGCAGCCTCCAGCAACGCCCAGGACAGCTTGATGGAGCGGCGGGTGCAACACGCCATGGCGAAGCTGGTTCTCCAGCACGAGGACAGCCTCCGCGCCATGGCCCGCGACTCGAATTTCGTGGCGGCCCTCCAGCGAGAGGGTCAATTGGCCGTGGCGCCGGCCACGGGCGCGGACGCCTACCAGGCCGAGGGCAAGGACGAGCGCGACAAAGCGAAGCAGCAGGGCGCGGAGTACGGAGGGCATCCCAAGGGGAAGAAGCCCGACGCGATGTTGCGGATGCTCCTTTACCGCATCCGCGAGGCAGTGGAGGGCAACCGGGTCGCCGGGCTGGCGGCGATCGCTCAGGGCGCTCAGGCCCAGGAGGCAGAGGCGGCGCTGGCGACGGTACGTTGGCGAAGTACGCTGCCGTGGCCCAGGACATGAACGTCCGTCTGTTCGCCACTCGCTGCTTCTCTCATTGGTCCGAAAGATACCCGTGCCCGGGGCCAGCCAAGGTGAGATGGGCCGTCCGGGGGACTGGGCGCTTGCTATTGTGCCCGGTCAGCTTGCCCCGCGCGCGCCAGTGCAGCATCCGCGCGTCAAGACGCAGCGGCGCGCTCGATGGTTGGGTGTCTGATTGCAGCGACAAGCGATGGTTTTTGTTAGGGACGTCTCGGGGCATCGTGGTGCGTGCGCCGTTCAAAGCCGCCCATATGTGGCGGCGCCTGTCCCAAGAGTTGCATTTCCTCGCTATCCTGGCAACCAATGCGTCTGGGCCTGCCCTGAGGAACGACGTTGCAATGTCGCGCCCCCAGAGGGGCCGCAGCGGCCACGTCGGGGACGGCTCTGGAGGGCATGATATGTGCTCGAAAGCGTTTGTGGCCTGCCGCCACCTCGGCTAGGTACGGGGACCTGCCTGAAACCACCGAAACATACCCGGACCTAGCTGGGGTGAGCTGTGGCACCCCGTCTAGGTACGGGTATGTTTCTTGGGTTTTCATTGGGCAACCGTACCTAGCTGGGGTGATCCGCAGACGGCCGTCCAAGGGGGGCGGCCTCTGGCGACCTCGCCCAGGGCACAGATTCGCGATGTCTCTGCATCGAGCAATTCGCGATAGGGCGGTTGTCGCGCAATGACGTTCGCGCCAGAGTTGTTCGCATGCGCCCCCGAGTGCGCGTTGACCCCTCAACGCCCGGATGTGTGTCTGGGGTCGCGCCTCCGCAGTAGCTGGTCTACATCGACAACAACCAACGCAGGGTCGGGTACCCCGCCGATTCGAACGCACGTGCGATCGGTGCTAACGTGCGCCCCGAGAAGACAGCGGTCTGTAATGCTCGATCGGCTGTCGTTTCTACACTTGTGCAGCCGCCGTCAGCTTCGACGAAACGCCCCCCCGGCCCCTCGCCACCCTGTCTAGGTAAGGGTACGGGTATCTTTCGCGCTCGAGATTCTCGGTGGACACCAGCGAGAACGGGGTGGAGCAGACGAAGTGGATCTTCGCCGTCGATCACCCCGCTCACAACGACTTGCGCGAGGCGTTCACAGTGCTGCGCGAGAATGGCGGCCTGAAAGCGGCTCTGATCCAGTTCGGCTTCGACCACGGGCCGAGGAGCAAGCAGGCGAAGGTCGTCGAGACGGTGTTCAAGCTGGGCAAGGACAAGGGCTCGGGATCCAAGCCGGGCAAGCCGAAGCGAGCACGCGTGTGAGGGCGCTCGGTAGGCGGCGGGCCTCCTCTTCTGCTCCCCTCCCTTCCTCTTCTTCCTTGCCGTCGTCTGGCCAGTCTTTCATGTTGCGATTTTCCGGCCACTTTAGTGAGCTGTCTGCGCGTTCTTCTGGCGTGGCGGGGCGGCCCCACACCTCCTCGGAGGAGGGGGGGGGGGGCTCCCTCCACAGCGCCACCCCTAGGAGTGGGGTGCGTGGAGGGGGAGTTCGTGGCATCTGTTATCTCCCACGGTCGGTTGCCGCATATTGCTCAGCGCATGCTCCCCATCGCGCCTCCCACGCGAGCTTCAGCCTCTCGTACAGCGCGATTAGTTGCGCCGCTTCGCACGGCGATCTTAATCGAGCCCACCACGAGACCTCCAGTGCCGAGCTGACTCATGGGAGGTAGCGCGCCGAAAAGGTGCACTATTGTGTGCTGGGTCGCAAGACCACCCCTCCCCGCTCCAGCCATGGCCCGCGCCGCGATGGTCGCCTGATCGGCGAGTTGGACGACGTCTACAAGGTCGGAGAGGTGAGCACTAGGCCAAGGCACGGCGGCCCTGAACCTGGAGTGCGCGACCGACTGCGCCGATGACGGCCCCTGGGGAGCAAGTGCATCGGGGGGGCAAGCAGGCCCTCGGACTTCTGTGCGCGCATTGAGATTGACAGGGGAGGTGAGGTACCACGGCAGGAGGGACATTCGAGCCACGGCTGCTGCGCGTCTGCCAATCCCACGTGATCTAAACGCTCCTGGGGAGAGACCTCCAACCTGTCACGTCCCATGTGCGACGCCAGATCGGAGATCTGACTCTGTATCCCCAGCGGCCGCCAGCGCCGCCATGTATGTTTGTCGTCAACGTCGCCGTGCTCTTCGCCACTCCCAATTATTTTCCTTTTGGACCTACAGCTGTGAGAGCTTCCTCCGCGCGGGTTGGCTGGCAGAGATTTTGAGGCGCGCACGCGATAGGAAGGTTGCGGTTGTCAATTTTCAAAGTGCCGTCATGAAGTTTGGTATCCCATGGGCCATTGAGGGCTATCGTACTATCCGGACCCCGCGCACGACCAGAACAATCCGAGATGGCCGCTCCATTGTTTGTGATCGCGTGCTCTTTGCCTTTTTCAGAACATCGTCTTCGTCATGGTTGCATGGGTGGAAGACTTCACGGAATACGCCTCATACGTAAAGGCCCACGAGAGCGATATGTATTCAATTTGAGTGAATATGCGCCACTCAGTGAAGTTAGTCGCGCTAGGGTCGGGGAAGACCATCACTTCACGAGCGCGACACATCGCGAGTTCCAGAACCAGTTTGCGGATACGTGTAGAGCAGCCTTGGAGCAACCAACCCCAGCGAGTCACCCTTGTGATGACGATGGATGCGGTGCTGCCATGTCCCCTCACCTCCCATACGTGGGCAACGTTGACCAACGTTGCCAGTGCGCCGCCCCGGCTATGAATGGAACTCGCCGTTTTGCTTGCTCCTGACATTCCATTTGTGTTCCTCAACACGTCTGGCTAAACCTTAAAACAACAGGCAAAACGACGCATGGAATTTCGATGCCCGCAAAGGATGGGGAACTATTGACTACAGATGCGTGAGTGTGAGCGCCCCCCCACGGCATCGATGTTGCCCTTCTCCGTGACCTTCCCGTCAGTCTCGGTGGCCATGGAGATCGCCGCTTTGTGAAGGCGCATATCTATGCTGGTAGACGGGCCACGCGTGTTCCAGACCCGAAGCCGCACCGATGGGACCGCGACGCCCTCGCCAAGGACCTTTGTCTACTGCGAGACGAGTGCGGGGGCGTCCCGAGCCGCGCCGAGACCAAGCGCACACATCTTGACGACCTCATGCAGTAGCGTAGGCTCGCAGACCCGTGGAACGCCATCTGCAGAGAGGGCCTGCTGTGTTCCGCGCCGTCAGATTATTTCAACGTGCTGGAACGCGTGCGGACGGTTGCAGCGGCGCCGCAGTATGTTCTCCAGCCGAAGAAGATCACTGGGCACAGGCTGACAGACTAGACTTTCGAACATATCGAATACAAGCACCACCTCCAGAAGCGCCTGGCATACCGCGCGGGCCAGACCACCCACGCCTTCGGCCACTTCCAGAAACTGCGCGACGACTCGGCCAGAGCAGCAGCCAAGGCCGCGCGAGTTGACCTCCGCCATCGGCTCGCTGAGACGGCGCGGGAGGCAGAGGCAGCATATGCCAACATGAAGCTCCGCAAGCTGCATGCCGTGGTCCGATTTTGGCCCCCGAACCGGTGGCCCTTGTCGTCGCGTTCACCAGTCCAGTCACAGGCCGCGTGTGCATGGGCGCGGAGGAGGTGGAGGTCGAGGTCCGAGCCAACGCACTGAGCGCCATCTTCGACGGCGCGATCATCGACAGGGCCAGCGCGGGTGGACCGCCCGGCCTCCTTCCCGGGGGCGACGCGCGCATCGGCACCTACAGCGTCGATGGCGCCTCGAGGGCCACCTGCAGGATGCCGACGTGCAGGGGCGACCCCGTCCTCAAGATGACCCCGCCCGACGCCGAGAACGCGCGTCCTGGTGTGTCAGCTTCGACGCCGCCCGCGTTCTGCCCGCGCCCTGACGTGTCAGATTCGGCGTCGCGTCGGCGTCGGCTTCCCCGCCCGCGTTCTGAGTCGGCGTCGCCGCCCACGTTCTGCCGGGGTCACATTATCACGCCATGCGATGAATCGGGCATTGGACGATGGAAACTACGCCGTGGCGATGCTGCTCCAGTGCTCTATTAGGTATTTCAAGCTTGCCAAGCCCTCGGACACTCAGCCTGGCGATATAAAGATGGCGAGACTGTGTCTCTCTGGGGGCCGAAGGGAGACGGCAAGTGCGCTGCCGAACTATGAACGGGATATACCTTATCGGCAAGGTGTTCATGAATGTACCGGTGATGCTCGAACTCGTAAACGTCGCGTTAAAGTATCGCAGTTCGGGGCCTTGGCAGGTCGCTCCGCGCGAGATGCGCTTGCGGCGGTTGCCGCGGTCATTCGACGACGCCGCCGTGCAGCCGCGCGTCCAAGATCGGTTCTGGCACAATCCCTGGGGTGCCATTGGCAGCGCCCATTGACCTTGGGAAGGCCTTCGACCTGATCGATCGAGATGCGGCGCGGGATGCCTGCGAGAAGTTGGCCGCGAAACGACGCGCGCGACTCGCGCTGGAAGAGCCGCGCGAGGGCGCGCGCTACATCGCCCGAGACAGTATTAGAACCAATCGGCCCATCAAGAGTTCTCTCGTGCCGAAGGATGTCATGCGTGGGGGGGTGGGGGGCCCGTTCCTTCATGCTCGTTGTTGTGTGCGGCCTGCTCGCGTCCGAGCTCGAGCGCAGCCGCTTCGCTTCTGAATTTCTCGAAGTGCGCGTCGCTCCCGGCCCGGGATTGAGAAGTATTCGACATCCGCGCGATCTTTCGGGCGCGGGGGGGGAGGGGGGGATCGCCGCGTCGCCTATGAAGTCCGCCGATGACCACGCCGCCATTGCGATCGTCGAAAACTTTGATTCAGCCTCTAGGTTCCCCGCCTACCTGACGAACGAAGTCTCGACGGGGGAAGATTGGGGCGAAAGACGCGAAAGCCGAGACGCGGGCCGTCGCGACGGGTAAAAGGAGCCAGCGGCGCAAAGCCACGATGCGAGTCGAGCAGACCGACGCCGCAATGCGCACCACCCCCGCGCATGCCACTCCTGACCCAAAGCATCTCGGAGCTGAGCAGCGGTGTGATGGCACGATGGTGGAGGAGGTGGCCCACGGGATCCAGGGTGGAAGCGCAGCGCGCGCCCGTCTCGCTTGTCAAGCCCTTGGAGGTCATTTTAGTGTTCGGCTGCGAAGTCGATTGCGATGCCCACTTGTCCGCTCGACCCCCTCTACGGCCTCGGGGTCTGATGGGTAAGCGTGATTTCCATCGGCTTGGGCGCTGGCAGGCTCGAAAGTTCCGTTCTCTTGCGCGCGCTCCTGCCCGTGTCGGCCATGTCGGCAATGTCGAAGTCGGGGGGCTCGCGCGCGTCGCGACGGTGGCCTCTACGTTGCTCGAGCGTCGCGTCACCTGGCGGCCAGGATTTATCAGGCCCGCTGTCCCCGACCTCGCGAAAAGAACACCCCGGGGCCCCTGGCGGCCCGCGCAGGGCCCAGACGTGTTCGGGGGCCCAGACGACCAGCCCCTGAACCGAAAGTACGACCCCGCGCCTGGTCCAGGCCGCGGTGTTTGGCCGCTTCAGCTTCGAGGGGCCCCGCCATGGAGAAACCGATTCTCCGCTGGGGCTCCTTCGAGAAGGCTTGAAATAGCTTTGGGGAACGATGCCCCCCGAGGCCCGACAGGGGGTCCGCGGCGCCCACGACCTCGGCGACCCTGATCCCACCCCGAACCCCTTGTGCCCATTTCCAGCGCGCGCGGAGATGCGTGGCGGAGGGCGAAGCGAAGATGGCTGCCGGGTAGGCCCCCGCCCCTGACCTGATGATCACTGCAGTGCCCTCGCATGCGCCAAGGGCCCAAACGCCCCGCTAATCATAGTTTTCGGTTCGCTAGAAGTACGCCAATCCCGCGAAACTCATGGGTGACCGGCTGAGATCCATGAAGTGCCCGGGATGCTTCAACGCGCTCAGCCGAAAGGATACGCTTGTTCGCCACATGCAGCGAAACAGATGCTGTGCTTGGAGGGTGAAAGTGGGGGTCGGGCGCAGGGTCCCGGCAATGATGTCTTTATGGGCCATGAGTGGGCGATGCATCCTCGATTGCTGTGTTCGGCGGGGGAACCAATTCAAGCCCCCCGCCTGCGCCCATGTGCGAGACTTGGGGGGGAAGGAAGCAACGGGGCAGGGGGCTCGGGAAAGGCGACGAAGGCAATGTGCGCTGAGGGCGCAAAGAGACATGGTTGGAACAAACGAAAGCGGTCAGGTGAGTGTCGGACTCTGCCCAGCCAATCTGACATGCGGAACACTGCGCCTCACTTTTGGGGATTTGGAAGGCTAGGGCAAATTATGAATTCACATTGTGGGGAAAAGCATAATGTGAATTCACATTTTGGGGACAAGGAAAATGTGAATTCACATGATGGGAAAAAGGGAAATGTGAATTGACATTTTGGATTTTTGCGTAGGATTCTTCATGAAGGGGCCAGAATGTGAATTCACATTTTGGGAAAAAGGAACATGTGAATGCACATGTTGGGAAAAAGGGAAACTGTGAATTCACATTTTGGGAGAAACGCGGGGCCCATTCCAAATCTGTCTGGGGGTCGAGAAGTCGTCGTTTGGGAACATACGAGATCATCAATCGCACAATCAAGACACACTTGCACCCCACTTCGCCGCCCCACGCGCAATATGCAAGAACGCCCGCACGCATGAACGATAATGGATGGACGGCGCGTGCGCCCGCGCGGGCAACGCACGGGCACGAACGACTGGCCCTCAATGGCCGCCAGCATTGGATGTCAATCTTACCCGATCACATATATGAGCGATACACTGAGCATACATGGGCCATGCAGCCCCCGTTGTAGACCCCCTGTTGTGGCCCCTCCACTGTGCCCCTCCGCCGCCCGTGGCTCAAGACCCCGCGGGTGCCGCGCCTGGCCCGCCTGGCCCTTCGTTTCCGCCGCCTCCGCGTTCGGGCCATGTTCGCCCCGCTCGCCGGGGTCCCGAAAGGACTCAAACGCGGGGCGGAGGGCGTCCCAGAGGCCGGAGCCAACGACGACAAGGACGCGCCAGCCTCCAGCGGCGAGCTCCAGTGCCTGATGCGCCGCCTGCTGCTCCAGCGCGAAGCCGCCCGCCTGTCGGCAGCACGAGACGACGACGTGGCGCTGGCGCTGAGAGAAGACCAGACGATCGAGGTAGCCCTGGAGACGGGGCCCCAGGAGTGCGTCAAGACGGGCAAGGCCGGCCGCGAGGGTGACGACTTCAAGGGCCACCCCGTGGGCAGGATGCCAAACGCGCTTTTGAAGATGACCATCTTTCGGATCGCCGAAGTTACCGCGAACGGCCGCGAGAAGCTGATGAAAACCATGGAACAAGGGCCCTACCCCATAGAAACTGCAGAAGCCGTGGGTGTGCTGGAGAAGTAGGGGGACTACGTTCTACGTAAACCCAGGCGTTGTGGTGAAGGCCGCCCGTTGCTTCGAGATCAAGCGCAACAGCGAGGGCGAGGGTCGGGCGCGCTGAAGCTGGGCCTGCAAGCGCCGCGCCCACTTGGGGAGTGCGCTGACGGTGCTGCGCCTGGACGGAGGCGTGGCGAAGTCGGCGCGTGTCCAGCTCGGCCACGGTCGTGGCCCTAGGTCGAAGGTCGCCAAACAGATCGAGCAGCTCGCGCTCAAGGAAAAGACCACGGTCGGCAAGACGGATGGCCAGCAGAAGAAGCCGAGGAAACGCTAGACCCTGGAGTTCCCAGGCCATGCGCCGCCAACCACAGGTCCGCCCGAGCGTGCATCGTCACCCACTTCGCTTGATATTCTGACGCGTCAGAGGACCACCTACTAGAGTATTACGTGACACTAACCGCATGAATAGCGATCCGTACTTTTTGCAGTCCCTCTTCGTTGTGCTGTGCCTGTGTTTCCACCTCTCTCTCGGTGCCGAGATTCAGTAGCACTCCTTTGATGTGGGGCCCGTGGCTGGCCCCACTGCGGCGTGCGAAGTCGGGGGGAGGGCCGTGCTCGACAATGCGGTCGGGGGTGCGCCTGTGGCTCCGCCTCCGCCGCTGCCGTTCCGCGTCGCCTCCTTTCGCCTCCACTCTTAAGTCGGGCCCGTCATTCTACATGAGGAATATTCAAAAATAATTAAAAAATGGTCTGGGGACTATGTTTTGCATCTATATTTTGACAATTTTGGAGCATTTTTGGGGCATCTTTTTTGTTTTTCGTTGGCAATCCCCCTGTAGGGGGACACGCCCGACTTGACTCCTCTCCCTCCTCGGTCTCGCACCCTGGAGTCTTCGAGCTTGGGGGGGGTGCGGCCCCTTTTGGCCCCAGATGGGGGGGGGGGGGGGGGGGGGCGAGGGCCGCGCTCGAAGTGTGCCGGCTCCGCAGAGGCGGCGGCGCGCGAGCGCTGGGTCCTGGCTGCCCTGGTCTCACTGCGCTCCCCCCGTCGAGGGCCCACCCCGCGATGTGAAAACAGAAAACCAGATCGTGCGCCGATGTCGGTCGGTTTCGCTATGGCCCCCCCCGCACGAGGCGTCGGATCGAGAGTGCCCCCAAGAGGTGGCCGAATGTTTTGGTCCAGGGTGTCCAGAATCGACAACTGGATTGTGAGCTGTCAGATCCAAATCTATTTTGAGCACCATCCTAGTTGAAGGGCCGAGCGGCGATTACCCTGCCCTCATTTTCAGGGGGCGTGCTGGACCCCAGTCTATCTTCGACCGTTTCCCGCTTCAGGTTTCTATCTGCTTCTCTCTTTACCAATGGGAACGCGTAGAAGTAACCTTCCTCTTGGGTGGCCTCTGGCGCGGGCCCACTGGGACCCCCCGATCGTTGAGAGCGATGCGGGCTCACTCGTTTCCCAGGGGTCGCTATTGCTGTGCCACCGCTCTCTTCTGCCGACCGCCCGGTTGATTACAATTCGTGCGCGACCGCGCGCGCCGCGACACGCAAAGTTATTGGGTTTCGTGGTGCCGCCGTCGCCGAGTGCCCTGTCTGGGCCTCTGCCGAGCCGAGCCCCGAGCTGGCGCGGCCAAGTGTCTTGCAGGGCACAGCTCTCGTCAGGAGGGGCGGGAACGAGGGGCGGGCAGGACGCGCCGCTCTGAGTTCGTGTCGGCTGCCATTCAAGCGAAGCCCAGCGGCAGAGGTAAGAGGAGGACATCGGGGACTGGTGGAACCGTCAATCTGCCAAGTCGATTCGCGAGTTGCCCATTCAAATGCGGTTCTCGAGCAGATTTTTCGCGGCCGCGCGTTTTGCGGGCATCCTCTCGCAGGGTCTCGTTCGTCTTGGGCCGATTTCGCAGGGACGGGTTCTTTGCTTCAAGGGCGCCCTCGAGGGCGCGAAGTTATTCGCGCTTCGTGCTTCGGCTCCGATTCCTCCTCGTCCTCCTCTTCTCCCCTGGGAGGCGGCGCGAGAGCGCGAAGCTGTTCGCACTTCACGCTTCGCGCAGCGCGAAGCGCGAAGTTGGGAGCCCTTGTGGCTTTCAGGGGCCCTGCCTGCCCCCGGAGAGAGCCCCACAGGACGACGGAGAAAAAAGCTCGAGGCCAGCGCGCGCTTCACGCGCCAGGCGGCCTGGGGCCGCGCGCTGCGAGGGCGTGGTGCGCGTCGCCCGGGAGCTGCGTCGAGGCGGACTGGGGCTGTAGCGCCCCGGGCAGCGTGCAGCCCCCGCGGGTGTGCAGAGCTCGTTGGGGGGGCCTGGACAAGGTTAGCAGTGAGGCTGCCGCTTTCGAATGTGCGTCAGGCAGCGTGCGGCCCAGCTGGCGTCTTGGCTTCCCTCGAGCGTTCGTGCGCCTCTGCAAGGCTGCACGCCTCGCACTGGTACCGTCGGCCCAGATTGGGAGGTCGACCCTGCCAAATCAAGGGCACCCTCGTGTCCTGTGTCTCGCGACCCGTGCTTTCTACATTCCTGCGGCAATGTGGGCCTCGGAAGGGTCCTTTGTCCTCTCGCGCGTCCTGTCCAATCGAGTCCGACTGTGCCCCCTCTCCTGCGCAATCGCGCCTTCGCTCGCGGCATCGCGCGTGCGGGCCTCGTGCGCGAGAGGCAGGCCCGGGCGCATGACGCCACGCATCGGGTGTCTTCCATCCTGCCCTTGAGTCCCGCCTGCCACCTCCTCCTCCTCCTCCTCCTCCTCCTCCTCCTCCTCCTCCTCCTCCTCCTCAGTGCCGAACCCTTGCGTCTTCTGCCCCGTCCACTCGTAATACCTCCTCTCTGCTCGCCTCGTCTCCCCTGCCCTCCCCTCGTTGCTCGTGGCCCCTGTCGGCCCTTGCACCGCCGCTTGTGGATCGCGTCGCATGAGGCGGTGGCTTCACTGCTGGCCCTCCCGTTCCTCTCCTCCAGCGGGCCTCCTCCCACTTTCAGGACGTACTCCCCATCGAGGACACGAAGCCCATGGAGAGGCAGAGGGGTGGGGAGGGGAGCAAGGGGAGCCCTGCCCCTCAGCGCGGACGCCCAGGGTGTCCAGAAACCTCGATCCTCGATCACCTCATCGTCCTTCTCCGCCTCCTCCTCCCCGTTCGTTTTTCGCCATTAAGGCAACAAGGGCACAAGTTTTACTCGTTTTTGGCTTCTTGGGGCCGTTCTCAGTTTCTGGGACCGTCACATTACCCAGGACGAAGAGCTGGTCCCAGGCGAACGCCCCAGGTTTCAGGACCGACTTCCCTCAGCACCCGTTTTCCCCTGTCAGTTCCGAAAGTGTGGCGCTGGGAGCCTCCCTCCTCTTCGTCCTTGCTCGGTGGTCCCAGCGGTCTTGGAGCAGGAGGAGAAGTATTGTGCCCTATGGAAGGGAGCACCCTGTGGTCAGGAACTTGTGTTCAGCCTGTCGCGCCGCCGGTTCTGGTCCTGCCGCGCTTCGGCGCGACGCACTGGTCGACGACTGCAGTCACGCCCCAGTCCCCGAGCCTCAGCCGTCCGAGCCTTTCCCAGCCTGGTGCCCCGTGGAGCGGCGCGACGCGCTGTCCGCTTGCAGGGCATCGCGTGTCGCAGGGGCCGCCGCCATCGGGAGCTGTGAGACGGGGTCCATATGCAAACCGGGGTCAGCCGGGGCGATAGATCTTGCAGGATCCTGCAGGGCAAATGGGTGCATTGACCTGGGCCTGCGCGTAGCATCCTGCAAAGCTTCAGTGGCCTGGGCTTGCACCAAACCGGGTCAGTGCGTCCCCGAGGCCAGAGGCTTGGTCGAAGCCATTTTTCGATTCACCGATCAGAAATCATTAATACCGCGCCATTTTTTGGTGGATTCCCGATTGAGCCCAAGAAAGTCAAGAATCTGGACTGGTCCCTCGGCGTTTTTTTGAAGTTTCTCTCTTTGCAATAGCTTCGTAAATGTGGACCTGGGTTACTTGTTCAGAAAGCGCCTGGAGTGAGGTACATTCTCTTAGCGCAAAGGTTTCCTAACTGAGCAGGGGTGTAGTCGGCTCTCTCTGATTGACATATGAGCGACGCAAAAAGAAGCGGGATCGTTTTCGCCGACACTCGCTCGCAAGCTGCCCGCAGAAGGTAGCGCGTAAGCGTCCTCGTTTCCAATAGGGGTCTGCCGCGCGGGTGGCCCTGGCCAGCTGCGGCGTAAGGCCGTTGGGCCATCTCGCGTGCGACGCTCTTCTTTCCTGTCGCCCATGGGGTGCCCCCCCCCCCCCCCCCTTCGTCTCTTCGTGACACATGGGGCAGGCGCGGGGAGGAGGAGGAGGAGGAGGAGGAGGAGGAGGAGGAGGAGGAGGAGGAGGAGGAGGAGGAGGAGGAGGAGGAGGAGGAGGAGGAGGATGAACAGGAGCAGGAGCAGGAGCAGGAGCAGGAGGAGGAGGAGGAGGAGGAGGAGGAGGAGGAGGAGGAGGAGGAGGAGGAGAGGCGCCGCCAGTGGCCAGGGCGGCGCCGCGCGCCGCGGGGGCCGCGCAGGCTCGCCATCATCGACTCGGGCGCCGCGCAGCACGGGTCGGCGGCGCCGCCCGGCGCCGACCCGCTCGCCCAGCACATCCAGGCGCTCGCGTACTACGAGGCGACCTGCCGCCCCTCGACCAGGCGTGAGAGTGAGCTTACGCCGGAGTGACCTTTTGGTGCGGGCCCCATGGGGCCCCCCGATCGCTGAGCGCGATGCGACAGTGGCTGCTGGCGCGCTTGGATTTGCCAGCTTGCGCTCTTTGAGTCCGCGCTCGAAAGGTGACTCCTTGCCTGGGGTCACTCTTGCGTGCAGCTGACGCCTCTCCTCTCGCAGTCGGCGACTTTCCTCCCCAAACCCCGACTCTCTGACGAGAAACGAAGCCGCTCGACCAACGACTCAGGATGAGAAGCCCGTCCCCTGTCTAGGGACCCCGTATTGAAGAATCAAGACATCGGATGGCCGCCTCCTCTTCCTCAGTGCTTCGTTCCCGTCTCTTCTAGATTCGGCGTCAAGGCCAGGGGGGAAGTGAGAGGGGGCAGGCCTTCTTATATGGCGGCGGTGCTTCTCAGTAGCCCTCGCGCCTTCTGAGGAGCCGTCTGTGGCTGCGCAGAAGGCTTGCAACGCTTCTCGGAAGGCGCGAGGGTTTCCTGAGAAGCCCCGCCGCCTTCTGAGAAGGCCTGCCCCCTGTCACTTGCCCCCTGGCCTGGCCACCGATGGATATCGCAACGGAGGAGAGAGGCCATGAGGGAAATGGGCCCTAGATGTGTGCTGCTGGTTTCAGACTCTCGGGCTCCTTCCTGGGCCCCAGGACCATCGAACACCGATGCGGGGTGAAGCTCCGCCGCGGGGGGCAAGTGCCGACGTCCGGGGCCCCCCCCTCCACCAGGCGAGTGTGGTGGACACATGCCCGCCGCCTGGGGGAGCCCATCTTCCTGGACCTCGGGAGGCGAAGGATACTGGATGCGTGCGGGCCCCAGAGGCCCAAATCCCGCACTGCTGCGCCACACCTCAAGGCTTCGCCGGTCATGTCGGCCCGGCGCCCTGCCGGGGCCTCCCCTGCCGCCCACGGGGGACCCGAGAGAGCGGTCCCCCCGGGCAGGGCGCAGGCGGAGAGCCCAGCCTCGCATCCTCGTCCGCACCACCAGGCGTGCGGCGTGTGGGTGCGGCTGGCCGGGGCGCTGCGCCCGAGACCTCTTCGCCGATTGCCACCGAAGACGCCTGCGCCGAGCCATCGCCGCCCAGACGCCTGTGTGGCCAAACGCTGGGCCGCAGTCTTGCCAAGCTGTCGGGCGATGTGTGTTCCCCGGCCGCTGTGGAAACCCTTGGGGGAACACTGGGGGGGGGGGGAGAGCGAGGAGGAGGAGGAGATGGACGAGACGGGGGAGGGGGGGGGGGAGGGACAGGGGGAGGAGCAGAAGGAGGATGCCTCTTGGGGGCCTCTTGGGGCCTCTTGGGGCCTCCTTGGGGGGGGGGATTTCTGGGGGCCTCTTGGGGGCCTCTGCGGGCTTCTTGCGGGCCTTCTGGTGCCGCCTCTTGGGCGCCTCTTAGCGGGCTTGGGTGCCTCTGAGGGGCCTTTTTGGCTCTCGGAGGCCGTCTTGGGGGCCTCTCTGGGCCTTCTTGGGGCCCACTCTGAACAGTTCCTGGCCGTCTTGGAAGTATACTGGGCCGTCTTGGGGGCCGCTGCAGACAGCGGGGTCGGCGCACGCTTGCCGACGGAGTGAGGGCCCAATTCCACAGGAGCGTCATGTGACGAGTGGTTGGAATAGGGCCAAAGGTGTACCTTGCAAGTCTTGGTCAGCACTCTTGTTCTACATGTTTTCCGAGCCCTGTTAGCCCTAGCCCAGCTAGACGATGCAGCCTGCGGAAGCAGTTGGGACCAGACCGCCTTTCAAGATATGTGTGTGTGTGTGCTTTTGAGTAGCGGACGTGCAGGTTACACACTGCCTCTCGCTTTGCCCGCCAAGCATGGGAAGTCGCGTGATCGTTCGACCTTCAGTTTTCGTGTGTTGTGAACTGTAGTGCTAATCGGGATTCCGATACGGGGCAGCGATTAATGCATCAATAGCGCGACAGATCTGATTGTGACGAGTGTGCAGCATCATTGCAGTACCGAGTCTGTTGCGCGAACGAGCGACAGCATGTTTCGCACTCTGCACTCCGGATTTCCAGCCTTCCGTCATTCATCCATCAACCTCGCCACCATCCCAGGAGGGTGTCCCAAGTCTCAAAGTGGCAACTGACGTGCTGGCTATTTTTCCCTTTCCCCCTCTTGCCCCTTCGCCTCTTTCCCCCGTCCTCCCACGTCCCCCCTTCGCCACCTCCCCTCGATTCCCATCCGCTCCCCCTTCCCCAATTCCGTCCCATCCCAGACTCCTGCACCTTCTGCACCAGCTGCCTACCAGCTCCCATCCGACCAGAGGCGTACTACCAGTCCCTCGGCTACCCGCCAGGCAGCGGCATCAAGGGGGGAGGAGGAGGAGGAGGAGGAGGAGGAGGAGGAGGAGGAGGAGGAGGAGGAAGAAGAAGGGAAGTGAGACGTGGACGAGGAGGATAATAGCAGGGAAGCAAACATATTGTGACCAGGAGGAGGAGGAAGATAACGAGCGGGGTGAGAAGGAGAACGGAGGTAGGAGGGTGCAGGCAGAGAGGTTGGAGCATGAGCAGGGGAGGAGGGTGAGGCTGAAGAGGGGAAGACCGCGGCGGGTGCGACAGGTGCGCCCAGTGCGCCAGGTGAGCCAGGTGCGCTCTTTTTTTTCGCGTTGAGTGTGTGTGTGTGTGCTTCAGAACATATTCGCGCCCACTCCGTGCCAACATGTTATGCAGCAGGCGGAACGCAATGTTCAGCCCGCCCAGCGATGGGGGGATGTGAAGCCCAGATGCTGCGCTGCGCGCGTGCATCAGAGTCGTGCCCTCTCCAAGGCCATCGCAAAAGGTTGCTGAACACGAGAGGCGCCGTGCTCACACTGTGTTGCTCTTTGTCCGAGTATGGGGCGCGTCTTGTCCAGCGTGTGCGCCTCCATGTGTTGATTGTATGCCTGGCAGGGGCGGTGTGTGTGTGCGTATGTGGCGACTTAGCTGCGAACGTGGCCTGACCTTGCTGCTGCACGGAGCGTGCACTCCGCCACCGCGTCGGAGGAGCACGTGCGCGCGCGTGGGGGAGAGGGGGGGGTAACATTGGCACACTTGTCGGCGGCCCCGCGAGCGAGGGAGGGGTCCCTGCTAATGAGGAGCAGGGATGGAGGGCGGATTGCCCATCGGATGGCGGACGTGGCTTGCCCGTCCGCTCAGGAGGGCGCGCTGCTCATCGGACGGCATCCTAAAGAGCACTGGCAGAGGTCCCACGCTGATTGGGAGTAGGGGCGGAAGGGCGGACGGGGCGGGGCAGCACGGGCGAGCTCTCGCAGTTCTGGGCGATCTTGGTTGCAGTCAGGAGGGGTGAAGCTTCAGGTTTCCCAATGCGCGGCGCGTCTTGCACAGTGTGAGTCCGCCACCTCGGCTCGATTCACTCCGGCTCCCCTCCTGGCTCTCCTCTTTCCGAGTTCCTCGACCGCTGGGGCGCTCGGGCATATTTCGCAGAGCACAAGAGATCCTGCTTTGTGTACTCCTCCTCGGCCTCGCCCCTGCTCCGACTCCTCGTCCTTCTTTCCCTTCAGGTGCTCCCGCTCCACCCGGTAGGATTCCGCTCATGGGCCCCACGCCGCAGGTAGCCGCCTATAGCCCTCGCGCAGAAGATCGCTGGAGGCCGCAGGGAACGGCGAGAGATCGCCGAAGGCAACGGACCATCGCCGAAGACCACCAACGACCGCCGAAGACCGCCGCAGGCCAGTGGGTCGCGAGGAATCCACGGTCGAACACGTAGCGTAGCAGGAGGCTGGGCACGCACGACGCGGCCCAGCCGGGCGTGAGTTGGATGCACATGTGGTCCCACGCCCTTCCAGCGCTCAGCCCTCCTGTTTTGCAGGGCCCGCCGGCCCGCCGCAGGCCTCTCCGGCGCGTGGCCTCCGGAGGTTCCGCACGCGGGTCCAGCCGCGCGCCCAGACCGCCGATGGCTCGATAGTTCCGTGCCGTGGCGCCCCAGACCTCTCGCCCGTTTCCCTGGGGGCCCCCAGCTCCACTGCGACTGCCTCGTGGGCGGTCATTCGTCTCCGTCCGTTCGCTCGAAGGCGTTCGTCCTCGTCGCCCTGGCCGCCCTCTGGCCGTGGCCCCCTGCCTCACGGGTCCGTGGCCACGCCCACTGGCCCCCTGCCCCCGCCACCTCAGGCCTGCCGTGCAGTGCCCCCGGCCCTCTATGAGCTCGCACTGCTGTGCTCGAGAGCTCGGAGCACCTTTTCTTGGTGGTCGTCGCTCGTTCCCCTTCCTCTGGCCTGCCCCTGGCCCTCGCCCCAGCTCCCCTCGCCACCTGGCCCGGGAGCCATGGATGTTCGCGGTGGACGTCGCTGGTCCCCCCTCCTCTGGCGAGCCCCTGGCCCTCTCCCCCAGTGTAAGATCCAGGCCACGCGGGCCGCCTGTTTTCCGAACGCGGCCTCGGCAGGCCGAAACCGCTGACAGATTTCAGACTCGACACTTGGTGTCTCTGTAGGTCTGGGCGTGTTTCTACACTCCCGGTGCAATCCCCGCTCCTCCTGTCCATCCCCAATCCGCTCCCCTTCGCACAGGGCGAGGCTGTGCGTTGTGCACGTCACTACCCCTCACAGCCAGTTGTGCCCCCTGAGTTTCTCCTCCGCCCTGCCCCCCCTCGTCGTTGTAGGCGTTCTACCTGTTCGGTGCGCGCTGTGCTCCGACAGCATCCCCCCTCGCTGGCTCCAGACCGCCGACGTCACATGTCACGCTTGTTCCACAGCGTGGGCCCCTGGAGGTCTTCCCCAGGACCTGCCTTTCCTGCCGGGCCGTTTTGTTGACGGTCCGGGGGCCCGGCGATGGCACGTCGGACGCCGAGCGGAGCAAGAAGCCGCCGCTTTGTGATGTGGCACGGCGCGGGGGGATTTGGGCTCCTCCCGCCCCGGGCGGCCTGGCAGGTCCCGTGCTCCCCGCGCTGGGCGGCCGAGGCTGGCCGCTGCCGGGGGGCCCCTGGGCCGCCCTCCCAGGAAAGCCGAAGCCAGCAGTGCGGACAGCTTCGGTCCCCACCCTTTGGGGATTGATGGGCCTGTTTCCCACCACCACCACCATAAGTTGGAGGGGGAAAGCAGGAGGAGGAGGGGGAGGAGGAGGAGGAGGAGGAGGAGGAGGAGGAGGACTCCCTCCGCCTCCAACTTATGGTGGTGGTGGTGGAAAACATGCCCATCAGGGATGGCTCCTTTGGTTGGCCCCTCTGCAGGGGCCTCTGGCTCCATTTGCTTCTCGGCTGCTCCTCGCTCGCTCGTGGACACGTCGTGGGGGCTCCCTGGCCACGGTGTTGACGCCGAGCTACACCGTCTCGAGGCCTCGCCGTTCGGGGGCTCTGCTGCCTTCTTCCTGGCCAGAGCCTTCGACACGCGTGCGCAGCCGCACTGTCAACGCCACGCCCTCCTGTGACATTGCTGCGCCCCTGCTGTGAACGCACACCGCCTGAGGCGGCGGAGAGCTCGAGTGTCTCATCCATCAATCGGGGGTGGACAGAACCCCCACCAGTGACGCGTCGATTAGTGAAGTGTCCGTTTTCGGTTCTCGAGATGGCGCCGTGGCCGTTATTTTCCAGGCTTGCGCCCGCCAGGTTTGGGCCTCAGGTCCTTTTAACTGAACCACGTTTTACTAAAGGGGGGCCTGTCCACCCCCGAATCACATGGCCTTCGAAGACCCCCCCCCCCCGGACAGGCGCCGCGACGCAGGCGATGGGCGGCCCCCAGCCGGCCATGCCCGCCCTCTGCGCGCCGCCGCCCGCAGCTCTGCCCTCGCACGGGGCCGCCGCCCCGCCGCCCCCGCGCGCGCGCGCTCGCGACGGTCTCCTCCTCCTCCTCCTCCTCCTCCTCCTCCTCCTCCTCCTCCTCCTCCTCCTCCTCCTCCTCCTCCTCCCTCCTCCTCCTCCTCCTCCTCCTCCTCCCTCCTCCTCCTCCCCGCAGATACGGTGGGGGCGTTGGTTAAGGGATGTGCCCAGGAGGCGTCAGGCCCTGGGAGATTCCTTATCAGATGAGTGCCGCAGTGCTCTCCTTGGCCGGTGCACCACTGGAGTTCCGCTGGCTTCCAGACCCTGGGTTCCTTATCCCATGGTTCCTTATCCAACGCCCTCACCGTAGGGTCGGCGTGAATGCGGACGGAGGATCGCGCCGCGTCGCCGATGCATCGATGGTGCGGTTCGATGTGGAGCCCGACGGTCTTCACGCCGACGGCGCCGATGCATCGCCGACGTCGTCGATGCATCGTCGCTGCATCGGCGATGCATCGCCGATGCATTGTCGATTTTTGCGCGATCCTCGGGCCTCGTGTGCTTGCATCCCATCCACGAGTCGTCTGCACGAGTGACCAGGTGGGGCCCTCTTGCACCCCTCGGCGAGTCCAGCGCCAGAGCATTTGGGCCCTGGAGCATCTGGGACACACACACACACCAAGCACGCACACGGCCAAACACTGCACGGGGAATGGAGGCCCGAGCGATGGCAGGGGCCGTCGTCACGGGAGTGCCCGAGAAACCTGTAGGACCAAAGGGGAGGAGCGAAGGGGGAGGAGGACAGGGCATGGCGCTGCGCGGACATCTCGTGCGGCCCGAGCGGCGACTTACATGAGTTATAATGCATAACGGCACCCTCAGGTCCAGCGAGAGCGGCCACGGCACTTCAAGGTCCATCGGTTACGAAGGCCCTGCTGTCGGTTCCGCCAACCCTGGAAGATGTCATGCAGGACGGATGACATGAGCGGATGCGCCCACGCTCTCTTGGGCCGTCTTGTCCCAATAGTGGGGGCTTCTTGGGCCGTCTTGAGCCATCTTGGCGCCTTGGGCCGCATTGGGGCGTTCTAGGGCTGCCTTGGGGCTCTCTTGGCAGGCCTGGTGGGCCGCCTTGGCGCGATCCTTGGGGCTTTGTGGACCGTCTTTGGGGATCTTTGGGGCCTCGTGGGCCGTTTTGGCGCGAGCTCGTGGGCTCTTTGGACAGCCTCGAGAGATCGGAAGGCAACAGAACTGAGAACACGAAGCTCATTGAAAAACCATTGGGGGATTCATCATTGCTGCATACCGGTGACTTGGGGGTCTGAACGGGGTGCCTTCGGAGCGCTCCTCAGCTTGAGTTCCTGCGGGATGGTGTGGAGGTTGTCGTGGGCCATCTGGGAGTGATCTTGGATTGCTTGAGGGCCCTCGCGGACCGGCTTGCACGTGAGCCGTCGAAGGAGAGCGACCCGGCGGCCTCCGGGGTGTACTCGGCGGTGGGGGGCCCCGGGCGCGGAGGGGATCAAAGGGGCGGGGCTCTTCCCCGACGCAAGGGCGACGTTGCTCGATCTCCTTCCGACTGTTGTGCATTCCGGGCGACGGGCGCTGCCCCATCGGGTGGACGCGGCCGCCCGCCCAAGTTTCTCTCGCACGCGCCTCGCGCCAAACGCAGGATGGCACCCAGGTCCGCCGATTGCTGGTGGCCCATTCCTTCGGGTGCTCTGTTGTGGGGGGGAATGTTTGCGCTGGGAGACAAACGCGCGAGTGACGGCCGTCGGGGGACGAGTATCGAGCTAGAGGTTTCGAAGTTTTCTGGCGTTTCTCTGGCGTTTCTGTTGGTTCTCGATGGTTATCCACAGTGGGGGTGAGTTTCGTGCAGCTGCGCCTCGCCGCGAGCCGTCTGGGGTTGCCCGGATCGCCCCGAACGGCCGCCGGATACTCGAGCTATGACCCGACGGCCAGGCGACGAGGTCCGGGTCGGACGAAAGGGTCGGGAGCACGTTGGGGGGGGGGCGGCGTGAGCCCAAGGCGGGGTCAGAAGCGAGCCCAGCTGGAGGCTGGTGTTTTCCTCCTCCAGGGGCTGCGCGGGGCGGTGTTTCTGGAACCCGGCCTCCGGGCCCGCCCCCCCAGCGACGTCCCCTCGAAGCCCAGACCCCCGACGTCATGATTTGCTCATAGCGTCGATGCGCGGCTGCCCCGGCTGACGCCAGGGGAAGTCTGGCGGCATGCGGGCGACTTGAGGATCCACCCGCTAATAGCTCTTTGAACCAAGCGGTCCTAGATCCCACGTGCCAGAGCTGTAGAGGGGACAGTTGGCTGGGCCGACAGGCCTCTTGAGTAAGGTCCAACGTCAGGCAGCACAGACACAAGGCGAATCTCCGACGAAGCAGCAGGAAGCGGGAACGAGTCCAGACGAGGGCTGAGCGAGGGGCCTCCTGCCCCAGAAGGTTACTCGACTCGCACTGCTCGAGCGGTGAGAGGGCCTCTGGACGGCCCTTCAGGACGGTGCCCGACCCGGCCCCTGGTGGGCCACGAGGCCCTCGAACTCACAGTGCGAAAGGTCCCACACGGCCACCCAGCCACTTCTGGCCGCTGGGCCTCGAAAGATGGCGCAACGCAGGGCGTGGCCAAACCAGGGCGGAAGGGAGGGAAAGAGGGAAGTACGTATCACGTATTTCGACCCCCCAGCTTCTCAGGCACGTCTAGGTATACACCAACACGAACAAACCTTGCGATGACGTAGGAGGAGCGAGGGAGGGGCTACGAGCCGCGCCTTCCCGGGAGGGCTTCGAGCCCCGTCCTCGGGCGGGCCACCTCGGGCCGTGGCTTTGCAGCTGCCACGCCCAGCTGCACGCCGTCACCTGTCAGACTGCGCAGGCGACGGATTAGGCGTGCTGCCAGCGGCCTGTATGCTGCTGGCGACTTCTCCAGCGCCGCGGCCATCTCCGCGCCCGGAGCCGTCCAGAAGTGCTCACCTCTCTGGATGTCAGCGTCCTGCATCGGCGCACGTCGCTGGATGAGGACATGCGCCCTCGTGTCGCGCTGGAGGGAGCTTGACGCAGTCCAGCGCCCCCGCCTGCCTCGGGATCTCCAGGCGCCCCCCCCCACCGTTCGCCACGAAGTGGGCCGCGCCCGCGTGCCTGATGCCGTGGGGCGGGCCGAAGGCCTCGAGGCCGAGCCTGGCCAGGCTGGCACTCCATGCCCGCCTGTACCTGCCGTGGGCGATCGGGGAGACCAGCTCGTCCCTGTCCAGGCCGCGGGCGAGGCAGTGGATGATGCCCTTGGCCAGCTCGGTCCTCAGCCCGTCTTGACCTTCTCGCCCCCCGTCCTGTCACCCAGCAGCAGCGCCAGCCCCCGCCCGCCGCGTCGCTCGACGCGCCGCAGCGCCTCAGCTCGGCCCAGTCCTGCCCCCGCATCCAGCCGTCCAGCTGCACGGCGACTGCGCGCGCCTCGTGGACCAGGCCCGCACGGCACAAGTCCATGATGATGAGGCCGAGCCCTTGCAACGGGATGGGCTGGCCCTCCTGCCCCTGCTGCTGCCTCGCCCTTGCCTGCAAGGCGCGGTGGGCCAGGGGCAGGAAGTTGCGATGATCCTCGAAGATGTGCATGGAACCGTTGAAAAGCATGCTGCGCTTGGCGTACCCGAGCCCTCTGACGTAGCGCTGGTCCGCCAGGTACGCCGCGAGGGCCTTGTCCCGCTGCTGCACTGTCTCGAAAAGTACGCCTACTCTCTCGATGTCGATGGGAAGCTCCCTGACGTCTCTCATAGGCCGCGACTGTTCTTTCATCCACCGCGCGTAGGGCCAGTCTGTTGCTGAACTCCAGTTTGTCGGAGGCAGCGTTCTGCCACGCCAGAGATCCTCGAGACATGAGCGGAGGAGGTCTGTGCGTCATGCGCACTGCCTCGGAAACCTGCCGCACCACCACAAAGAACACGAGCCACCATGACGATCGTGAGCGTGGTGCGAAGCTCTCGCCGTGAGCGGTGCACGCTGCTTCCCTCGCCGACGCCACCTCGCAGGCCGAGCCAGCCTGCGTGGATGCCTCGGACAGGGCGTGGTGGTTCAACCGCTCGAAGTGGAAATCCCCCCCGAGGTCCCACAGCAGCGCGCAAACCCAGTCGAGGTCGGTCCCCAGAGCGCCCAACGCCGAGTCAATCTGGCCAACGTGCGCCGACGCACCGACCCAGCGCGCCAACAGCTGCGCCGCCGAGAAAACCAGGGTAAGCCACAACCGGCACGAGAAAGCACCAGCTCCGACGCACGTGCACTGTGATGGTAGCCCCCCTGCTCTCCACTGCGACGTGGTCGTCGCCGATGCCCTCGCCGCAAAACGGGTTCGGCAGCCGACCCCGTGCACTGTGATGGTAGTCCCCGCGACTTCCCACTGCGCCGCGATCGTCACCTTGACCGTCCGAGCGTCTTGTGCACCACCCCGAACTCCCGTCAGCATCGCCCTCAGCAATTTCGGGGTATGCCTCCACTTGTGCTCCTCCTTGGTCGCCTCCGCCGCTCCGATGGACAGACCCCGGCTGGGCCCGTCGGCCGCGCCGTCCTCGGACGCGACCCACCTCGGGTAGTCCTTCGCCCCGCGCACGAGCTGCGCCGCTGCCGCTTGCCTCGCCAGGCGAAGTAGGCCGGGTGCCGACGACCTCCCCTTCGTCAGGACTCCCACCGATGCCAGTGAGTCCGAGAATATCAGCGCCCCCTTGCCCCAGAGGGGCCACGATCGTGCGCAGCTCGAGGAGGTCGGCGTGCTCCTCCTGCGCCCACCGCCCCTGGACCAGGAGCGACCACCTCGCCACTTTCGTCCGCGAAGTATCGGCAGGCAGCGCCGGGCCCCTCGCCCGCGCAATCCGCGTGTCCCCATGCCCAGTTCACTTTGTTCTGTGCATGTGCAACTGCGCACTTGCTGTGCAGGTGCGAACTGGCTTGCCAACGTGGCGGCTGTGTTCGCAAATTCGCATCGTGCCGCATCCCGGACGCCGCTTCCGCTCCCTGACCTTTGCCTCGGAGCCGCCGACCAAAAAAGTATCCCCATGCCCGATCTTCCCCTGCGCGCCCTTGCTGACCCTGGACCAGTCGGGCAAGATCATCTTCACCGCCTCGTAGTATGCGCGCCGCTAGGCACTCCCGTGCTTGAACTCCGTCTCGCTGCCGCCACGCGCTGCCGTCGTGCCCCTCGCGTTGCTCAAGATCGCGAGGTGCTCGTCGTTCGTTGTGGGGACTCCCACCCAGCTCTCGGTCACGCGTGCGCAGCTAAAGACCCGTTCCAGGCTCAGGAGGTCGCCCCACGCTCACTCCAGATGGTGCGGGTGCCGTACCAGCGCCGTGAAGAGGAGGCGCTCCCTCCGTATGTGCTCGGCCACCTTGAGAGGAGCGCCAGGTGGCGTCCCGCCGCGTCCCCCGCGGGCGCGAGATGAGCCATCCACCACCAGCGTCACCTGATTCACCTGAAGAGCAGCTCCAGCTCGCTCGGGGCCACCAGCTCGTAGCTCGGCCCCTTCAGGAGGTCTGGCGCCTCACGCCAGACCCCCCGCGGCTTCGCCGCGTCGTCCGTCAGTTTCTCGACCCCGAGAAGAGCTCCAGAAGCCTGGATATCCCATCGGCGGCCCCGCGCTCTCGTCGTCCTCCTCGCCCTCCACGTCGACCTCGGCTTCCACGGCGTCGAAAGCCTCGTCGGCCCTGACCGTCCAGACCTGCGGGTCGCCCTTCCCGACCTCGTCGCGACACTCCTTGGGCCCCGCCTCCGTCAGCGCGACCCCGTAGCCCTCCTCGGACGCGTCCGCCATGTAGGGCGACCCCGCTCCGCCTCGAGGTTGGAGACGAAGTAAACCGACAAGCTCGCCAGTGCCATCAGCCCCGACCGCACGGCCTTTAGGGTCGTCACGTTGCGGCCCAAATCCTCGCCCGAGTGGTCCTGGGCCCACTTGTAGATCGCGTCGAGGATGGCGAAGCCAGACCGACATACCATAAGCGACCAGGTCCACATCCCCAACACTGACGACACCCGCGATGGCGTGGAGCTCCCATCCATCGCCAGGCTCTCTGTGGCCAGGACCAGCTCCTTCGTCTTCCCGGGGTGGGCCATCGCCGTGTAGGGCCGACCCTGTACCTTGCTGCCCAGGCCGTTCTTCATGCCCAGGCCCCAGTCCTCTTGTGTGCACCTCGAGGCCTCTCTTCTGCAGCGCCTGCTCCACCGCCTCCTTCTCCACGGTGATGTCCCCGCCCTCGGCCTCCAGGACCCTGGACCCGATGTGGTCGTCAATGTGAAACATCATCATCAGCGAGTGCGTCTCGGAGCTCGGCGTCGCCAAGCCATGGGCCAGCCCCCCAATCTGGTGGCCCCGCGCGCCCTGGGTGCTCTCCGCGAGGCTCGAGTGGGCCAGGAGCACAGCCCGCCCAAGAGAGACCCATCGCGGGAGCGATGGCGCCAACACTCCCCCTCCTCTCCGAAGGCTCCTCGATCGGACCCCCCCTGCTCGCACGAACACTTCCCCGAGGCCCCGAGGCGCGAGGTCCTCCGGCGCACAACTCTCCGCCCACTTCCGGCTCCACCGCAGCCCGTGGAACCAGTCGGGGATGCCCCCCCCCGCGAGAGAGACCAGCTCCTTCGCGCCCGGGATCTCGGGCGACAGATCCAGCGAACTCGAGGCGCTCGGTGGGCCCAGCCCGTCCGCGGTGGCTTTCGAGATCTCATGCTGAGACGGCGACAGTCCCAGACGAGACGCGGGGCCACGACCTGGGCGGGCACCTCCCCACCCATGTTCTGCACCACCGTGAAGACCCCCACCTTCTCCTGCACGGCGTCGGCGCAGGCGAGCTTCCCAGCCTCCCACATGCGCAGCCCCAGCTCCAGCCTGTCCTCCCCGCGCCTCCACCCAGGGTCGCTGGAGCTGCTCGTCTGGTAGTACTTCTGCCAGTCGATCTCGTCCTCCGCCCGCAGCATGAGCCCCTCCACGTTGCCGATGTATGGTGCCGCCGACGCCGACAGCCTCGCAATGCAGAGGCTCCTCGTGCCAGGTCTGGGCACCGACGCCTGCTCTGCCATCGAGTCGCAGAGATCCCCCTTCCTCAACTCCCCCGTCTCCCTTCGCCCTCCGAGCTCTCCGCCCGCGTGCTCCATCGCCTGACCCTTGCCCGGGCGGCCGAGGGCCGCCCTGCCTTCGCCGATGGTCCCCCCGTCGGCCCCCTCGGCCAACTTCTTCCAGAGCGCGGTGATGGCCGCCCTCTGCGCCGGCGTAGCCCTCGACCACGCCGGCGACGGGACCTTCGCCTTCAGCTCCCCCGGCGCCCTGCAGTGCCTTCGGGCCAGCGAGCGCATCGACGCCGCCTGCCTCGGAGGCCTCCGCCGCGTGGCCCCCCCTCGTGCTCGTCCTCGAGGTCGGGGCCCAAGGCCCCCGCCGCGCCGAGCGGGGGCGTCGGGGGATCTCGAAGCGGATCCCGCTGACGCTCGGCTCCGTCGAGGAGGAGGAGGAGGAGGAGCAGGAGGAGGAGGAGGAGGAGGAGGAGGAGGAGGAGGAGGAGGAGGAGAAAGAGGAGGAGGAGGAGCAGGAGGAGGACGCTCGGATCCCAGTCATCTGGGACCACCTGAGCGTCGAGTTAACGATGAGAGAAGCCCTCGAACTGAAAGAGCAGCGCCTCGATACTCGCGCGAGCGCAGCCCACCAAGGCGCCGCCCAGCACGAGCGCCGCCGCGACCCGCCAGAGAGCGCGCTAGTCCGATCCCCCCTGCAGCCGCCGACGACCTCCTGAACCGCTGGAATGCACAGCTACGCGGACTCATGCAGCCGGTGCGGGCTTGGCAAGAGGGAGCCGCAAACCCCCTTGCCGCAACCTATTTGTCCGCGTGGCCCCGACTCGCACCGTCCGCCACTCCAGGCAGGTGCTTGTCGATAGCCGCCTTCCTCTTGAGCCGCTCCGCCACCTCGTCGTCCGCCGCGACCGGGTCGAGGAACTCCTCCGCGTAGGCCCAGTTCACCTTGCTCTTCCGTTTGGCGCCGTTGGTCGACTTGGGACGCTTCCGGTCCGATACCTGCTCCACCATCGCGCAGGCCTTGAAGATCGACTAGGGACTAGAGCCTGAGGCACGCGAGCTCCGCCGCTTGAGAGTTGATGAGAGCGTCGAACTCACCCGCCGTCATCGTCCTGTCCAAGACTGCGGCCAGAACGTAGACCTCCGAGGCAATTCAGCACTTGGAGAGGTCCTTGGGCCGGATCCAGTCTTCGAGCTCCAGCCGCGCGCTCCTCTTCGACTTGTGCAAGCGAGAGAGGACAGAGGGCGCGACGCGGGCCTTCACACCTCCAGCGCGAGCCCCTCCGACGTCACGATAGGAGCGCAGCGTGGCCAGGAGCCCGTCCTCGGGGTTCCTAGACTCGGCCTCGAGCTGCGCGAGGGTCTCTTAGACACGCCCGCCCCCGAGGGGTCCGAGGAGATCCTGTCCCAGGAGGAGGAGGAGGAGGAGGAGGAGGAGGAGGAGGAGGAGGAGGAGGAGGTGGGGGAGCTCCCCTTGGTACCCGCGGCCGAGTGCACCTCCACCACGCGCTCGTGCTCCTTCAGCGTCTGGATGACAGCGCCCACCTGCGGGGAGGTCGGCGCCGCGCCGGCGGCCTGGCCCCCCTCCTTTCCTCGCCGTCGCTCTCGAGTGTGAGCTTCTTCTGCTTCTTCGGCGGCGTGCCGACCTCGCCCTTGGAGTTCCGAGCCATGCTGTCGGCAGGGGAGGCCATCGTTGTCTGCAGCGTGTGCTGCCCTCGAGCCAGCTCCGCGAACAAGTGCCGTGGGTCGGGTTCGTCGTCGGAGTCCGCGACCGGGGTGCCCGCCACGAAGGCCGTCTCCGACGCGTCACTCTCGGAGTCGCCAGGGCCGCGAGGCCCCCGAGCCCAGGGGAGGGCGTAGAGGCCCGCGACGACGCAGCCCACGGACGTGAGCAGGGACTCCAGCTCCCCCGTCTCCCACATCTCCTCCGCCAGCTCGTGGTAGCGGTTCGCCTCCTGAGCCGCTTCGCCCGCCGCCACCTCGGAATCGCACATGCCCTTCAGGAGGGGGCCGAGCCCGAGGGAGCGCCAGACCCGCCAGCCCAAGACGGCGACCGCCAGAGTGAAGCCGCCCGAGTGGTTCAGCCACGCGAAGCTCAGCACGTCCACGGCGCCCCCCGCGATCCAGCTCACAGAGTGCCTCCTCGTGCCCTGCTTCCTGCCACCCTTGGAGGCAGGCCTGCCCCTGGGCGCGGGCTTGGGGCCTGCCCCCTCCTCGTCGAGCTCCCTGCGAGCCACGGGCGTGTCCGAGGCGGCCGGCGCGCGAGCCCTGCTCGACGCGCTCGGCCCAGTGTGCTCGGTCCAGCTGATGCCCGCCCGCGGCTTCCTGAAGACCCGATCCTTGTCCCGCGAGTTCATGACCTGCATTCTCGAGGTCGGGTCGGCCGCCGTCCGCATAGTGCTGCTGGCCCTGCCGGTCCTGCTCACCAGGAGCATGGCGATGCACTGGTTCGTGCTCGGCTTGACGTAGATCCTGTTCCGCCGTGCCCAGGGCGCCATGATCACCGAAGCACGAGACCCTCGCACCTCGATCTCTCCCGCATCCTCGTAGTCGCCCGAGAAGGGCTCGTAGACCTCCTCATCCTTGGCCCCCCAGATGAAAGGGCGGTCCTCGCCCGGCAATTCTGGGGCAGACCACCCCAGGCAGACAGCCAGGCCGTACCACCAGGCCCTCGTGATGGGCGCGGCGTCGGGGGTGAGTCCTCACCCCACGGTGTTGTGCGATCCGTTGCCGAACAAAAGCTCTGGGAAGGAGACTCGATGGATCGATGGAATCCCACCCTAGAGCCGAAACATTGCGCGTACGGCAGGGCCGACGAGGACGAGAGGAGGAGGAGGAGAAGGAGGAGGAGGAGGAGGAGTGACCAGGAGTGACCGATGGGGACCTCGTCCCAGGAAGGGAGGCCGCGGACCTGAGGAGCCCGTGTCTCCAGAGGGTCGCAGCACACAGAAGTTACAGTGCCCTCCGCGTCGCCTCTGGACCACCCTGGGGGCAAGGGTGACGCCCCTGCGAGATGCGAACGAGGTTCTGGTGGCCTTTCTTGGACCGACGCGGAGGGCACACTCTCTGTAAGTATCTATCATCAATGATGGCAGTGAACCCGCAAACAAGACATAACAACAAATTCTCATCCCTCCACTTCCACGCCTGATGGCTGGGGTACATTTTCCTTTTGCCGACCCACAGCTTCCCCGACAGACGTTGGATGGAGACTTTAGCCATATTCGGGGTCGTGGCCGCCAGGGCGGAAGGGAGGGGAATGCAGGGGCGGGCGCAAGCCTCCTCCAGCGCCGTGCTGGTCGTGAAATCCCCGCAGGCCTCGCATCTCCGCCTGCCTCCGACAACTCGGACGAACGAGTGGGACGAGGCTGCAAGAGCACGATTCCGACGAGAGATGCGGAGGCGAGGGGCGGGGGGCGCGATCCACGCGCCCTCCCACGGATCCACCGCAGCAGTGTCCCGAAGGGCTCTACGCGCGCGCCTCCGAACCAGCCAAGCCAGGAAATCCACCTCGTCGGTGCGGGGGACAGGACCTTTGGCGGCGGCTAGCGCCCAACCTCGATCAGCAGCTTGCGACGCTGGCACATCGGCAGTGGCATTGCCGCAGGACCGAAAACGCTGGATGGCCGTCTGCATTCCGCCAACCTCGTCTTCCAGATGGGAGGCCGTCCACATGACCGTGACCTGGGCACCACCACTGGATGCAGCAGCTCGAGGTCTGATCCAACGATCTAGATTTGCTTCGTGAGGGGCCGCCCTCTGACAACGCCCGCTCTCCCGCGCTCTGTACAGCGCGAGGTGATCAGTGATGTACTGGAGTGGCCCCGACGTTACCTCAAGCGCCATGCAGAAGGCGAACAGCTCGGCCCTGGGAACAGTTTGTCTTTCCCCGACCAACGGCGAAGATGCTCCCCAGACCATGGACCACTGAAACGGATGGCCCTCGATGGGCCCAAGGATGGCCACTCCAGCACCTGCTCTCCGCCGACTGGGGTCGCTCGAACAGTGTCCCCCCAGAGCCGCCGCCGAAAACAACTAAATCTCCTGAACCAGATCTGGCAACAGCGGCCCAGGGGTCCCCCATGAGAAGCAAACCTCGGGAACGACACAACTCCTCATCGGACGATGGCACCGTTTGCTTTTCTGGGGGAACCCCATCGGAGCCAGAGACTGGGCTCGAGCTGACAAGTTGCGAGTGCACGCGGGATGAGGGCATCACTTTTATCATAATCCTCGTGCCCACAGCTCGCAGGGCACTCCCAAATTCTGTGACATAATGTCTCAGGCGCCTGGTGGCAGCGCCTGCACTGCAACTGCGTCGCGTAGCCTTGAGCTCGTTGACGCTCACGTGTTCATTGGCCTCCCGTCGTGACACTGAGGGTAAGGCCTCAATTCTCCAGGTCATCCTTGCGCTCGTACTTGTGGAGCTCTCTGGAGATCTGGCTGAAATCTGCACCATGCATCAGATCGCCCGCACCCTCGAACTTGAACGCAGTGTTCCATAGACCTGCTCTCAAGTCCGCCACGAACTCGTCCACCAGCTGCGTGATATCGAACTGTCCGAACTCCACCGTGCCATGCTGAGGGAACATCCAATCAACACTGTCGTCCCCCATGCTGCGAGTCCAGGTGGTTGGTGTCGGGCATGTCCATCGACCTTCGCTGAGAGTGGCCATGCCTGCTGAGACTGGTCCGCGTACCCTGCGCCACCGAACGTTGCATCCCATGCATTGCTGACTGGACCATGCAACTCAGGCCTCTGGAACCACACCGTGAGCCACTCCCAGACGAGTTGCCTCGGAAGCTCCAGGCCTGGGTCCTTGGCGCCCATGGTCAGCTCCAGCACCGACGTTAGACAACGTCCTCGTTTCGTACCTGCGATGGCTGCGGCCGCCTATCTTCTGACTTGTAGCAGCCTGCTCGGTGGTGTACCCAGGACCTGGTGCCCATCCGTCCCTTGGGGCTTGACCCCAGTCGCCCACGATCCTTTGCGCGCACGTCGAACTCTGGGCGTAGCCTGCGGTACCTGAGGACTCGACCATGTCGCTTGTCTGCCGCTTTCTTACGTATATCAGCCCTCTGTCAGACTCTTGCTCTTCCAGCACTCACAACAATGCCAATATCCGTGGCGGGAATGCCAATCTGCCTCAGGGATCTGGCCACCCTCTCCCCAGGCCGCTTGGAGGAGGCGATGAGGTCAGTCTTGTCCGAGATGACCAGCCTGGCCTCGAGAAAGGCCTTCTGGAACTCGATGCCCACCTTGACCATCTGACCCACGACCTCACCCTCTAGAGCATCCTCGGCCCTGGCAATAGTATCGTCTATGTATGTGGTCAGCATCGGTTGAGGTACCCTGGAGTGGACACGCTCCAGGATGGGATATAGGAAGATCTTTGCCAACTGAACTCCTTTGGGGCTTCCAGCCACCAGCTACCTCGTGACGACGATCATGTCTCTGATCCAGTCTTTGAGCTTGGGGAACCGCGGTGCTTTGCACATCTCTACCTCTAACAGCACGATGATAGACGGGTGCCCTACTGTGACAGCGATGCCCATCAAATTGCATAACGAGACGCTGTCATATAATTTCGCAAAGTCAGAGGAGAGTGACAACATGCTTGCCGTTGAGGATGCCCACTTCGTCTAAGAGCGCCCTGACCAGGGCCGCCCTTACTGCTGATTATCCTTGGAGTGCCGTGTCCCAAAATGCGCTGAGTCCTTTTGACCACTCCGCCGCTGGCCCTGAGCGGGCCTGGCTCAAGACTTTGCCCGTCGTAGGTAGGAGCCCCAGCACTCGATCTCCTCCACGTGGTTTAGCACAGGGGGCTCCAACCGTGGCGTGCAGCTGTCTGGGCCACGTACCGGCTTGCTCGATGCCGTTGGGTAGTTCCACCAATGTGCATCGTCCTGTTGTAGGCAACCTTGCCATGTCGTTGACACGGAGGTTGTCCACTCCTTTGGCGTTGGTGGCAGACATCTTAGCTAGCGCTGTATCCACATCTTGGAGCGTGAGTGGTTCCAAATTCTCCTCGAGCGCCTGTGCGTGACATTTCGTAATCCCGACCAAGATGTCTGCCATCGTGTCAACCTTATCTGTCCAAACCTGTTGCCAGTACTGCTGCCTGGACCTCATGATGTCAATAGGTTTGCCATGCCCTGAACCTCCTGCGCATCGACTGCCTTGTCCTTGACATGCCTGTGCCACTGTCCCGGCTTGTTGGTCCATGCCTTGCGGACCCATGTCAAGAACTTCTGCTGTCCCTTGCTCATGGCCCTTGCCTGGGCCCGAATCTGCAGTCTGTCAGTGAGAGCCTCCAGCTCACCTGCGCAACCTCCTCTTCCTCTTCTTCCTCCTCCTCCTCCTCCTCCTCCTCCTCCTCCTCCTCATCCTCCTCCTCACCCTCCTCGTCCCTATCGTTCCCCTCCTCCTTGTCCTCGCCCTCCTGTTCCTCTTCGAACCTCGATCCTGGCCGCCTTTCCTGCCGGCCAGTTTCGGTGCTGGGACACCTCAGGAGGAGGAGGAGGAGGAGGAGGAGGAGGAGGAGGAGGAGAAGGAGGAGGAGGATGGAGGAGGAGGAGAGGAGGAGGAGGAGGAGGAGAAGAGGAGGAGGAGGAGGAGGAGGAGGAGGATTCGATTCGACGCGTCGCATCGCAGAGGAGGAAAAACATCCATGAAGGTCGCCTGGGCAACCTGCGGTTCGTCCGCCTTGTGCCGTGTCAGGCAGCATGCCGCAGTTGGGGGCCGGGTCCTGCGTGCTCTCCTCGTGCGCCTCCCTGAGCTGCTCGCACGGGCCACCTCGAGGTCGAGCGTGGAGGCCAGAGGCCCCGCCGAGCTGACGGGAGCATCGCGCTCCACGGGGTGAAGCACGAGGAGGGCGCGGAGAGCAGTCGCATCCTCGAAATCCTGCTCCTCCTGCTCCTCCTGCGCCTCCCACTCACCGCCCCGTCGATGGCCCTCCACCTGCACCTGGCTCACTGAGCCACCCTCTGCCAGGGAGATATCCCCCTCAGCTCTGCTGGCCTCCGCTCGTGGCGGTCGGCCCCCCGCCCGCGCCTCGCGCCCTCCAGTGGCGGCGCGCCCTCCGCGCCTCGCGGCGGCAGCAGCCCCTGGCTCCGGAGGAGACCTCTCCATGGGGCTCGCGGCACTCCGCGGGCCCACGGGCAAACCTGACGAACGAACAACACACACCCATACCCACAGGGGGGTCGTTGGGAGGAGGACTCGCTGTTGGTATGGGTGCGGGTTGTCGGACCCTGGGGAACGCTCCCGTTCGAGCGGGGACCCCCATCCGACAACACGCACCCATAGCCCTCTCCGACCCCCCTATGGGTATGGGTGTGTGTTCTTGGTTCGTCAAAACCGGCCTCCACTTCCGTCGCCTTGCATCCAGCCGAGGCCTTGAATCCCGTCTCCCGCGAGACATTCGGCGACCGAGCCCTGCCACAACGTGGAGTGACAGGGACTGGCGTTCTCGGCGCGACGTTCGGCGACCGAGCCCTGCCACAGCGTGGAGTGACAGGGACTTGCGTGCTAACACCACCGAGGGAAGAGGAGACGGGCTTCCTCCCTCGGTCATCTAGTGAGTCGTTGGCGGGGCCGTAGTCTGCCTCCGCTGCTGCGTCGTCGGATGCCCCGAGCTTCCGCTCCTCAGGGGACTTGTCATCACCGAGGGAAGAGGAGACAGGCTTCCTCCCTCGGTTGTCAGGTATATCATTGGCGAGGCCGTGGTCTGCATCCGGCACTGTGCTGTCGATATGCATGGGGGCTTGTGCCGTGGGATACCGTGGTCGATCCAGCCTCTTTGACCAATGCCTCCCTGGAGGATTGCTGTAGTGATAGAATAGCCTGCAAGTCCCCAGCAGAGGTCCCATAAGCCACGTTGGTACACGGGTAGCTCTGGTAGTGCAGTATGTTGCTGATGAGCTTGGCCACTCCTGGGTCCACTGTACTGCCTATGTTGTCCTGCACTCCGTTGGGCTGCCTGTGCGTGGGATCCTGCTCGAACGCCTCCTTCCAGGTGGATGTAGAGACTTGCCGTAATCGCACAATCATGTCCTGCCATCGTTGGTGATCCAGCTCGCCCATTCTACCAACGTAGTCAGTGATGGGACATTCAAGTATGACTGAGCTAAGCGATCTGATCCGCTCCAGCAGAGTACACTGTTGGTCCCAGTCCAGATGCAGGCCGACAAACTTCCCGAATCTGCTGACTAGGGTGCTCATGCTGCCCCAATTTTCAGACATCGGATCTTCCTTTAGCACTCCGCCAGGCGTCGACTTTGAGGACTTCCATTCTAAAGCAAACCCATTGCGTCTGCCTCTGCACATCCGCTTGTCTTCCCTCTCTTGGTTCAGGATGGTTTCTTCCAGCGCTGTGACCCACCATCCATATTCCAAGTCGATGGGCTTCTGGGCGCCCGTGCGTCGCAACAACTCAGTTGCTGGATCTGGGAGCCTTGAAACAGCCCAATCCTTCTTCTATGATACTCTTAGCGGCCTTCCATCCAATCTGCCGTTATTCCCCTGGAATGTGAAATTTGTCCGCCTCGTCTTCCGTGCCGTCCTCCATGTACGCGGACATCTCGACCATGGGGTTCTGTAGCGGCGTCGGGAGAGAGGCGGCCCGACGCTCGTGCTCCTGCTGCTTCCTCTTCGATCTTCTGCTGTTGCTGGCCGCTTGAACTTTGGGCTTGCGATGGACAGGCAAACTTGGCACCAGAGCGAGAGATAGGTGCCACCACTTTTGTTGGACCCCTTTTAGCCGAGACTCTATGCCGCAAGGCGTAGCCCATGGAACATCCGTGACAGCGTGCAGGGATACTAGTGACTGAAGCCCTTTCTTGACCTGAGCATAATCATGTAACCCTCCTTTTGCATCTTTGTCGCACGTGATGGCCACATCTGGGATCACGATCTCGCCGTCCATCTTGCTGGGCCATTCAGAATCAATCAAATCCTGTGGCGACATGTTCCAATCCGCCACGATAATCCACGGGTCGGTGACCATCCGTAAGAAACCCGTTAGCGCATTCATCGAGTCCTCATTTTTCTTCGCGCTGCACATACCAGGGAGAAGGTAAGAGGAGGTAATCAATCCATTACCTGACTGCATATGCCATACGACTGGCGCAAACCCACGGAACGGGTTCTTTTCGCCGGCGTCCCGACTGGCCTTCCTGACTGCTTCGAGGGTAGCACTCGCAACATGAGATCTATCCAGAACCCATTCTCCAGCAGAATAACCAGTGTGCTTGGGGAGCGTTGGGGTGGCTGACAACTTCCACCCATCTGTGCGTAACAGTTCTCTTTCCAGAGGGACCCGTTCCTCTTCCACATGAGTTTCTGAGAGAGCGATGACCTTGTAGATGTCCGTGACCTTGTGAATGTAACGGGCCGCCTGGGGGCCCCACTGAGAAATGTTACCGAAGAGGAACTTCGTGCCAACCCTGATGTGACTTAGCACCACTGCTGCCATCACTAGACTTGCCATTGCCTTTCTTAGCAAACCTCCTCTTGGTTTCGTCGAAGCTGCAGTTGGTGCCTGCTGCTCTGGCTGCCTGCGCAAATTTTGCTGCCTGCTTGACCTTCTCTGCTGCTTCCCGTCGTTCCTCTTCATCACGCGCTCGGTCTGGCTTTGGCTTAGTTCCGTCCTCCTTGAGCTTGTCGGCGTCTGGGTCTGCTGCTTCTGCCCCTCCTCCTGGTACTGGTACAGCTTCTCCAGATGCAGCTTTCCTTTTCGTGTTTGCAGGAGCCTCCACCGTATTCTGGATGTCCGCCAGGGGTGTCTCGAACTTCTTCTGGCCTTCCAAGAGGGCCTGGCGGTGGGCCTGCAGCTCTCCTTTCCAACCCAAAAGATTTTGGCTCGCTTCATCCTCAAGCTCGTCGATGTCGTCAAACAGCGATTCGTCGACGGCAAGCAAAACTGTGAGGCCATCCGAGGTGAGGTTGGGATTGGGATTCCCCCTTTGGCCCTCGGCGTCTCTGAGCGCGTCGTAGTCGGCGTAGGCGGCGCCACGCTCCTTCTCTGCCATGTGGACCAGGATCGCCTGGTCATTGAGCTCCTCCTCGCAGTCGTCCAGGTGCTTCTGCGCTGCCGCGTGCTTGGCAGCCAATCTGGTAAGCTTCCTGGTCTGCTGTTTGTACTCCGTGTCTGACCGTGGCATCCTCTGCCTGGCCGATTGTGGATTGTTTGTAGTCTTCTCTCTCTGCGCCTTATCGTAAGCCTCTATCTCGAGCTGGAGGGCCTGGGCGGTAGCCGGTCCTCGCAGCTCAGGAGACAGCTGTTTGAGGAGGGCCTTGGTAGAGGACGTGGTGCCCTCAACCTTGTCACGTTCACGTGCCCACGATGCTTTGGCCCGAGAGCCTGGCTGGGCCGTCTCCTTTTCCTCCGCAGGCTTGTAGATGTCGAGCGGCCCTTTGCAGAAGACACATGTGTAGTCGTTCTGAATGATACGCCAATTGAAGTTCCATGTCCCGCACGAGCACCAGGCGAACTGCTGCCCATACTTCTTCCCCATCGCCGAGGTAACCTCTCAATGGGAGTTGCGCCAACACGTCCAGTGACCCTGGTGGCCTCAGGATGCAGACCTGGGCGAACAGGCCTAAGATTAGCGGAGACTAGCCTCGGACTAGAGGTGTCCACTCGTTGCGCTGCGCAGCAATGCATCTTGAGCCAAAATGGCTACGACGGAGGAGGAGGAGGAGGAGGAGGAGGAGGAGGAGGAGGAGGAGGAAGAGGAGGGCAAGGGAACGGCACGAGATGGGAACACGCAGTATAAAAGTGCGTTCGGATAACAATTCAGACCCCCTCCAGTTAGATGAAAAAAACACTACAGGAGGTTTTTCGCTATCTTCGGCCTCTGGGGGCCCTCACCGGGCTTCGGAGCCGTCAAAGAACGACTCTGGACGAGAAACCGGTCCCAGGGGATGGGTCGAGACCTCGGGAGGTCGACGTTATGAAACAATCATGACGTCGGGGGTCTGGGAGCAGAGAGTGGTTTCTCAAGTCAGCTGCTAACGGATGGGGATGGGGATGGGGATCGGTGAACACATAATGAGGAACGTATCATCAGCACCGTTTCGCCGATCCGTATCCTCATCCCCGTCCCGATCCCGCCACCCCACCATCCCAGTTGTGGATGTGCCCCTCGAAACCCGAAGAGAACGGTCTGTGTCCCATCTGGGTTGGTACCACGGCCAGGGGGGGCCCAGGCCACGACGTCTAGGATAGGGATCGATTGAACGATGCTCGCATCCTCCCTTTCGTCCCACCCGAGAAGTGGCTGGGCGAGGACCACGAGTGGGGAGCGCATTCATGTCCGTGCCCTTCGCGGTCTCAGCCCTGCAGCCGCGGGGTACGCGATCCCACGGGCGTGCTTCGCGATTCGCGCCTGGCAGCGGCGGGGCGAACCTGTATCGGTGGGGTCGCGTTCGAAGAATCTTCGGCGGCGAGAGTTGTGCACCTGGGCCCAGGGTCGGTGCATGTGCTTCCAAGGCCACGCCAGGAGGACATGTACACCGAGACTGGGCTCAGGACAGGCCAGGCGAGGATCGGTGTGTCTTCACAGTCCTCTTCCCTCGTTGAAGTGTTGAGGGAGGAGAGAGGAGGGAGGAGAGGAGAGAGGAGGCAGCAGAGAGGAGGGAGGCGGAGGAAGATCGGGACCGCGGAAGGCGTTGACGTGTCGCTCCTGGGAGGTGGGCGCGCGCGGCCCCCGAAACACGGGGCGCGGAGAGCGTACGTATGGCCGGGCGGGGCGCATAGCACCTTGCTGAGGAGCCCCCTTCGGAGGGCGTGGGGCACCTGGTGTCACAGTTGCACACGTCCTCTGTCACAGGGGGAGGAGGAGGGGGGCCAGGTCGAGGAGGAGGAGGAGGAGGAGGAGGGGGAGGCGGAGGAGGAGGAGGGGGAGGAGGAGGGGGAGGAGGAGGAGGAGGAGGAGGAGGAGGAGGAGGAGAGGGAGGAGGAAGGAGGGGAGGAGGAGGGAGGAGGGAGGAGGAGGAGGAGGAGGGAGGAGGAGGAGGAGGAGGAGGAGGAGGAGGGAGGTGGGGGAGGGGGGAGGGGACGAGCGTCGTGTGGCCATTCTTCCCCTCCCCCGCCTCATCCCTCCTGCCTCCTCCGTTCTCTCTCCCCCACTGCCACCACCGCTCCGCTCCCCACATCACCCCCCTCTCTCCTCCCTCTCCCATCCTCTTGTTCCGTCTTTTTCCCTACCTAGGCTCTGCCTAGAAGGGTTCTTACTCTCTTAGCTTAAAGGGGCCGGACAGTGCACACACCCCCGGCGGTTCCCCCAGTCCCCTGGGAGCGGTTCCCCCCAGTCCCCTGGGAGCTTTAGCTTTAGCTTTAGCTTTAGCTTTAGCTTAGCTTTAGCTTAGCTGTAGCTTAGCTTTAGCTTAGCGTTTCGCTTAGCTTTTCGCTTAGCTTTTAGCTTAGCCTTTAGCTTAGCTTTAGCTTAGCTTTAGCTTAGCTTGAGCATACCCGTAGCTTAGATTTAGCCTAGCTTTAGCCTAGCTTTAGCTTAGTTTTAGCTTGGATTTAGCTTAGGTGCACCTTAGCTTTAGCTTAGCTTTAGCTTAGCTATAGCTTAGCTTTAGCTTAGCTGTTGCTCAGCTTTAGCTTAGCTATAGCTTAGCTTTAGCTTTGCTGTGGTTTAACTTTAGCTCAGCTTTAGCTTAGCTTTATATTAGCTTTAGCTTAGCTTTAGCTTAGCTTTAGCTTAGCTTTAGCTTAGATTTGCTTTAGCTTCAGCTTAGCTTTAGCTTAGCTTTAGCTTAGCTTTAGCTTAGCTTTAGCTTAGCTTCAGCTTAGCTTTAGCTTAGCTGTGGTTTAGCTTTAGCTTAGCTTTAGTTTAGCTTTATTTTAGCGTTACTGTTACGACTAATGCTGCTTTCCTAGGGGTTCCAACTCCTAGGTAGGGTCGCACTGGGATAGTTCGATCCTCAGGGGCTTCCCCTCCTTCCCTCCCCTTCCAGCTCTTTCCTCCCCCCCTCTCTATCGGATCCCCGCCGCCGCACACCCCGCTCCCCAGATTGATCTGTCTGCCCCTTCAGCGGACCATTTCCTGCACCACAGGAGAAGGGTGGACGAGGGGGAGAGGCAGGGGGTGCCGGGGCAAGGCGAAGAGGAGGAGGAGAGACGGTTGCAGACGAGACGTGGTATGGTATGTGTTTGGTGTGCCATCTTCGGGGTAACCCGTCGCAAGGGAACAGAAAATGGGCCAATGGGATTGACGCGATGCGTTCCTGGTGGAGGCCTTGGCAGCACCTTCAGACTCGAGAGCGGCGCAGCACGGCGACCGTTGCCGCTGCTAGTCATCCTTCTCGTTGAACTCAAAGGCTGGAAAGCAGGCACCACCAAACCTGCGTGGCCAGGGCCAGTTGTGTACTTCGGCTGGATTGCCCCGGGAATTTGCTGGCCGGCCAGTGTGCCCCCTGGTACAGAGACCGGCAAGGCCACTGCGACTGTCCCCGAGGTCCGCGGAATCCTGCAGGAGCCCGACTTGAACGCTTGGCAGGATCGGACGCCTCCCAGCTCAGATGCTGCCCCAAGGTCGCCCTGAGCCCGCGGGCTCCGAGGTGGCCCCGTCGGCGTCTGCAGCCGGTCGGGGGCACAGCGTGCGTCTGCGACCCCGGCGGTCCTTGGAGCCCTGGCGGCCTGACGGTAGCCGCTCGCAGAACAAACGGAGCACATGCGCATGTTTTGTTCGGAATTCCGCGCGGATGTCTTGGGTCTGCGACGGAACCCCACTGCGGCGCCGCTGGCGCCGCTCCTCGCGCGCTCCACGCGCCGGGGAGGGGGGTCCAGCGCTGATCCCAGGAGTCCGCGCGGACCTCGGGGAGAGCATGTGCATGTAGTTGTCTGCTCCTCTGGCCGTGGCAGCAGCGGTCGCGGCGGCGGCTGTTGCGAGAGCGGCGGCGGTGACGGGCTGCCGAGAGGCGCCGCAGCCGACCATGCTGCCGACGGCGCTGCCAGGCGCGGCCCCCTTTCTCTCCTCCCGCGGCAGCAGCCCCGTCGGGCTCCCGGGGCAGAGGAGCCCCTCGCCTCCTCGCGACGAAAGGGGGGGGGTGCCCCCCGCTTCGAGAGGAGGGGAGGCTCGGCAGCTCGAAGTCTACCCACGTCGCCTGACGGGAAGAGCTCGAGGAAGGAAGAACGGATCCTGAGCTAATCGCGGAATTCTTGGATCGGCGTATGGCCATACTGGCGGCGCCTCTAGCGCCGCCCCCTGCGCGCTCCGCGCGCAAGGGAGGGGGGTCCAGCGCCAATCCAAGGAGTCCTCGCAGACCTCCGGGAAGTCATGATTATATTTTTTCTAGTCATGATCGGCCACACTGTCCTACCCCCTACTCTGCAAACCGGTGCCCCTCCACCTCTCCGGCTTTATTCATGAGCGTCCCCCTCCCCCTTGCTTCCCCACACCGAAGTACACACAGTTTGATGCAGCGGAGCGACGCTATTCCAGCGTCGGCTGCGTAGTGTATTCGGAGGCGGCGGAACGCTGCTGCTCTTGTGTGTCGTCACATCGGTTGCTTACCCGTCACGGCAGTTCAGAGCTGGTGGTTGTGGTGCGGCGGTGCGGCATGGTGAGTTGTATGTTGTGAGATGCGTTTCTCTTCTCGGGTACGCTGACCGCCAAAAGCCCCATCACGGCACTGAGCCGCGCGCGAGGATTGCCGCGATGTCGCGCAATGGGCTGGATTGCAGCACGTGTTGGCGACTAGTGACATATCAACACGAACTGTCACGTTGGCCGCTGCCACTTGCATCAGGTCGACCTGGTATGTGTGGCAGGAGTTCTACTGAACTCGGATGTGTTGTAGTGCTATGCGTGATCCGAGGATGATCTGTTATGGTCATAAAGCTACTGGCCACTTGCCTCTATGTTCCGCCACACGTTAAAGGTACCTGAAACGCTCTGTCGAAATTGCGTTCATTCACGTTTGCCTGTGTCTAGGTTGTACATTCGTCGGTGATCAGGCTCGAACGCTTCCTGGAAGCTGCCCCCCCTGCCTCACATCCTGTCTCCTCCTGCCTCCTCTGGCCCTCTCATCCTCTTGATGCCCTGCATCCACGCTACTCTCGTCTCCTTCCATCCCGTCCCATCCTGCCCCTCCCCTATCTCAGCACCCCCCTGCACGCTTACCTGTTGCTCGTCTACCGGATCAACGGCGGTCTCTTGCGGAGCCTCGTGAGTCACTCGTGAGGGGTCTTTGGACGACCCCCTTCCCTCCTCTCCTCCCTTGACCACCTCTCTTCCTCGCACTCCTCCCCCTCCCCCCCTCCCCCTCCCCCTCCTCCTCCTCCCCCCTCCTCCTCCTCCTCCTCCTCCTCCTCCTCCTCCTCCCTCTCCTCCTCCTTCTCCTCCTTCTCCTCCTCCTTCTCCTCCTCCTCCTCCTTCTCCTCCTCCTCAGGCGATTGTGCAATACTACGATCAGCTCCGTCCCGCCTCGCGCACCTCTGTTTTCACGCCGACGATGCTGCGAGCTGCCCAGGCAGCCGCGCAGGAAGAGATGCACGCTGCCCGCACAGCAGACCCACCACGCCGTGCGTATTTCGAGCGCGCGTTCGCAGCATCGCTGCGCCAGTCTGCATTCGCATCACCATTTCTGGTCACGCTCGAGAAGCGGTTGGCTTCGTGGGGCCTCCCCCTAGACACAAACATTTCGGAGGAGCACTGGAAGGCGCTCGCTGACGTACTCGGTTCAGTAAAACCCAGCTGGCGCTGGGCCGCGTTCAAGACACTGGCAGCGGGTTGGGCCACCTCGTGCCGCATGCACGTGCTGGCTCCGCGGGGCTGCATTTTTGGCTGCCAGGACATGCCTGACTCATTCCCCCACTACCTCGCCTGTCCTCGCCTATTACGCCTCCTGGGGCTCCCTGACCCACCCCCTTTTTCTCAACACTTGAACACGGTGGGGCTTGGGTTCCTCGGCTGCATATCCCCCAGCGCCAAGCGACCTCTCGCTCCGCGAGACAGTTAGCAGGCTTGTGCTGGCATTCCACATTTACAACGATATGCGCGCGGCTGCACCTGTGTCCGAAGCCGTAGCGCTGGCAGCTGCCCACGCTCTGGTGCAGCGCTAAATCAATAGCGGGATGGGGTGGGACTTTGGTCAGGGAGGGACTCTTGCCGCTGCCTGTCATTATGTTCGGTAGCGCGCATCGGAACAGACACGCGCCCCCAGGGTACCCGCACTCCTCCCTCCCTCCTCCTCCTCCTCCTCCTCCTCCCCTCCTCCCTCCTCCTCCTCCTCCTCCTCCTCCCCTCCCCCCCCCTCCTCTTCCTCCTCCTCCTCCTCGCCCCTCTCCTCTACCATCCACATGACCACCCCCCTCTCAACCCTCTCTTCCTTCCCGCCCATCCTACCCCCCGCCGCCTCCCCTCCGTCCGTGCCCCCTGCCATGCCCCACCCGCCTTGCGTCTCCCCCTCTCCCCTATCAGCCTCTGCCTCCCCCAGACGGTCCGTCTCTGCCCCCCCCCCCCCCCCATCCCCTGCGTCCCTCTCCCTGCCCCCTTGCTTCCTCTTCCAGCCCATCCCTCCCCGCTTCCTCAGCTTCTCCCGCCCCCCCCCCCTCCCTCGTGCTTGACTCCATCCCCCCCTCCTCCCCTGTATGCCCCTCTCCCCTCGGCCTCCGTCTCCCCTCCCCCCTTCGCCGCCCGCCCTCCGCCGACGGCCCCCCCGAGTGTGCCCAGCGAGCGCGCCCCCCCGCCCCACCAGGGATGACGCCGATGGCCCCTGCAGCGCCCGCCACGCCGCCCCCGCTCGCGATTGCAGGACCGGCGACGACAACGACGACGACGACGACGACGAAACCGGGACTTCTCGCAAGCCGGGGCGCACTTGCGCACCTTTTTGGCCCAGCGCGGTTTGCAAAGGGCGGCGCGGCTTGCGAGAAGTCCGGGTTTCTTCCCTGGCCACGCCCCCACCACCCCTCCTCCGTGCAGGCATTGTATAAGCACTTTTGACTCCTGAAGCTCCAGACGGTTCGGGATGAAAAGGGGGCTGGGCCCCAGGGAAGGGGTCCGGACCTCTGGGGGAGGGGAGCGTCGCAAGAGAAGCACGGCGCCGGAGGTCTGGGAGGGGCGGCGGCGAGGGCGAGAGGAGCAGCGGCTGCCGGCCGCGGGAGGGCGAGCGGGAGCAGCACAGGGGGCGGCGGGACCAGCAGGAAGAGCGGCAGCAGGCGGACCGACACGGGGTCGGGCGCGCGCCGCCTCTCGGGCAGGCGGGCCGCGCTCCCGTGCAGATGTTCGTCGTGCCATCGGGTGTCGGGGATCGGGTGTCACGCATCGGGTGCCCGGGGCCCCCGGGCGCGCGAGGGGGCCACATTGGATCAGGTCAAAGTTAACATTTGTGCTCTGATGAACATGTGTGTTTTGTCGCCCCACCCCACCCGGTTTTGGTACCCCTACGGTTTTAGTACCCCTTATGGTCCTGCCGAGGGGGCGGCAGGCTCTTCGCACTTGCGGAGGCCGATCTGGGGAGTCTGGGGCCATCATCGGATATGAGGCTAGGGCGAGGAGGAGTCCGTTCCAGAGCGTTCAAGGCATGTGCTCAGAGCGTTCCGGAACGCTCAGAGAAGGCCGCGGCGCCCGGCGCCCGAGACTCCAGAGCCGCCGGACCTCAGAGATTCTCGATCTATACACACCTGATGCTATCTTCGTCCTGGGTTTGTCTTGCATCCGCGAGCGGCTCGGGATGCAAGGCCAGCCCCGGGCAATTGGTCCCGACGGATGTCCGCGCAGTCCAGGGGTGGCGTCGTCTCTCTGAGGCGCGCGTTCGCGAGGGGAGCGGGCGCCCGAGCGGCTTCTCCTGTTACTGCGATGCCTCCCCCTCTTTCGCTTCTCTCGCTGTTCCTCGCCTCGCTGGACGCCCAATTAGAGGTTGGCACCAACATCGGCGTTTGCCTCCACCGTGGGCAGATGATCCTGGTCTCGGTGATGGTGGTGATACTCGGGGCTTCTAGGTGGCCGAACTTCTACCACCAACACCAAACATGTATGATCATCCCTCTCTGGTAGAGGCCCCCTACCTCTGTTGGGGTTGGTGCCAAACCCTCACGTCTCCAACCTCGTGCTTCCTGCGAGAGGTGGGAGGCCTGAGCGAAACAGCAGGCCGCGCTTTTGGCGCCGCCGCCCCGGCCAGCCCGCCCCGGGCCGCAGGCGACGTGCCTGCCGGCCAGCCGTCGGGCAGCGGCGCGAGGGCAGAACACGAGCCAGCGGGCGGCTGCGCAGCCCCTCTCTGGGCACGAGGGGGGGGGGGCGCCCCTCAGCGCGGCCGCGGTCGCCCCGCCCGCTCCGCGGCGCGCGCGCGGGGATGCCGCTGGGCGGCGCCCCCCGCGCGACGCCGCTGGCCGCCGCGCCGCCCCCGCCCGCCGCGCCGCCGGCGCGGGGCCGGCGCCCGAGCCGGGCGCCGGAGTCGGCCGCGTCGGAGCTGGCGGGGAGCACGCAAGCCATCCCGGGGCGGCCTGCCCAGACCCCCTCGGCAAGGGCGCCCTCGAGGGCGCGGAGTGTTTCGCGCTTCGCGCCTCGCGGTTCGGCCTCGCCGATTCCTCCTCGTCCTCCACTTCTCCCCTGCGAGGTGGCGCGAGAGCGCGAAGCTATTCGCGCTCTCTCGCGCTCCGCGCAGCGCGGGGCGCGAAGCTGGGAGCCCTTGGGGGACAGGAGGGGAGTCACGGCGGGAGGGTGTTCTGCATCTTCGGCCCCTGCAAGGGGCCCCGGAGGCCGGGCCCCGGTCAGGAGGAACAGAAACACACAGACACAATTAATCCTCGATTCCCCAGAAAATATGGGAAAATATGGGAAGTGGGGGGGAAGACAGAAACCCAGAAAATATAGGAAAATATGGGGAATATTCTTATTTGTGTGTATTTATTTGTGTGTCCCAGGGCCCCCTCACCCGGGGCCGTCAGGAGTGGGCTCCGGACGAGAGCCGATCCCGGGGAGCGGGTCGCGGCCTGCGGGGCTCGACGGTGTGAAGCCATCATGGCGTCAGGAGTCTGGGCATACAGCGGGTTGGTGGTGGCTGGGTGGGGGTGGAACTCATCTCTGGGGCCATGGTAGTGATCTCCTCGGATTCCATGGCTCCCTCTTCTCGTCTCACGGCGTCCCCCACCCTCATCCGCGCACGTGCCTCGGGGCATGATTTGCGAGCCCCTCTCTTGGACCTCCAATCTCTGACGCCCCGATCAAGCATGGTGTGCTTCTAACATGTCAGGTTCATGATTCTAAGCAGTATTGCTTTGGATGTAGTAGCTGGGTAACCGCATGCCGATGATAATAAAGGGACCCCCCCCCTTCAGTGTTTAGAGTTGATTATCGTCGCCCTATACAAAATTCAAATTGGGCGGCGAGCGCTGAGGCCGAACTTCATTATCACCTCGAAACGCTATGTTGAGATAGCAACATCAAGCGATGTTGATATAGCAACATCAAGCGAAGCGATCACACTTTTTCAGGATGTGTCAAGCGAAACCAATAATTTTGGGAGGCAGACTCAAACGAAACGAGCAATGTTCTTATTATTATTCTACTTTCCTCTTCTTCTTTTATATTTCTATCTGTCCTCACGCTCGCCTGAACTGTTTTATCCCTGGGGTTGATTATCCATGGAAAATGAAGCACATGAGCTACCCTACACGAGCACTTAAAAACATCAATTTTCATAAAGCGCTTGTACATTAAAATTGATAGATTTGGAACTTTGGATTTGTCCTTTATTCGTCCTCTTCTTATTCTCCTCTTCTTATTCTTTATTATTATTCTTCTACTGTATTCTTCTTCTTTTATATGTCTCTCTGTCCCCACGCTCGCCTGAACTTTTTTTTATCTCTGGGGTTGATTATCCATGGAAATTGAGGCACATGAGCTACCCTACACGAGCACTTACAAAAAAACAAGTTTCATGAGAGATAAGCCATTGTTGAGGATATTCTATGAAAACTAAACGCCAAGGATGTCTCAAAACGTGCTCGGCTTGGTCTCCTCTTGATCATCTCTTACTTCGAGATTATGCTGAGGTCTGCTGGGCTACTTTTATTATCTCTCCCTGAACCCCGAACTTTATTATCCCCTAGTGTTTATTCTCACGGGCATGAGGTTATTTGGTGTTGGTACACACAGCACCTGATTCGTGAACCTTGGTTGATTGTTTGTGAGGTGGATGAGAGCCTGCACCCCGTCGAGCAGCTGGAGCGCCTGGACGAGCAGGCGAGTCTGCTGCGGGACGAGGGCGATTTCGACGCGGTGGCGGAGTGCCGCATGAAGCAGGTGGCGCTTCACAACGTGCTCGTGTACCTTCACGGCTTCCCCCAGGCGCAGGCGATCCGCGCGAAGCTGGCGTTGGTCGAGGTGCAGAGGAGGAAAGGGTGACGATACCGCTGCCCACCCCTCGTGTTTGCCTCTCTGGGCCTCCTGGGAGGCCCTCTTCGCCACGGCTGGATTCGCCTCGGCATTCCTCCTCCTCCTCCTCCTCCTCCTCCTCCTCCTCCTCCTCCTCCTCCTCCTCCTCCTCCTCCTCCTCCTCTCAAGCATTCTGGCACGAACGCACCATTTTGGCTTCGCACTCGGCCAGCCCCACGCCGCCACGAGGTGCTTGGGGGACGGCGGGTCGTCCGCGCGCCAGAGCGCAGCAGATCCCGTCGACGAAAGTGGGGACACAGCACCAGCACACGAGTTCCCAGGGCCATGGCGAACCCTTGGAGCACGTGTGCGGGATGCGGCACGCATGAGTTCAATGCCAAACTCTCGGCAAACGGGTTCAAGTGCCGCGTCTGCAACAGGCCCGTGAAGCTCTATGTCCCCAAGGGAGAGAAGAGCAAGGGCAAGGACAGGGGCAACGGCAAGGACACGCAGCTCGAGCGGGAGATCAAGCCGGCGCCCAAGGGGAGCATCGGCGTCGAGGCCGCCACGCAGCAGACGGTCGTCGCGCTGTCGGGGGCCCTGGCAGTCGTCAAGGATCCCAAGGTGCGGCAGATTCTTGAGGAGCAGCTGAAGCAGTCCCAGCAGGCAGCGGCAGCGGCAGGCCAGCCTTTGGGGGCCGAGGAGGCCGTCCGCCGCGCTGCTGGTGCGTGGCGCGATGCCAGCGCAAAATACCAGCAGGCAGCGCAGCAGGTGAAGCGTTTGGAGCAGAACCTGAGCGTCGCCAGGGAGAAGGAGTCGGAGGCAGCGCGCGAGCTCGCCCTGGCGGAGATCAACCGCCGAGGCGCTGCGCAGGCCCTGGCGAAGGAGACAGGCGCGGTCGTGGAGTCGCCCGCCGCCAAGACGGCCGAGCCGATCTTCAACCTCACGTGGGACACCGAGTTCTTCCAGCAGCTGGACGAGCTTGAGTGCAGCGCAGAGGAGAAAGAGGAGCTCCGCAAAGTTGAGGCGGAGCTGAAGGCGGTGCAGCAGTCAGTGCTTAGCAAGGCCGAGGAGATCACCAAGTGGCGCGACAACGTCGAGTCCTTGAAGAAGCAGGTCGCGGAGCGCATCAAGAAGAGGAGGCGCTGCGGGGCCGCTGACGGGACCGAGGCTGCGCCCGCAGGGCCACCTGGGAGCTGTCCTCCTGCAGGTGGCGGAGCGGCCGCCACAGCCGCTCCCTCGGCTGGCGGAGCGGCTGCGGCCGCGGGCGCAGCAGCGGGGGCGCGCGCGACGGCCCTGGCGCCACGGGGGTCGCAGCGACGCCAGGCAGCCCGTCCGAGGCCGAGATCGAGGCGGAGATGGCCAAGATCAGGGCCGCAGCGGCAGCTGGGCAGGAGGCGGCTGAGGCCGCTAGCAAAGTGAGTCAGTGACGTGCACTTAGTGGAGGCGGCGTTTTTGCGGCGGCGCAGCCTTCACCTTCCTCGGAGTCGCTTGAGCAGGAGGCAGTTTTAGCGGCGGCTCCTCTTCGCTCTTCTTTCTCATCGGAGTCGTCAGGTGCCCCGTCGAGTTCATTGGCAGCGGGCGGAGCACCTTTGTCATCATCGGAGGCGCAGGAGGTTTCAGAGGTCAGGATGTTCTTCGGCAACATCACCTGCCTCGGGAAGAAGTCATGGCCTTTCCTCAGCTCGGAGGACACCATGTCCAGGTACGATCTCATCGGGGCCGTCGAGACTCACGCAGGGTGCCACACTCGTACGCAGCGGGCGAAGAAGTCTCGGCTTTGCAAGTGGAAGTTCCTTGACAACATGGCCAGGAACACGGGGAAGGGCACCAGCGCGGCCGCAGTCCAGAGAGCCAACGAAGGGGGCGAGGCACTCTGGGCGCCAGGCCACCGCAACGTGCATCGTTTGTTTGCTAAGGCGTCCGAAGTGACGTCACTGTGCGCTGATGGAGCTGACGCTTTCGACAGCTTTATGCCGTCAGTGGTGCACTGCCAAGGCTACTCTTTAGTCTTGATTCTTTTTTATGCGCACCCCTCGCAGGGATTCGGGGGTGCCAACACGCAGCGTTTCGGAAAATTGGGAGCTCTTCTCCAGATGCTACAGTTGCCTTGGATAGCGATCGGAGATTTCAACATCGGAGTTGACACCTTTCGCAAGTCCAGCTTTGTTAGGCGCGTAGGGGGTCACATCAGGCAGTCGGAAGTGGACTACACTTGCGTCGGGAGTGCAGGTAGTACGCATATCGATTTTGTGATGTCGTCTGAGAATGCGTTGCCGTATATTAAGTCTCTTGAAGCTAGATCCGATGTCCCGTGGGGGCCACATGTAGGTTTGGAGCTCACACTTCACGGTTCTGGTGAGCAGTTGCTGCAGCGTTCTCTCGTCACCGCCCCGCGCCTGCCGCAGGTCCCACGCCCGAGCATCAGTCCCGTGGCAGGGTCGAAGTCGAGCAGGGCGCGTGCGGAGCAGCAGGTTCGGTCACATATTGCCCAAGACAGGATACGAGCCGACTGTGACGAGATCTTTTCATATGTTTTTGTTTCAAAAGCTGGCCCCTCTGGCGAACCCACTCAGGACGGTCCCGACCCCCCCGAGGGTCCGAACCCCCAGGAGGTGGCTGAGCCCAGAAGCGGCTCGGACGATTTCGGGGACCTTGTCGAGTTCGGGGCCTTCGAGGACGAGGAGGAGGACCCGTGGGCGTCAGAATCCTGCTTTCGGCCAGCTTGCAACCAGGATGCGTGGGATCTAGGAGCCGTTGTTGAATCTGGCGAGTCCGCGCAGCATGAAAGGTCTCCTGTAATTGGCGAAGTTTTGAGGGATGTCTCTGCGGTCCCCACTGTCGAGCGTCCTGGGGGCTCGGGCGTCAGCACGGCTGGCGGTCAGATTGATCCGCCCTCGTCTGCTGATGCCGCTCCGGCCGCCCTTCCCTCTTTCGCCATTCCCCCTTCCACCTGGGCAGCCGTTGCGGCTCAAACTCCGTGGCTTCCGCACTCCCTTGAGGACGTCTGGAACCCCATCAGACGGCCCCTCGCTTTCTCGGCTGGGCAGCGCCACATCCTGCCTATCAGCAGTTGCTTCGCCCGATGGGTGACCACGGTCGAGGGCGCGATTGCTTCTCATCACGGAGGGACGGCACCAATGCAGTCGAGGGCCAACGGCGTTCAGTTGGTCGTCGGTCCAGTCAGGGAGCCAGAGCGAGTCAGGTCGCAGCCGCTACGCGATGGTGTGGCAGCATGGTGGAGCAGAGGACATTCGATCCTCAAACAGGCGTGTCGACATCGGCGGCGTAACAACGGCAGCTTGCAGATGGGGCATCTTGCGCAAGCAGCGTTGGGTCTAGCGGATCAGCCGTCAGACGGAGCAGGTTCATGTTTCGCAGGCGTTCTCGGGCTCAGCTGGGCCCAATTCCTTGCAGCACGTCGGAGCTTGCAGGCTCAGTCCCTGGACGAGCTCGTGCTACTGGAGGAGGTGGCGTTCAAATCGGCGAGGAGAGCGCAGAATCTTGCAGCTTCGGTGTCTCTTCGCGACTTCCAGAGTTGGATTGGCTCGGTGGACAGTTTGGGCGCAGTTCACAGGTCCATCAAAGATCTGGCTCCAGAGGTGGACGAGTATCACATCGGGGATAAGAAGCTGGTGCACCCGCTGGAGATTGTTGACTGCAAAATATCTCGGTGGCATCAGTTGTGGTCCTCCAAAGTGTCAGAGCACGACGACATTATGCGGGCGTGTGACATGATTCGTGAGCACGCTGAGGTGGAGCAGCTGGTACCCCTCTCCATCGAGGAGGTCAGGGGGGCCCTGGCCAAGATGAAGCCCCGCGCGGGGCAAGGGGTGGACAGGCTGTCTCCCTCGGACTTCAGTCGCTTGCCAGACCAGGCCATCAGAGACCTTGTGGAGCTTTTCACGATGATCGAGCAGGGCATCAGCTGGCCGTGGCAGGTGCTGTGCGTGCTGGGTCGTCTGCTCGGCAAAAAGTCGGGTGGGGATCGGTGCATCGGGCTGCTCGGCATGCTGTGCAGAGTATGGTCGCTCGCACGGGAGCCGCTGGTGCGAGGCTGGGCTGACCAGCAGGATGATTATTGGGATGCTGCCCTCGCGGGGAACAGCGCCCTGAGGGAGGCTTTCGTGCGGGCGCTGGAGGACGAGGTACAGACATCCCTGCACCTGCCCCATGGGCAGGCCCTGCTGGACGTGGAGGCCTTCTACGACGGCATCGAATGGCCCATCCTGGCGGAGTGTGCGATCAGGAAAGGCTATCCTCCAGTAGTGTTGTTTTTGGAGGTGCAGTTGTTCATGGCGCCTAGGTTTTTGTCTCAGCTGGACTCGTACTCGTTACCATTCCAGGCCACGAAGTCGGTCATTCAAGGATCGCGCAGTGGCACTCGATTTGCAAAATGTATCACAGCAGTTGTATGCGAGAAGTTGGCGATTGCTCACCCGTCAATGTCTCAGAGGATTTGGATCGACGGCTTGCTGGAGCGCGCGTCGGGCAGTCGTGAACATGTTCGTGGCACTCTGGTGAAGGCGGTCACTACCACGGTGAAGGAGTTTCGGAGGCTCAAGCTGGGCATCGCGGCAAAGAGTGTGGTGGTGTGTTCCATCCACCAGGACGCGGTGCAGGTAGCTCGGAGTTTGCGTCGTCTCGGCATCGAGGTTGCCCCTGTGCAGCAGGCCGCTTACCTTGGGATCGATCTCGCGGGAGGACGTCGCCACGGTAGGGACACAGCGCGGAAGCGCGTGAAGAAGTCAGGGACGTCGCACCAACGGCTTCGACGTTTTGCAGCAGCTGCGAGACGGTGGTCGACCACGAGCTTGATCCAGAGGACGGGCCCTCAGGCATCGGCCTCATATGGCCACCAGGTCTTGGGATGCTTTGGGTCGGTGATGCTGAGTCACAGGCGACGGTTAGGAGCTGCAGCGGGGTCGCACAAGCGGGGGCGCTGCTTGACATCTCTGTTAGCTCTACGGTTGCCAGGAGCGGATCCAGGAGTGGTGCTGCCGAGGCTTTGCATCACGCAGTGGCTTGATTGTTGGTTGCGAGAACCACGACTTCGTCCGTCTATTCGGTTGGCGTGGTCTCGCACGGTGGATAAGCTAAGCCTTGTCCCTGCTGGGCAGCGGAGTCGTCACGTTCGCGGGCCAATGTCTTCAGCAGTGTTGTATTTGTTACAAGCTGGATGGATCTTGAAGTCTGCTACGGAGTGGCAGGTGCCGAGTGACGGGAGCAATATGGAGCATACTTGGGAGTTTTCCACATATGCTTTTGTTGGCCTGGACCAGGCGCGACCACTTCTGCAGGAGTTCGAGGACACATTGTACAGACAACTCTGGGAAGAGGCAGCTGGCTTGTTTTGTGGCGGCGGCCTAGAGCAGGGAGCTGATTGGCAGAGCTACCGTGCCTACATCGCGATGCTCCTCCACGCCAAGAAGGGCCGTCAGCTGTCGGAGTTGATGGTGACCATCGCCACGGGCGGCTACTGGACGCAGGAGCGTAAATTTTCGGCCAACCTCAGCAACTCCGACCAGTGCGAGCGGTGCGAGGAGGCGGTCGACACGCCTCTGCACCGCAATTGGTTGTGCAGTAAAAACCAGGGGTCAGCAGCATATGCACAATCCGATTGTCTGGCCGTGGAGGCTCAGGCAGAACATGAAGCGTGCCCGTGCTTTTGGATGAGGGGTGTGATCCCCAGTGAGTGGACCTGCGTTACCGCACCTGCTCAGGAAGAAGTTTTTTTCGGAAGAAATCTCCCCGAGGGGCGTCTCGGTCCTGGGTGTCTCGGCCAGGGGGCTCGGGACCAGCCTTTGCACGTCTTCGGGGACGCCTCGGGGGGAAAAGATACCCATGATAGTAGGTTGCGTAGAGTAGGGTGTGCGGTTGCCACGTGTACTAGCTTTGTGCCTTGTGAGCTCGGTCCGTTTTTGTCTGGACCCCTGGTAGGGTCGGCCCAAACGGTCCCCAGGGGTGAAGTTCAGGCTTTTGAATGGACCATTCGATTCACGACTGGACCCATAGTTTACATCACTGACTGTGCCGAGGTCGCCCGAGGGTGGCATGCGTCTACGAGTGCCAGCCCTGTGGGCCCTCAGGCAGATTTGTGGCGCAGCATCGGTCTCACCCTCGCTGCTCAGGACAGGAGTGCTAGTGATATTGTTGTCTTGCAGGTCCCATCCCATTTGTCGGCCAGCGAGGTCCTCCAGCGTGGGTGGGACAGCTGGCTTGTGTTAGGGAACGCGTGCGTTGATGTGTTTGCGGGGTCGGCCGCCACTTTGGCCAGGGTCCCCGAGACCGACAGGTTCCGAGTGCACCAAGTCGAACGCAAAGCGAGACTAGTCAGGAGGCGTCTTCTTAGAGCAGGGTTGGATTGTATTCAGGCTTCCCAGGCCATCAAGGCCAACGATGGGGTTCCCCTGGTTCCGCCTGGTCCCCCTGCTCCTCGGCCTCCTCCTCCTCTCGCCCTCGCCCGTTTCGCTTCTGCCCACACCCTGACCGAAAATGGCAGAGCGTGCTCGGTTTGTTTCAGTTCGTGTTCCAAAGACAAAGAGTCCGAATGGTTGAAAAGCGCTTGCAACCCTCCCCTGCCTGTGAATGACAAGTTATCCCGAGCCCCCCTTGGACGGAGTTTACACTTGGCAGGTGGCTGGACGCATCCCTCACACGCCCTTCGGTATCACAAAGACCTTGGATTATGGTTTTGTGGGTCGTGCGGATTTTTCGGTCAGGCCCAGCTCAGGGGCTTAGGTAATCCTTGTCGCCCCCACCTAATCACCAAGCCAGGCGCGAGTATTTTAATCGAATCGATCGCGACCTGTTTCCCAAGTGCTGAGCTCAGCCTTCTTATCACTACGTGATGGCGGAAATCCTGGAAATCCTCCTCCTCCTCCTCCTCCTCCTCCTCCTCCTCCTCCTCCTCCTCTCCTCCTCCTCTTCTGGTCAGAGCGCAGCCCTGGAGAGGTCCTGGGAGGGGAGCAACTGGCTCTGGGCCTGCAAGACGGGGTCCGAGTAGATGGTGTCCGTGGATCGCGCCACATCGCCCATGCATTGGCGATTCGGCTCGATGTGGAGCCCGATGTCAAGGGCGCCCTCGAGGGCGCGAAGTTATTCGCGCTTCGCGCCTCGCAGTTCGGCTCCGATTCCTCCTCGTGCTCCTCTTCTCCCCTGCGAGGCGGCGCGAGAGCGCGAAGTTATTCGCGCTTCGCGCAGCGCGAAGCGCGAAGTTGGGAGCCCTTGGATGTTCTCCACGCAGACTTCGGCGATGCATCGCCGACGTCGCCGATGCGTCACCGATGCATCGCCGATACATCCCCAATGCATCCCCGACGCGGCGCGATCTTCCGAACCCATCTGCTCGGACCCCATCGAGGAGGCCTCTAGGAGTTGCGGTACCGGTAGCTTTTGATTTCCCCCAGAGGCTTACGCCGAGGGTAAGTACTTCGCGCAGGCGCGGGAGCACCTCGGCGCGGCGGAGTTGTCGGTCTCCTCAGATGTGGAGGACGCCCTGCAGAGCAAGCGCTTGAAGGTGGACTGCCTCATCGCCGAGGGCGTGGTCCACCTGGAGGAGTCTCGGCCTCGCAGATGGGGTCCGAGCAGATGGGGTCAGTGGATAGCGAGCGCCGCATCGCCGATGCGTTTGCGCAGATGCCGACGATGCATCGCCGAGGCCGCCGATGCATTGCCAATGCATCGGTGATGCATCGGCGATGCTGCGCGATCACGGGACTCCATGTGTGAGGCCTCGAAGGAGGGTGCTGGGCATTTTGACGACGCCAAGCAGTGCCTCGCCAGGGCCAGCAAGATGACGACGGAGGTGTACGGCGACGGCGATGAGCGCCTGGCGCGCATTCACGAGATGCTCGGTCGCATCGCCCTGCAGCAGGAAGACTTCCCGAGGGCCAAGGAGCATTTCGAGGACGCGATGCTCATCCACTCGGAGTTCCCCGAAGGCGAGGAGCACGTCCGGCTGCAGCTGCAGGTGGCAGAGGCCGTCTACCTGGGCGGTGACGTCGAGGAGGCCATCAGGCAGCAGGACGACGTCGTGAGCAGCCTGCACACTGTAGCGTCGCTCCCGGTTGTGCTCGCCGACGCGTCGGTGCGTCTCGCTACCTGGCTGTCCAAGGAGGACCGCGCCGACGAGGCGCTGAGGGCTCTGGAGACCGCCGAGAAGGTCGTGGTCGAGAATCTTGGCCAGGAGGACGCAAAGGCCTTGGACATCAAGCGCGAGATCGCTATCCAGCATCTGAAACTGGGCGACAACGACAAGGCTCTGCAATGCCTGCAACATGTGGAGTTCCTCGCGCGGCGGATCCATGGCTCGCAGTCCAGGAGTGTCGCCCGCACTCTCAAGGCCCTGGGCTACGTCCACTGCAAGGTGCGCAACTACGCCATGGCGGAGCAGTGCTACCTGCAGGCCCTGAGGATATTCGAGATCGACCAGACTGGAAGCAGAGCGATCATCAGGGACATCCAGGCGAGTCTGGGCGCCATTGCCGACCTCCGGCGATCGGCGCCGTGACCCGCCAGCGCCTCCCGCGCGGAGGCCCCCGCGCGCGCGCCCCCGGGCGCGCCCGCCACCCTGCATGCTCGCACCTGGGCCCCCGCGAGTGGCAAGACGCCAGCTCCGGGGCCGCCCTGATCCGCCCGAGGCCCCGCCCGTGGCCTCCCCGCAGCAGCCGGGGAGGGGGCGCCCTGCGGCCCCGTCCTGCGGGCGAGCGGCGCCGGCCGAGGCGTGACAAGAGGGGGGAGCGGGGGCGGGGCTCGCCATGGGGCAAACACGGGGCCTGGGGGACACACTGTCTTAGGAGTGTTTTTTCGCCGTGTTTTTGGCCTCCCCGGGGCCCTCTACGGGCCCCAGGGCCGTCCGAGCACGATGCAGGGTGAAGAGCTCGTCCTGGGAGGAGGGCCCGGGGTCCGGGACCCGTTTCCCTCGGGACCCGTGTCCCCCATGCCAAGGGGAGGGCCAGAAGAGGGAGCCCGCCGCCAGCCGTCTGCCGCGCAGCCGCAAGGGTGAGCCGACGGCCTGCCCTCCTCCGCCTCCGCCCTGCTGCTGCCCCTATACTCGCCTCCTCCCCTTCTCCTTGTTCGCCCTCGGCCAGCCGCAGGGGGAGAGGCGGGCGGCGCAGCAGGCAGGAGAGTGGTTCCTCCTGTCCAGGCTCCCGTTTCTGACCAGCCGCGGTGCGAAAGGCATGCACCGGCATGACCAAGCAGGCCTCGGGTGAACCCATCGGTGGGCCGAGGGGCCGAGTGGCCTGCTCTTGAAGAGCAGGCCACTCGGCTCCTCGGCCCAGGCAGAGCTGGTCAATTCCTATCCAGGAAGACTTCCTGGGTAGGAATCGACCAGCTCTACCAGCAGCAAGCACCCAAGTCCACTCTCCCCCCCCCAGCTCTCCCCAGTCCACTCTCCCCCCAAGTCCACTCTCACCCCGAAGTCTAGGATCACCTTCCCCTGGTAGAGGCAACCCCCTGTGTTGGTGTTGGTGTCAATTTCCAAGCCTCCAAGTCTTGCCGACACCATTCTCCAAGTCCGCCTTTGCGCTGCGCCAGGGGTCAGCGTGTGGCGGTACGCAGGGCGTCCTTCCCTCAGCGAGCGAAGAACGGTATAAAATCAACTTTTATACCGTTCTTCGCCCGTTAATTCCCACCCGTCGGTTGCCAAAGGTCTCGACGCGGACGGCGGGCTGCAGTGCAGCTTAGCTCCCTGGCGCTGGGGACCTGAAGCCTCCAGCGTCCTGGAGGTGCGTCAGCGAGCTCGTGGGGAATTCCCTCGTGGCCCCCCCCCTTCAAATGGAACATGCTGGTCCCGAGGCGGGAGGGAGACAACCAGACAGGGCCGCACCCACGGGGGCCCCTGCGACGGGCTGCGCCCGCCGTGGCGAGGGCGCTGCAGCTTGGACGTCGGGGGGCGGGCACCTCCTCCTCCTCCTCCTCCTCCCTCCTCCTCCTCCTCCTCCTCCTCCTCTTCCTCCTCCTCCTCTCCTCCTCCTCCCTCCTCCTCCTCCTCCTCCTCCCCCTCCTCCTCTTCCTCCTCCTCCTCCTCCTCCTCCTCCTCCTCCGATTCGACTTGCCAGGCATGGGCCGCGATTCCCATTCCTATTTGGTGCGGCTTGATTCACCAGCACCGGCCAGGGCCAGCCAGAGCCAGGCGCAGCGATCCGATTTCGAGTCGATGGCGATTCGAGCCGTTTCCGATCCGATGTGCTTTCGCGATTCGTCCCGCTAGGATGCGACCCTTAGCCGGCTAACTTCAGCATCGGCGCGGGGGCATCCGTAGTCGAAGAGATACCTCATTTGGTAGAGTCCCGTGTGTTAATCCGGCTAGTATGGGTCAGTATAGGGCTCAATTCGGCCTGCCCCTGCATGCGCTTCCATCTGGCCCAGAAGTTCTTGTAGTCGGGCTGCTGACATAAGGAACGCTCAATCGGACACGAAGCCCGTCTTTGGCCCCCAGGGCGCCTGCGTGGTCAAGAAGCGCTGGAGAAGCAGCCGTGCAAGGACCCGAGGAGCCTCGAGCCCCCTCCGAGCCCAACCTGCTCCTCAGTCTCTCTCCATCCAGCTCAGGCCTGCCAGACATCTCACCCGCCTGCTGCCCCCGCCTGGCGGGGCAACCGGCCCAGGCAGGCGCCGGAGGAGGAGGGAAGGGAGGAGGAGGAGGAGGAGGAGGAGGAGGAGGAGGAGGAGGAGGAGGAGGAGGAGGAGGAGGAGGAGGAATGCCGGTGGAGGAGGAGGAGCAGCCTGGCTTCCGATGTCTTTGAGCCTGCGGTGTGCCCCGCCGCCGGGGCGGGCGTCGCTCGGACGGACGGCCCCGCGGCCGCGCCGCACCCCGCGGGGCCCTTGCGGGGCTGCGCCCGCCGTGGCGAGGGCGCTGCAGCTTGGACGTCGGGGGGCGGGCACGTCTTGCGCCCAGACCCCCTTCCGGACAGGATCGCGTCGTGAAGCATCAGGATCAGGAGCGAAAGAAGGACCTACATGTACATGAATCCACGCTGGTTTCGAGAGTTCGCATTGCGCGAATGTTCGTATCGCGCGGCAGGTCTCGCGAATCGAGGGGCCGTGTTCATGTACATAGCTGGGCGCGTACGTCCTTTGCGGGCTCCCTACAGGACGGGAGGTTCCGGGCTATGTTCGGCCCCGGGGGGCCCTCGCCGGGCCTCGGGGCCGTCAAAAGACGACTCAGGACGAAAACCCGGTCCCGGGGAAAGGGTCGGGGCTTGCGGGGACGCCGTCTGAAAAACATCAGGACGTCGCATGTCTGGGCTCGGGTTATGAACAGATCACGGCCGGATATTTATCGCTGTTTTCGGCCGTTGTGGGCCCTCGCTGCGGGCCTCGGGACCGTCCAGAAACGGCTCGGGATGGAAAACGGGTCCCAGGGAATGGGTCGAGATCTCTGGGGGTCGACGTCATGAATAAATCATGACGTCTGGAGTCTGGGCAGGGTTGGGAGTCCCCGGGTCTAGGCAGGCCCTTCTAACTTCTAACTATCCAGAATCTCGTCTCAGCGACGAAGAGACAATGGGTCGAGATCACCGACATTCGCGTGCAAGCTTCCAGCGTAAGATCGCGCGTGTACGCTCTCGTTTCCAGTGTAGCATGCCGCGCTGGCAGCCCGCGCAAGCCGCCGCGTAACTTCGCTATGCCAGTTTGCTTGTAAGATCCGTTTCTTTTCGTCGCCCACCTTCGGAAACTGGAACGTATACATTACCAGTGGCGGGCTGTTTTTCAATCCCAGGATATTTTGAGGGTCGGGGACGACGTCGGGGTGGTGTGGTGTTTTCTTTTTTCCCCGTCTTCCCGTGAAAGCAACAAAACATGTATACACCAGGATGCCGGACAAAAAACATAATCCGTTTTTTGTGCGGATCCCAGTGCGGGACCGGAAAAAAAGCGTCGGTGAAACAAGTCCAGTTCCTTTCACCTCTCCAGATTCCCCCGGGCAAGGGCTGCTATATCCGTGGCTGCTAAAATCGACCTCCGGGAAGTTTTCTTCGTCCTTCCTGGAAGAAGCCCGCTGACTGCTTCGCGTGCCGCACCTCATTCCTGGAAGCTGTTTTTTTCTTCCGGGAGGGCCGTTTTAGCAGCCACCGTTTTAGCAGCCCTCGCCCAGCTTCCCACCCGAGCCCAGGTTTTTTTGCCCAGGGTCTTGCTTCCATGATCTGCCGCCGACCTCGCTCGGGAGTTGCGTCTGGGGCCGCCCTCTCGAGGGGCAGCGGGTCCCTGCTCCTCCTCCGCCGCCTGCCTTCCATGGAGCATGACACCTCATCCCTCTCCCCTCTCTCCTCCCCCTCCTCCCCCCTCCTCCTTCCTCCTCCTCCTCCTCCTCCTCTTCCTCCTCATCCTCCTCCTCCTCCTCCTCTTCCTCCTCCTCATCCTCCTCCTCATCCTCCTCTTCCTCCTCCTCATCCTCCTCCTCATCCTCCTCCTCCTCCTCCCGCTGCCCGCGCTATGCCCGCGCCCGAACGCGCAGGACCGCGCCCCAGGTCGGGAGCCCCCTCGCCCCGCCTCTCGAGCAGGGGGGGCGGGCCCTCGCCCCGGAGGGGCGGCCCGGCCAAGAGCTTCAAGGCGAGCCCCCGCCCGCGGCGCCGGCCGGGCCCGGGAGTGCTCTGTCCACCTTCTGGGCCATAACGCGCGTTATGCCCCCAGACAGGATCGCGTCGTGAAAAATCAGGACGGGCGGTTTCGGGCTATTTTCGGCCCTGGAGGGCCCTCGCCGGGCCTCGGGACCGTCAAATAACGATTCAGGGCGAAAAACCGGTCCTGGGGAAAGGGTCGGGACTTGCGGGGACGCCGTCCGGAAAAAAAACAGGACGTCGCATGTCTGGGCCCCCCCTCGCCCCCCCCCCTTCGCCCCCCTCCCCCCCCATAGCGCAATGCTCCTCCCCGCCCAGTGCGTCCCCAGCGCCGCCCTGCAGAGCGTCCGGCATTGTACAGTCCGTCACAGCGGGGGGGCGCGGCGTTCCACGTGGTGCGCGCCCCCGCCCCTCGGGCAGGACGAAAGGGGGGGATACAGGGAAAGGGCGGGGGTACGAAATCTGCTGCGTGCAGCTGGTTTCAGCCCCACTGAGGGGCCCAGTCCTCGAGACATGGCCGCCTCCGGCGCAGGGAGGCGCCGGGACCATCAGCTGCGTGAGCTGATTCTCAACCCCCCCTGTGCTATCCCCCCCTTTCGCCCGACCCGATCATGGGGGGGATCAGACATGGATCCGGCCTAGATCTCCGAGGACGGGATCGGTTTTTCCAGGTCCAGCGGTTTCTCCTCGGCCTCGGCCTCTGGGGCCCGTGAGGGGGCCCGTGGTGGGGGGGGGGGGGGCAGCAGCCATGGATCCGGCCCCAGGTCTCCCCCTTCTCCTCCTCCTCCTCCTCCTCCTCCTCCTCCTCCTCCTCCTCCTCCTCCTCCTCCTCCTCCTCCTCCCCTTCCTCTTGCCATCGAAGTCGATGCCATCGAACTCGATTGCCATCGAAATCGGACCCGCAGCGGTTTCTCCTCGGCCTCGGCCTCTGGGGCCGTGAGGGGGCCCGTGGGGGGGGTCCGCAGACATGGATCTGGGGCGAGACGGGTCTGGACCCCGGGGCCGCGGATTGGAAGAGTCGTGCAGTCGGGTCGCACATCAAGTCCGAGGCGGGAACTTTCTGCATGACCACCGCCTGGAGGGTCAATTTTCGGGGACCTCGGCAGGCGGTGGATCTGGATATCTTCGGGCCCCAGGGGGCCGAAGTATATCCACATCCACCGCCCGCTGAGGCACCAGGACGTCGGTTCCCAGGCGGTGGATATCGATAAATCCCAGTCTCGCAGTAAGGAGCAACTCTCCAAGGTTACCCTTGCATCCTTGCCCATTCGGCTCATCCTTGGCAGTTTCGCTGGCCGCGCGCGCCCCTCTCGAAGGGTGTCCGCATAACCTTCCAAGGCCCTTGCATCCTTAACGTGCGTCCCTTCATGACAGGATCACGACGGGAGGTTTTTGATGTTTTCGGCCTCTTGGGGCCTTCGGTGGGCCCCAGTGCGAGGCCCGGCGGACCCATGCATGGGCGCCCTTGGGGTCAGAGGAAAACGCAGAACACTTCGGGCCGAAACCCAGTCGGTCCCACGTCCCGAAAGTCTGCACGCCGGATCAAACTTGGAAATTC
>CAUYUJ010017327.1:270259-272759 GCA_963575745.1 Prorocentrum cordatum
CACTGACTCTCGCACACGCACACACACACGCACACACACACACACACACGCACCCGCTCCCGCATTTGCGCACGTGTGCACACAAACGGGCACACACACATTCACAGACACACACACACACACTCACACACAAACAAATACGCACGCAAATGCACGTGCACATAGACACGCACCAACAACCACGCACGCACGCACGCTCACACAAACACACACCCACACTCGCACGCGCACGCGCACGCGCACGCGCACGCGCAAGCATACGCACACGCACACGCATACGTACACGCACACGCATACGCACACGCACACGCATACGTACACGCACACGCACACGCACACGCACACGCACATGTTCACACGCACATGTTCACGCACACGCGCACGCACACGCACACGCACATGCACACGCACACGCACACGCACACGCACACGTTCACACGTTCACACGTTCACACGCACACCCACGCGCACACGCACACGCACACGCACTCGCACTCGCACACGCACACGCACACGCAGACGCACACGCACAACACACAACACACAACACACAACACACAACACACAATATGCACCACACACACACACGTACACACAGACCACAGGCACAAATACGCACACACGTCACACACTAACCGCTGTAAGCGCGGAAACGGACGTTTTGTTCTTTTGCAGCCGCCTGTTTGGAAGGAGCTGATTGAGGAGGCGAAGCAGCGCGACGCGGGTGTGGCCTTCACGGACATGGGCCTCTCGCCGATGCCGACCCCGACTGCCACGCCGCGCATAGCCGACGGGGACCGGTGCGCTTTGTTTGTGCGAGCGGCGGGCGACTGCGGGACTTGTCATCCCCCAGGTTTTCGGCGGATTGTTTTTGGTTCGGTCGCAGCATGCTTTCTCCATGGTGGCCTTCGGGGGCTTTTTTTGTTGGGCCCCAGGGGCATTAGGCAATGATCTGGGGGGGAAGCAGGCGCAGAGGAAGGGATCAAGAGGTCTGGCGTCTGGCTGGGGCCCTCCTGGCTCCTGCTCCTCGCTCCTGCCTCCTCCTCGCTCTTGCCTGCTCCTCGCTCCTCCTTCACCTTCCCCCCTCCTCCAGCTCCAGCTCCTGCTCCCTTTCACATTACGCTGAGCAAGCAACAGCTGCGTGGCTGTTGCGGCCCTGTGAGGAAACAACAAGTATGGTCGACTTGGGCGATGTGGCAAAGCACACTGGCCGAGAAGCGTGCAACTGGAACAGGCGTGGCGATCAGAGAAGTATCAAGACTGGGAGCACGCCGTAGGGGCGTAGAGTGTCCACGCATCACGGCGGTGGAAGAGGCGAACGCACCACATCCGTTCACCACACATGAACCCGAAAGTATGATCCTCCCCCTCCGCCCGATGCCGAGTTGCGATGTTGGCCCAAGGCCATGCTGCAGGCGACTCGCCAGCAGACCGCACAGCACTCCGCTCAGCTCGCGTTCGGCTCCAGCTCCTTCTCCACCCCCCCCTGCTCCTCCGGCTCCAGGTCCTCCTCCTCCGCCTCCTCCGCCCGATGCCGAGCTGCGATGTCTGCCCGAGGCCATGCCGCGAGCCACCCGGCAGCAGACCGCTCCGCACTCCGCTCGGCTCGTGTGCACCTCGAGCTGCCGCGACACCTCGGGGGTGTCTTTCGCCAAGTCTGGCCGGTGGGCCCACGCATCAGTCATCGTCTCGGCCCCGCGTCGGGCCTCCCGAGCCACGAGGCCTCCTCGCTCCTCCGCTCTCTCCTCCTTCCTGCCCCCTCCTCGCTCCTCCTCGTCGCCGTCCTCGTTGCCGCCGCCGTCGCCACTTCCGTCGTCGTCGTCGTCGTCGTCGTCGTCGTCGTCGTCGTCGTCCCTCTCTGCCGGCTTGCAATAGTTGTCAGCCGCTGGGGCGCACGGTGTGGTCGCCACGACGTGAGTCCGCCTACGTTTCGCATCTCCGAGGCCGCGGCCGCCACGCCGTGCCTCACTGCCCACGGACGGGCATCCCCCGAGGAGCCCGCACGACTCCGGCGTTCGGTGCGCTTCGCTTCGCCTCCTCCTCCGAAGACCCGCTGCCCCCCCTGGATGCGCAGCTGCTCGCCGCCCTCCCGCCTGCCCCTCGTGCTGCCTGTCCGGTCCAGGTGCTCCTCCTCCACCTCCACCTCCTCCTCCACCTCCACCTCCTCCTCCTCCTCCTCCACCACCTCCTTCTCCTGTTTCCGTATCCACTTTGGGTACGGACAAAAAGGGTGCCGAAGACAGACAGCAGTTCGTGTCCCTTTTGGACCGGGCTCTTGGTCGGTGTCGCCGCGGGCGTTCTCCGTTGGAGACAGAGGGTCGCCTGCCCACCAGCGATTGCTATCGATGTTGGGCCACTTCTGCTGTTGGCCAGTGCCCTCGTGTTTCCCGTGCCCAGGCCGGGCCTGCAAGTCCTGCTCCTCGTCGCCTCGCTGAGGGCGGGAGGGAGGAGGGATGCGGCGTCGTTCATCGCGTGAACCCAGGAGCTCACTCGGAACAGG
>CAUYUJ010017327.1:277759-347759 GCA_963575745.1 Prorocentrum cordatum
CTACGCCAAGTTCATTAACCTGCTGTTGAACGAACCTCAGGTCCGCACCGTGCTGCCGCTGAGCCCCACTGGTATCGAGGATCCTGACGACGAGACCTTCGCCCTTACCTCCGAGGACGGCAAATTGTCCGTGAAGAAGGAGAAGGTGAAGAAGGTGGATGCCAAGGAGATCGAGTCTGACGTGATCTTCGACCAGCCCCCAGAGGTTATCCTGAATTCCATGCTGCCGCTGTACCTGAATTCGCAGCTGCTTTCCATGTTGTTTGACGCCCAGGCTTCCGAGCTCGGGTCCCGCATGACCGCGATGAAGGCGGCCACGGACAACGCGAAAGACCTCGGGGAGAGGCTCACCATCCTCTACAACAAGAAGCGCCAGGCCGCCATCACCCAGGAGCTCTGCGAGATCACCGCCGGCTGCCTCTGCGTCGAGCAGAAGGGCACGCGCAGCGGAACCATGCTGGGCGAGTTCGACAATGAGGACACGGTGGGCGCGGACTTCATGAAGGAGCTGGAGGACGGCTCCATCCCGGATGCTCCCGTGAGCCCCGACCTCGACAGCGACATCAGGATGTTCACGGGCGACACGCTCAAGTGAGCGCACGAGCTCCAGAGCGCCAAGGACCTGCGGCATCCGGGGGAAGCCGCTCGAGCCCCTTGCCGGCCAAGCAGCGACAGCCCGAGGTTCACCGGGGAGACGCTCAAGTGAGCGTCCGCGCTCCGGACGCAGTGATACTCGAATCGCAGGAGGGTCTTTTGCTCGTTTTGTATGGTGTCATCGCTGCTCTCGGGTAAAACTTGACTCCTCCTCCTCCTCCTCCTCCTCCTCCTCCTTTCTCCTCCTCCTCCTCCTCCTCCTCCTCCTCCTCCTCCTCCTCCTCTCCTCCTCTCCTCCTCCTCCTCCCCTCCCCCTCCCCCTCCCCCTCCCCCTCCCCCTCCCTTCTGCCTCGGCAGCCCCCGGCGCGGCGAGCGGGAGGGCACGGCGGCCGTGCGCGGCCGAAGGGGGGCGGGGGCCGACGTCGCCTCGGAGGGGGCGGTGGATCCATTTGGGCACTGGGCCCTAAGCGCGCCACGACAGGGGACCCACCTCCAAGCCACAGGGGACGGGCCGAGGAAGCCCGCCCGGCGCCCCGCGCGGGGAGGCGCGCCAGAAGTGGGCGCCGCGCGCGCGGAGCCGCGACGAGGCATGACGACTGCGGCAGGTTCGCGTCGCGTCGACTTCGGCGCTGGTTTCTCTGACACCACGGGGGTCGTTCAACCTTGAACGATCGGCCGTTTCCAAAACGACAGATCGTTCACCATCGACCGAGTCTGGGTCGCTGGTGGCGGCGGCGGGGCGTCGACCGGCGACTCGACGCGAACCTAACGTGGGAGAGTACTCAGGATGCGCTTCCGCGGCGGGGGTCGCTGGACCGCCGCAGGCAGCTAGATTTTTAACTCTGGCCTGTCCCTCACGAGGGGGAATATTCAAAATACTAGAATATAGTCTGGGGACGATTTTTGGACTATTCTTGCCCATGGGGGGGGGGGCATTGTTTGAGTATTCTTTATTTCTCGTCCAAAATCCCCCTGTATGGGGGACAGGCCCGACTGAAAGCTAGCTGTATGAGGCACTCTGAGCTCGAGATGGCCCGCCTCTTCGCCGACCGCATCACGTGGCAGCCCCTCGTGCTCGAAGGTGCGTGGCCCAAGCCCGGAGCGCGCTCTCGTCCGCTCGGGGGCCCCGCTCGTCCGCGCCTCTTCGCCGCCCGCGGGCCCCACGCGCTCGAAGCTCATTAAGGGGCAACGATACACTCCAGGCGATGCTTAAGAAAACCCAAGTTTTCGGCCAGAGTCTCGATTATTCTTAACGTTTCAGTGTAAATCCCAAGATTTTGATAGAAATTCTGGTTTTTTTCAAGTTCTGAGACTATGAATTTCTTAACCCATGATTTCTTAAGCATTTCGCACGGTGTAGGGGGGGGGACCGACATAGGAGGGATACGTCGACCCCCAATCGCCCATTGATCGCCGAGAGGGGCCCGATAGCCCCAACCTGCCCAGGAAGGTGCCGCCTCACTATCAGAGGCCCATCGCCGATCCATCGGCGATGTATCGCCGATTCCAGGTCGATGCATCCCCCCTATGCCAGCCCCCCCCCTGTCGATGCCCCTCACTCATGTTGGCCTCCAGGTGGGCCACGGCCGCCGGGCCCCACTCCTGCAGTGCGCTTTTTGCGCCCTCTCAAAGCAGCAGCGAGTCATTGAGAAGCGCGTCAGGTGGGACCGCCGCGAGACCTGCCCGCCATCGCTGCACGGGTGCCTGGAACCAAGAGCATACACCATGCGGTCCTGGGGCACGCCCCAGCCCACCAGGTCCTCCTTGCACCGCCAGGGCAATGCCTGCCCTCGGTGCGTGAGGGTCACCCGGGCCAGAGTTGCCAGCGTGGCCCGGATTCGCCGCAAAAGGGGCTCCATGCGGTTCACGTGGTTGCGCCTGCATCTCGCGAACACCGTCCTGGCACTCGCCGCCGTGCTGGCCCGCCACTGCAAGCCGCAAGAGCATCTGACAAACGCCATCGCGACCCGCCTTGCCCGAACGGCGCGCCAGCGAATCGGGGGGCAGAGCAGTCTTGGACCACGATTGGCAACGGAAGGGATTGCACGGCGCACGTATTGTATGAGGGCTTTTACGTCACGCGCAGAGGGATCAGGCGGCTATTTTTTTCAAAACCAAATGCGCGCCCACCCTAGAGCACATTTGGCCTTGGAGAGATGGTCTTCACACCGACGCCGGGCATGGTGGCAAACACATGGCTTCTCCCAGAGTGCCCCTGCTTCCTGGCCTTTTGCCGACGTCCTCCTTCGCTGTCGCTGGTCCACCTGCCGGGGCTCGTCCGTGGCAGTTTGCTGCTAAAGGCGCCCGAGGGTCGTGCATGTTTGCCCTGCGCTTGCACGGCCCCCGCCAAGAGTTGGCCCCAATCCTGCATCGTCGGGCTTCTGAATGTTCGAGTCTTGGGCGCGCTGGCACAAGCCAGCCGTCGGCGCCCCAGCTGGATCGACCGCGCGGCGGCTCGTCACTGCGGCGTCAAGTCACCGATCCGTGTGAGCGACAAAGACGTTTGTCAGCTGCCCTCCGTCCCCTTGCTTCCTCCGCGCGTTCCTAAATCCACTGCCTCATCGGCGCCGCTTGTTCGGATGCAAGATGCAAAATGGCGAGGAGAGCGACGATGGGGGGGATATGTGGAAGAAGACCTGCTCCTTCCTCTTCTACAATTACTCAATATGAATACTACTCTCCTCCTTCCCCTGATGACGGGTTGGGAGTGTTCGCCCCCCCCCCCCGCGTATGTTTTTTTACACACAGGATTCCCCGGAGTTGGGTTTTCGCCTGCATTTTTTTTCAAAATGCTGCTCTCGCTGAGGCGCCGGCCTCATTTTCGGGCCCCGCTCGTTCCGAATCGTGCTCCCGCTGCAGCGCTGGCCTCATTTCCGTGCTTCCGCTCGTTCCGAATCGTGCTCCCGCTGCAGCGCTGGCCTCATTTCCGCGCTTCCGCTCGTTCCGAATCGTGCTCCCGCTGCAGCGCTGGCGTCATTTCCGCGCTTCCGCTTCGTCCGAATCGTGCTCCCGCTGCAGCGCTGGCGTCATTTCCCGTGCCATGCCACGGCATGCAATGCAATGCTCGGTTGCGTTCCGCGGCGCGATGCCATGCCTTCAGCTGAAGCTGTGATATGCAGTGCTTAAGTGTCACGTCGTGTTATGCCATGCTACGCTTTGATCTTCAACGCCGTGCTATGCAATGTTATGTTCGGGGCCGCTGTGCGATGCCATGCTTTGCGTTGCAAAGCTGTGTGATGCAATTCTTCAATACGCCATGCCACGCCATGCTGTGACATACTACGCTTTGCGGTGCACTTCTACGCCATGCCATGCCGTGCTCTACAATGCATCGCGTACCCTTTCGGGATCATTGCCTTGCTCGACATCCGACTGTGCGAGTAGAGAGGGGAGCTACGCCATGGTAAGGGATGGGAGGGAGGGGTAGGATGTCAGATATGACGCAAGCGCACCTAGCTTGTCCTCCCCCCCTCCTCTTCAGGCTCCTGCTCATCCTCCTCCGCCCCCCCCCCTTCTTGTCGCCGTTTTGCGCTGGACGTGCCCGGCCGCCGTGCGCCCCCGCCCCCCCCCCTCCCACCCGCGGGCTGTTGGACTGTGGCCAGGCGTGGCGTTGACGTCGCACCCGCCGTTTGGGGGCGCGTCGCCCAGTCCCTGTCGTTGCTTTTCTGCGCGCGCGCTCCTGGGGCCAAGCGGGTGGCTGTCCACGAATGCTGTTGCGGTGGCGCAGTTGTTGATGTTGGCGGACATCGTCGGCGGGTGTTGTTGGATTGCTCGGAGGCGGGCGCGTGTTTTGTCAGCGGCCGTTTCGAATAACTAGCCCGCGGGCGTTTTGGGCGCGGCCGCGCGCCTGTTGCGCGGCGCGTTTGGGCGGCGCCCTGAGCGACGGTCTTCGGCGCCCGCGATGCTTCTGGAGGAGGACACAGCTGCGCGCATATATGGTTAGCATTGCTTTGCTATCACTGCCGTCGTTATCATGATGCAGTGCCCTTGATACTAAGCATATTCGCCGTCTCCAGCAGATCTAAAGCCTTGCGCATGTACGTCCATAGTTGTTCAAATGTATACATGAGTACAAACAGTTGTGTAGGTCAATGCGCACATGGTGGATCATATATGTATACATACATATGATTGTACACGTTTATAGGTGTGCATATATTATATATATAGCATGATGCATATAAGATACACACGTTCTACAACTAATGGTGGCAATGCCCTTCAATGCAGCGACAACGTATTATAATACATACGCGAGCGAAGTCTTCATTCCACTATTGATGTACGATGTCAGCATTGAAGACAGTAGTGATATTAGTAGTAATTACATTGCGACTAATGTTCCGTTCTAGCATTGAAACACCTGTCAAGCGTACGGCAATGTTTTGCTCGAGAAGTCTCTGCATAAAAGGTGCTGTGAGCTCATCTTCAACGGGAAACCCACCGTGCAGCTCATAATGGCGACCGTGGCTCCGAGTGACGCACCCATCAGGCCGCCAGCGGCGATGATTGTCAAGGCGCCAATGCTGCGTGCCGCCCTCTCGTTGCCGACAAGGAAGCAGCTAACAAACACGCTGTTCCACTCCCCGGTCGGCGCTCTCATGCTCCTGTGTACCTTCACCTGCCTGTGGTGCGCCGCCGAGCTCGTTGCGCCGCCCTCCTTTGGGGTCAACACTGGTTGGGCTGGTGGCGCTGAGTGCAACGGAGCCGACTTCGAGCCCATGCCCGTCTGCATTTGCCCCCGCGAAACGGTGTGTGTCAAGGACATCAAGAGCCTGATCTTCCTCGCTTTCGCGCGCCTCTCGGCATACTTCGACTACCCGCTCTACGTCTTGCTCTTCCTCTCCAAGGCGCACAACCTGCGCGGCTTCCTGCAGCGCACCTACCTCAGCGAGTTCCTGCCCCTCGACGACCTGCACCACCTGCACACGGTTGCCGGCGTGATCGTGGGTTTCGAGGTGATTCCTCTCGCTTCGCGGGGTGCACGTCCTGAGCAGATGCAGTCCAGACGTTGTGGGGCCTGATGAACCATCCTGGGGGCCTCCTGGGGCCGTCTTGGGGCCCTTTTGGGCCGTCTTGGGGTCGTCGTGGGGGCCTCCAGGGCCGTCCTGGGACCATTTTGGAGGCTGCTTGGGCCGCCATGGACCTCTAAGGACAGAAACAAACGAGAAGGCTAAAATCCCTCAGAAACCGATGGGTAATCAATGAGTTTGGCCTCTGGAGGCGCTCTTAGGGGTCCTCTTGGGCCTTCTTGGGGGCTTTTTGGAGCCTTCTTGGGACAGTCTTGGACCGTCTTGGGGTCGTCTTGGCCCGTCTTGAGGCCATCTTGAGCCGTCTTGTCGTATTCTTGGACCTCGAGGCCCCAGGGGCCCAAACCGCACGTTTTCCATTGGGTTTTGTATGTTTCGATGCCCGAAAAGGGGCCCGTCACGTCTAGGGTCGCCCATGTGGCGCGGCTTCAGGGGGGTTAGGGGGGACACATAATATTGCAAGACAAAGTTTAAAATTCTGCAGTCACCGGATACAGTGGACCCATTACATCACAGCATCCGCGGACCTGCCTCTGGCAACATGTCACTTCCGGACGTGGATTCCTCTCGCTTCGCAGGGTGCACGTCCGAGCATGTGCTATCCAGTCGTTGCGGGGACTGGCGGGGGCCTCTTGGGGCCCCCTGGGGGCCTCGTCGGGGCTCTTGGGGTCTGCTTTGGCCGTCTTCGGGCTCTCTTGCGCCGCTTGGCCCCTCGGGGGCCTCTTGGGGCCGCTCGGGGGCGTCTTCGGCCCACGGCTTCTCGGCGGCCTCCTGGGGGCTTCATGGAGGCCTCTTGGGGCCTCTTTGGGGCGCCTTCGGCCGTCCGCGGCACGTGAAGACTGGGCGCTGGGTGGTTTGCTCTGCTGGTCCGCCGCGCTGGTCCGCCTCGTCATTCTGCCCGCCCCGTGGCGCTCCCAGCGGTCTCCTCCCCGTGTGAGCGCCGGGACGAGCGTGCGAACGTCGACGAGGGCAATGAGCATCCACCGCGTGTGAGCACGAGGCTGGCCGTCATGTTCGGTAAGATGGCAAAGAGCAGGATGACGCATTTTTGCGCGAGGAGGGCTACCTCGGGGCCTTTTCCCCCCCTTCCGGCAGAATGTCTTGGTTTCCATCCGCGCGCCTGGCAGCTCACGCATGTTATGCAAGTGCGCGGGCCTCTCGCTGGCTTCTTGGGGGTGGGTGTCTTAGGGGGCCTCCGGGAGGTTTCCTGGGAGGCCCTATGGGGGCCTCTTGAGAACCCCTTTGGGGGCCTCCTGGGGCCTCCAGGGGGCTTCTGGGGCCGACTTGAAGCCCCCTCTGGGGCTCTCTGGCCGTCTTGGGGCCGTCTTGCTTGGAGGCTGCTTGGGCCGTCCTGGCCCTCGGAGGGCAGAGAAAAGGGAGAACGCTAAGATCGTTCGCAGACCACCGGGAAATCAATGATTTTGGCCTCGGGAGGCGCTCTTGGGGGTCCTCTTGGGGCCCTCTTGGGCCGTCTCGGGGGCCTCATGAGCCCTTTGGGGGCCATCCTGGGTCGTTTTGGGGGGCCGTCTTGGGCCGTATTGGGGTCACCTTGGGCCATCTTGAGGCCCTCTTGGAGTCTCAAGGGGCCCAAGAGGCCAACAACGCTGAGTGTCCATAGGTTTCCGCAGGTTTTGGGGCCCGGAGCGAAGGCTTCCAGAGTTGGTACGGCGCTGCGGCGCGGCTCCAGGGGGGGTAGGGGGGAGACACAATAATGTAACACGATGCAACATGTACCATGCAACATGTACCAATTATGTAATAATGGGGTACATTGCAATTGTGCAGCCAGTGGATACATTTGATAGGTTGCATTGCATCCTCCGCGGACCTGCCTCTGGCAACACGTCACTTCTGGACTTGGAGTCTTGGGCTTAACGCCACACCGCCGACCCCCTTGGGGAACTGGCGGTTGTTGCGTGTTGCTCCTCAGGGCCTCTTGCGCGCCTTTTGGGGGCTTCTTAGCTCGTTTGGGGCTTCTGTGGGGCCTCTTGGGGGCCTGTTCGGGGTTTCTCGGGCTCACATTTTCAGTATCCGTCGTGCGCGCATAGGCAATGGGGCGACAACCCACATATACAGACAGAGGCCATCTGTCAAACCACCCGTCGAGTGATTATCGAATGGCCTCCAGCACATCCCGCCACCGTGCTTGGGGTGCGGGTCTGGGGCCACTCGGATGGCTGATGGGGTCTCATGGGAGGCGTCTCGGGGGCGTCTTGGAGGCAATTGTTTTTCAACCCTCCTGCGTTGGGCATCCGTTTTGAATAGAACACTGCCGGCGAAACGGGGGGGAGAAGTCGCCCTTTCGGCGCCAAGCTCCAGCCGAACCACAAACGGGGGCGGGGCCGAAATGGACGGTGCGGCACAGGAGGAGGATCCGAATGGCCACTGGCCAAGCGAAGCCACCGAGCGTGCACACAGATACGGGCTGCCCAAAGCCACCGCAGGGGGGGGGAGGAGGGAGCAACAGCGAGCGACAACCGAAGGCCCAAAGCGGCACAACGAGTAGACGGTGTTGCGGCAAAAAGGGGGGCTTGGCTCACATGGCTCACTGATGCAGAGAGTAGCTGAAACCCGTCAGAGCGCCATCCAGTAGAGGAAGACCATTGGTGTGCGTTCACGAGGCTAAGCCACCTCCAGCCGGTAGTCAGTGCGTGCACATCGTATCCGACTCTCGCGGTTCGGGGGCCAAACGATGCAAAGTACTGACGGGGGCTGATAGCAGACTGTTCTGCTAGGGGGGCGACCGCGAACTGCAGAAGGCTGAACCACTCGATGCAGGGCCACTCACTGGCGAAGCCGGACCTCGGGCGTCACCGAGTGTCTGGCTGACGGCCACACCCAATCCACACTTTCCACGCAGCCCGGGCGCAAGCCGAGTACATCGACGCCAGTGGGGGGCCGATGGCTGGAGGTTGCCGAGCTGATGGGCCGTAACGCTCGTAGGCGGCATGCTGACTGCGGGCCATGACGTCCTTGAGGTAGAGCCACGACCGGGTCAGCGACCACCAGGGCGAAACTCAGGCAGGAGGGGGCGCAGCCAGCCGCAGAGCACCGGTGTCAATGAAGGATGGCGGGGCACCAACCAATGGACCACCGGTGTGCGTGCAGGCTGGCAACCACCAGCCGGTAGCCAGTGCACTTACATCGTATCCGACACATGCGGTCCGGGGGCACAACGATGCAATGTCCTGGCGAGGACTGGGGCTGTGGCTGTGCCGAGAAGACCCAAACGAACTTGGACCGCGGTAGGCTGAACCACTCGATGCGGGGCTGCTCACTCGACGAAGCCAGTCACCATGCGTATGGTGGACAGCCCCTCCACTCATCACCTGCCACGCTGCCCCTGCGGAAGCCGGAAGCGTCAGACGCCGGGGCATACAGGAGGTGGCAGTTGCCGCGCGGCTGGGCCGTGCCGTCCGCAGGCGGCGCGCAGAACTGCCAAGGCGTCCTCGTGCTGGAGCCAAGGCAGGGTCGGCACTGATAAACCCTGGGCAGGTCACATGGCGGATGCTCTTCATCGGTCGGTGCAATCTGCGCTGTTGATCGAGGGGGAGGCGCAGCCCAAAGCCGCAGAGACATTGTGATGGTGCAGGAGGGGGCGCGGCCGACAGCCGCTGGACACAGATAGATACCCTGGGCCTCCGTGCACGGAAAATCTTGACCACGGGCGTGCTGACCTACCAATGCGTCCTTGTAGCAGGGCAGTGGCTGGGCTGGCAACCTTCGCAACTGAACGGGGGAGGGCGCAGCCGAAAGCCGCAGAGACGTTGCGAATTGAGGAGGAGGCGGAGAAGGAGGAGGAGGAGGAGGAGGAGGAGGAGGAGGAGGAGGAGGAGGAGGGGGCGCCGTCAACGCCCGGGACACGGTGACATGGGCCACGCGATGCGGGGCAGCACGGCGCAGCCAGATGTGTGAATGGAGGACCGCCAGCTCCACTCGACACCTGCCACGCTGCCCATGCAGAATCCGGCTGCCTCCGACGCCAGGGCACGCGGGATGCTGGCAGTTGCCGAGCTGCTGGGCTGCATCGACTACCGTCTGCGCGCTGACGTGCAGAGGCGACCTCTGTAGAGCCACAGCTGTGTCGGCAGACCGATGCGCCCTGGGTGGATCTCAGGGCGGACGTTCTTCATTGCTTCCGATGCAACCTCTGCAGACCTCGGGGGGGGGCGCAGCCGAAAGCCGCATAGATGTTGTGAAAGCGAAGAAGAGAGGAGGGGGCGCAGCCACAAGCCGCTGAACACAGAGAGCGATACCCAGGGTGTCCAGGCACAGAACTTCATGACCACTGGGGGGTGGGGCTGAGCGAGGGCGGTGCGGTGGGTAATGTCGTTCACCAACCGCTGCCGTATACTGTGCTGTAAAAGAGGTGGAGCGCAGGAGGTGGGCTATTTCAACCACCGGTCTCTGCCGTCCAAAATGGGCAGCCCTGGGAGGGTGGCACAGACGGCCCAAGAGCCCGCGCTAGCAGTGGCCTCCACCGAGGAGGCAGTGGCCGCAGTCCCGCGCGGCAGTCGTCCGCAGGGAAAGAAGGGCCTGGCAAGGTCCACGAATCCAGCGTGGGCTGTCTATGCGCGCAGCGCAAGGGGCTTGGTGTCCCACCGCCCCCGCGGGGGTGCACCGGGCATTGCGGCCAAGGCCGGGCGCTGCAAGGTCCACGAGTCCAGCGTGGGTTGTCTATCAGCGCAGCGCAAGAGTATTGGTGCTCCTCCGCCCCGTCGGAGGTAGCACAGGGTATTGCGGCCAAGGCCGGGCGCTGCAGGCGAAACAGTCGGGGGAAGGGGGGTGCGGCGAATGCCGGGCGGAGAGGAGCGATGGTGGGGAGAGAGGTGGTGTGTGCTGCACGTAGCGGGCAGCACGCTAGGTGGTGGGCCGTGTCGATCACTGGTGCGCTCCTTCGTCGGCTGGGAGGGATGGGCCAGACCCGCGCGGGCCCCTCGTTGCGCCCCCGTCATCTGCATCAGGAGTCCCAACCTCGTGGACGCTTGTCGGCGCACGGACGATCTCCTCTTGGAGAATAGCGCTTGCCCTTCGCCTTCCAGTCCGCGTCGGTCCATGACGCACCTTGGTGCCCCCACGCGTCCCATGACTGCCAACCACGCCACGACGAGGCTGAGCTAGATGCACCGGTCCATTGATCCGGCGGGACCGCACGTGCCGCCCCCTTGCCAGCTGTGGTCCAAGGGGATGGGCGGCCACCGCTGTCGACCCCGCGAGCGGTGCGCGGTCTGGCGTCGCGTTGCAGGAGCCTGAGGTGTCGTTCCTTGACACTCGACCAGTCGACGTGTAGTTTGAATTCTCTATCCAACTTATAGGCATCGAAATCTGCTCTGCTCCATGCCTGGAGGAACTCGTTGCACTGTTGTACGGAGTTGAGCTTGGGATCGAGCTTGGTGCAGTGGCTCCCTTGCTTTGAGGCTGCCCTCTTGACCCAGGCGCCCCAGACTCCGTTAAACGCACCTCCCAGCGTCTTCTGCAGCCGAGAGATCTTGTGTGGTGCCGGCTCGTCCCTTGAGACGTCCGCTTTGTCAACTGGACACATGTACATGGGGATGCCTCCCATGGGATCGTCAGGGTGTTCAGTGGGTGGCTGCGTTCTCCGTATGTCGTTCCAGGAGGCCTGGGTGGCGCGCGGTAGCCGAGAGACGTCGCATGGGGGTGTGGTGGCCGAGCGCTCCCTGGCTCTGTTCTCATCAATCGCAGGTGGTCGCCAGCTATTTTCGCCATCCGCATATCTCAGAGACCTGTTGTCCCGGGCTTCGCTCAGGCTCCGGATCCGGTCATCCCTGCTAAGAAGGTCGCTTGGGGCGCTCTCTCTGACTGCTTCCCTGGAGGCGGCCTGCACATATGGGGACCAGGCTTCTGAGTCACTCCTGTCGGGAGGTCGTATCCAGAGCTGTAGGGGGTCATGGACCACCTTGTCATCCTCAGGAGGAGCTGTGTCACTTAGGTCGTCGTCGGGGTGGGTGGGGCTGACCTGCGAGCTGGAGCCCACGGAGATGTCAAGCGGGCTGCATCGCGCGTAGCCGTCTGACTCGGATTTTCTGCCCCCTTCTTCTCCCCAATCGACCCCTTCCACGTCACCTTCGCCTTTGCAGTGCCCCGGTGGGGTTTGTCCCTCTGCCTGGGGTACAGGAGTCCCGTCAGCCTCAGCAGCCTTCGGGAGGAGTGACGTCATACGCGAACCACCAGAAGACCCCGCCATCCCTGGGGGGCTGCGATTTGCGAAACTGTCGCCGCTGTCGAGGGCTGATGGGGGGTCCAGCGCAGTGATGTCTTACGCGGGCCGCCAGGAGACCTCGCCATTTGTGGGGTCCAGCGAAATGGCGCCTTTTCCTGCTACGTGGGTTTCGAATCCTGTGGTCGTCAGAGTCCCGGCAGGGGTGCAGGGATAGATTTTGAAGAGTTCACAGTCGGCGGAGGAGGAACGGCGGAGGAGGAGGAGGAGGAGGAGGCGGAGGACGAGGAAGGGGAAGACGAGGTGGAGGAGGAGGAGGGGGAGACGAGGTGGATGATGTCTGGCACGTACTGCCGCGGCGGCGCCAGCGCGGTTCTTGCACGATTATAAGCAGGTTTAATTGTTTTCCGAGCGCCGCGGCGACATGGCGCAGGCAGCGTTGCATCTTTGGCGTACTACCGACGAAAGTAACACTTTTCGGTCTCCTCCCGTCGCTGTCGTCGTCGTCGTCCTCTGCCCCCTTCCACCTTCCTCCTGCTGCTGCGCTGACGGTTCGGCCCCACGCGCGGTTTTCTTCTGTCCTTCGTTCCCGTTCCCATGTCCTCCTCAAGCCTGGGCCCTCGCTCCTCGTCCTTTTTGTTGTTGTCCTGTGAATCGTGCCGCGTGAGCGCATCCCATGTAGCTTGCACAACATACAACGTCGCCTGCGCTGTCATTGTCCTGGCAAGTTTGGGCCAAACTCCTCTTGTCACTTGGGTTGGGTACGTTACAAGGTAGCGGGCACGCGCGGGGAAACGGGCGATAAGCCCCGTATACAGACGCAGGGTATCTGTCAAAACACCGGACGAATGAGTATCTAAGACGCCTACGGCGAATCACCGCCGCCCCCTGCTTTTTTGGAAACGCCTGGGTGGCCGAACGTTGAGGCCAGACCTGCCAAGCCATCGGACCATGTGTTCCCCGAATCGATTTGGAAAGCCTTCGGGGAGCACGTATGCATCTTGAAGGTCATCTTGGCAACCTGGAGGCCATTCTGACCTTTGCGGGCCTTCTTGGAGGACGTCTTGGAAGGCTCTTGGGCCGTCTTGAAGGCCATCTTGAGCGTCTTGGGGGCCTCTTGGGCCGCCTTGTGGGCCTCTTGGGGCCGTCTTGGGCGCCTCTTGGGCCGTTCTGGGGCCATCTTGGAGGCCTCTTGGGCGATCCTTGGGCGCCCTTTGGGAGCTCTTGGCCCGTATCGGGCCGTCCGACGGCCGAAACGAAGCAAATTTTAAAATGCTTCAAAAACCTAAAGAAAATCACTGTTTATTGCTTTTTTCCTGGCCCTCTTGGGGCCGTCTTGGGGGGCTCTTGGGCCGTCACGGAGCCATCTTGGAGGCCTCTTGGGCGCTGTGGGGGCGATCTTGGGGGTCTCTTGGGCCGTTTGGGGCCGTCGGAAAGCAGAAAAAACGCAAATGCCAAAATCCGGAGGGAATATCAATAAGGGAATATCAATAATTTTGGCCTCTTCGGGCCTTCCTGGAGGACCTCTTGGAGGCCTCTTGGACCGTCTTGGAAGCCTCTTGGGTGCCTCGTGGGCCGTTTTGGGCCATCTTCAGGCTATCTTAGGCCGTCTTGGGGCCCTCTTGGGCCGTCTTGGAGGCATCTTGGGGCCCTCTGAGCCGTCTTGGAGGCCATCGTGGCCGTCTTGGAGGCGTCTTGGCCGTCTTGGAGGCCATCTTGGGGCCGTCTGGGGCAGGCGGGACGTGACGAAGCCCCAGGGGGAGTTCTTTTGGAAAAAGAACCAAAACCAACACCGAGAGGGTCTAGCACGCCAGGCACCCCTGCGATAAATCGACAGGGGGCGGCGGATCGAATGGCCTTCGGCACGTCCCGCCACCGTGTTTGGGTTGCGGGTCTGAAGCCACTCGGATGGCTGATGGGGTATCGTGGGAGGCGTCTCGGGGGCGTTTTGGAGGCAGTCATAAAACATTTTGGGGGCCTCCTGGGGGCCTTTGGGGGGCCTTTTCTTCCTGCCATCTTGGGACTCCCTTGGGGCCTGTTGGGGGTTCCTGAGGGCAAGTCGGAGGCGTCTTGGGGTGGATGACTCGAAATGTCAGTTCGAGTTCCCCCTCTGGGCCCCCTGTTGGGGCTGTCTTGGGGCTCTCCTGGGTCGTCTTGGTTTTTTTTTTAGCTGTCTTGGGGCCTTTTTGCGTCGTCTTGGAACCCTCTTGGGGGTCTCTTGGCACGTCTTGGGGCGAATGTGAAGGCCTCTTGGACCGTCTGGGGCGTTGTGTTGTGAACGCCCAAGAGGCGAACGTTTACCAAAGGGAATGGGACGATTTTTGCTTCTAGAGGCTGTTTGGGGACGCCTCCTGGGAGCTTCGTGGGGCGGTTGGGGGGCCTCTTGAGCCATCTGGAGGCCAGCGTGGACGTTTTGGATCGATCTTCCAGGGACTTGCGGCCTTCGTGGACCGCCCCGCGGGCTTCTTGGGGCCCTCTTGACCTGTTGTGGGGCCCTCTGCCCCCACGGGTGCGTTCACCCGAATCCAGGGGGACCCCTCCCGTAGGACCCGCCGCTCGTGCGATTACAGGCACATGCTTGTGTGTTTTGTTTACCTTCATGTCTGGTTTGTTGCACATGTCATATATTCCATGTGTAGATTTGCCACAGCGCTGTCACTGAGATCAACTTCAATGTGAACATCCCCGCACACGAAATCAATGTGTAATCCATTGCGCCTTAATTTTGGTTGTGATCGATTTCCACAGGCGGCGCCGTGGGGCCGCAGAAGTTTACCAGGGAAAAAAGGGCAGCATGACAAAACGTCTGATTTCACATGGAAAAGCAAGAAACAATTCAAACAAGCTGGGACAACCTGTGACTGTCGCTGTTTTTTATATTGCAGATGAACTACACTTAAAATCCATGCGTAGCGGCCTTCACTGAAGGCTGGCGACCTTACAACGGATCGCAAGTATGGAGGATATGCAGTGGCCTCCACAATTAGAAACGTTTTGTAGCAGCGTGTTCAATGGAATCCCTTGTGTGGCGGCCTCAAGCCAAGCTTGAATTGTGGTGGATCAGTAATATTTCCCACACTTGCAAGCAATTTGAAATGCCACATAATCATATTCAATTTGCAAGTCCGTACAATCAAAACCAGTTTGAAAATCCCCACGACAAAAATTCAATGTGTAAATCCTCGTACGCTCAGTGTGTAATCCATTTACGCACTTATTGTCAAAAACGGGCTCGTGGGCCCGCAAACGCTTACCAGGAGAACATGAGAACATGAAAGCTAGTATGAAACAACCTGTGTCTTCACAAGGGAAATTTTGAAAAACGAAGGACCAAATGTGATTGGTACTAACAATCACAGGTTGTTCCTATTCTTGTGTCAATTATTGTTGTATTTTCTGTGTGAAAACCTGTTCAGGTGTTTCATGTGTTTCCCGGTTTCCCCGGTAAGCTTCCGCGGCCCCACGGCGACGCCTTTGGAAATCCATGACATGCAATGTGAAATTGTAAACGTATGAGACATTGATTCCATGTGTCGGGGTTTACACATTGAATTTGATAGTGTGGATTTCTGCCAAATGTTTCGCATTGATTGTGTGGCTTTCCAAATGGTTTTTGGTTGTAGGCCACTTTTGAGATCCACCACAGTTAAAACCCTTTTGCACGGCCGCCACAACGGAAATTCCACTGTACAGGTTGCTGCAGAATGATGATAATTGTGGAAACCGCTGCATATCTTACACACTGAATTGTCTCTGACTCGGTTTCCGGCAACCGAGTGGCCTCGAATGTGTCCGATCGTCGCTTCGTCTTGCCACGATCTCGTTGTCGCGGTGACGTCTTGACTTCAAACTCTATCCTGCGGGCCCCGTGGCGGATGGGCGCTCCGTGGCTGGCGGCGGGTCCGTGGGCTGCCTCGGTCGCGACCGCTTGGCTCACGCAGTGCCCCGCCTGCCCAGAGGCGCGGGTCACGTGCGGGAGCTGCCCCGCGTGCCGGCCGGCGTCAGCGATTACTTGCGGGACCTGCCCTGGCTGTCAAGACTGCCCGACCTGCAGTCTAGCCTGCGGTGCGGGCCCGGGCTGGTGGGCGGTGGGCGCCGCCCTGGCCGCTGGCCTGCTGCTCGGCTTTGGAGGCGTCGGGCTGCTGCGGGCTGCTGGCTGGGTCGCCGTGCGAGCGGCTGGGCTCGTCACTGCGAGCGCCGAGGGCGGCTCGACCGTCGCGCTGGTGGTCGAGGATTCGGAGGCGACCGAGGGCGGGGCGCGGCCTCGCTTTCGGGCAGTCCGCGCTTCAACTAGCTCAGAGGCCAGATGGCCCAGCGAACGCTCGACGTGCCAGAGTCGCAGGTATGCGTGAATTTCGACGACGACGACCACTTCAGGTGGCACCACCGCTTCCTGCTAGTGCAGCTGAGCCCGGGCGTCTGGGTGGCGGCAAGCCTAGACGGGGAGGTGCTCGTGCTCGACCTCAGCGGACACCTGGTCGTGGCGCACCGCCGCGCATCGGCCTTCCCTGCCAGGGTGCGCGGCCAGGTGTAGGCTTCCGGGGACCAGAGCGACGAGGACATCGAGGCGCTCCGTGTGGAGGCGCGCGGGCTCGCCATCGTAATGGGCGTGACCGCCCCCGCGGCGCCGCCTGGGGCTACCGTCCCGCGGTGGATCGTCTCGGGCCCGGGCTCTCCCGACTTCGGCAAGGAGCTCGACCTGCAGGTGTCGGGCAATCCAGAGCGGATGGTGTATCGCGACGCTGTCGGCATTGCGATGATCAGCGAGGAGGAGGGATGGGTCTCGGTGGAGAACGCCCAGGAGGCCGACGAGGAGGACTGGCGCGCGGAGAAGAGGCAGTGGCCTTGACGGAATCCTCGCATCTCGTCGCTCTCGCGACGAGGGCCAGGTCATCAGGCGATGCTCCCGGAGGCGTTGGGCAGGATGAAATCACTCGAGATCTCCGACTTGTCGTTCCGCGGGCCAAAGGCCCTCACCGAGCTGCTGGCTGCGGTGCTGGCGACCGGGCTCACGCTCACGACGTACTGGAGGTTCTGGGTCTCGGAGTTTGGTGCCTCGCGGAACGCGGGCGTCTCGCAGGAGATGCGGCGCCTCCTGAATATGCTGCGCCATGCCGTCCTTGGAGACATCGAGCCTGGCCTCGTTCGAGTTGGTGGGGCGCCGTGTGCTTCAGATTCAGCGCGCGGTGAAGCGGTGCCCTCGCCACCCGAGCTTTGTGGGCCTGGGCCTGATGTTGAGCAGCTCCATGGACGAGAGCGGCGGGGTGGTGACCTCGAAGTTCGATGCTTTCGCGGCCTAGGAGCAGCGTGCCCGGGGGGTCATTCTCAAGCAGGAGCGGCTGCGCCGCGATGAGCAGGAGCCGGAGGCGGAGGAGCGCCCTGCAAGCAGAGGCCGTCTACCGCTCAGGAGTCGGTCATCAAGCGGCTTCGGCGAGCGTCCGAAGGTCGTGGACTCAGCCGGTGCCCTGCAGGAGCTCCTCAAGTGCGAGGATCTGTATTAGACCATGGGCGAGTGTTGTACTCGTTGTGAGTTTGATGCTGACAGACTTAATTTTCTCAGACGAAGTCCTGAGGATCGGCCTCAGCAGCTTCGACGCATCGCCCCGCGGCACGTCGCTGAGGTGCTCGGCAACTTCGACTCGGACGTGGCGCGGCCGGTCGCCGCGATTCCTGAAGGGGGGGGCATCGTCGAGCCGCGCTGGGGCCCTTCGCTCAACCCTCTAGACCCTAGGAACCGCAGGCGCCTCGTCGATTCCTTCGGCGCCTCGCCGCTCGCGGGCTGGCGGGCGACCGCCGACGGCGCAAGGCCCGCGTCAGCACCTTCGTCGTCGCCAAGAAGAACGGTGACATCCGCGTGGTGGTCGGCGCCCGCCAGCCGAACCAGCTCAAGTTGCCCCCGCGCGCTGCGCTGGCGTCTGGCGAGGCGCTGGGATCTATCAACCTTCTGGGCGCGATCGACGCGAGCCCCGAGGGCCGCCAATTTCGATGGCTGCTACGAGTCGCTGTACGCTGGCTCGGTGGACCTCGTGGACGGTTTCTACCAGTTTGCTGACCCGCCTGGGGAGAGCTGGATGCGCTTCGATGTCCAGGTCGCGGCCGACGAGCTCGGGATCGACATGATCTACGACGAGAAGTTCAAGCGCCGAGTTCCCGCGGGCCCCGACGAGCCGATCTGGCTGCGCTTCGCAGCACTGCCCGTGGGTTGGCGCTGGGCGCAAGGGACCTGCCACGAGTTTCTCGTCGACGCGATGGATGTGGCTGGGCTCCCGCGCGACGGCCGGCGCCCTGGCCAGGCTTGCGCCCCGGCCCTCGTCGGGCAGTCAGTTGTCAGGGCGCCGCGCGTCGATGACGGGAACCTCATCTCGCTGAGCGCCTCGGCGATCAACGACCAGTTCGCCGAGCTCATCGACGAGCTCGACAGGCAAGGCTTGCGCTGTCACGAGCTGGAGCAGGCGTTGGAGGGGTTTGTCATCCCGGGGATGGTGCTCGACGGGCGCGAGGGGGAGCTCAGGCGCACCTCGATAAGCGCGCGAGGCGGCTCTACCTCTCGCTGCGCCACGTGCTCCGGGAGCCCTGGCTGGCGCGCTGGCATCTGCGGCGGACCGCCGGTCACCTCGTGCACTATTTCTCGGCCCTGCGGCCGGGGCCCAGCGTGCTCGGTGCCTGCCGCGCGTTCATCGGCGACGGCGAGCTGGCGCCCGTGGCCCGACTACCTGCTGATGTGCTTGGGGATCTCGCGACGGCGGCGGGCCTCGTCTTCTGAGGGGGAGGTCGACCTCTGCCGCGTGCCGTCTGACGTCGCCTTCGCCGCTGACAGCTCGCACGGCGCGCGAGGCGAGGCTGGAGCCTCGGGGGGTGCTGGCTACCGCCCGGTGGCGCGAGCGGCAGCGCTTCGTCTCCGCGGGGGCCGAGGTCGCGCCCGACGACGAGCCCTGCGAGGGCCGCGCCGCTGACTTCACCGACCAGTCGGAGTCGCTGCCGCTGCGGACCCCGCCGACGCTGCGCCGCGCTGTGGCGAAGCGGCGGCGAGTGGAGCTGGAGTTCGGGATGCCGCCCGAGCCGCCGGGGGGCGCGCTGCTGGACCCTGGCCGCTGGACCGAGCGGCGGAGGGGAGCCTGGCGGCGCCCCGGGCGGATCCATGCCCTTGAGGTCCGTGGCGCGGTCGGGCCGCTTTGGAGGGCAGCCGCCGACGTGGCCTTCCATGGCAAGGAGATGCTCAGTCTGCGTGACAACATGTCGTCGGTCCTCGCCGTTGAGAAGAAGGGCAGGGCCGCCAACTTTGAGTTGCTTGCGCAGTGCAGACGAGCTGCGGCGGCGCGCCTCGGGCGCGAGATTCGCTGGCGCCCATCGGCGCGCCCCTGGCATCTACAACGTCGCGGACCACGGGGGCCGAGCTGCTGACCGAGGTGAGTTTCGGGCAGGGCGCTATCGAGGGCGAGGGGCTCTCACGGCGCCGACCCAGCGCAGCCGCCGCTAGCTTGTGACCCGACCCGACGCCCAGAGAGAGTTTCAGACTCAAGGGGATGTGGCCGACCATGTGCAGCCAAAAAACTACGGGTGTGTTTCTAGCCATGTGTCTTCAGCTTCTTCTTTCCATCATCCCACGTCCTTTGTTCTGCCTGAGTGTGAGGGAGTCAGCCAGTTCGAGACATTCGGATTCGGTTTGACGGCGAGCTACATGATGAGCATCACAGAGTACGCGATCACGGACGACCCAGACGTTGCCGACGCGACGGGGTTCAAAGGGACCCTGGGAGGCGATGGTCTCGACCACCTCGCAAGGCGTTCCTGGGGCTCTTCGCGGGGGCAGCCACCCTTACCGGAGCACTCCATGTGCATGGCTTTCGGGCCATGGCTCCTACGGGTTTAAAATGCGGGCCCCACCGTGATCTCGTAAACCGTAGAGTTCAGCGTCTGGCGCTTCATTGGCTCAAGTCTGGCGAGCTCTGGTGGGCCCATGCGGGTCCGCCTTGCATGCGGCGGGCCCCCGTCGGCGGGAATCGAGAGCCATTGCCAGCGGACAAATCCTTGGTGGCCTTTCCCGTCGGCGTCATCCAGCTGCGTCGTTCGCTGGGCGTCTTCGCGTCGTTCGAGAACCCCCCCGCCGGCCGAGCGTGGCGCTGGCCGGCGCTGGAGCGCGAGCAGCGGCAGCTGGCCTGGCCGAAGGTGTGCTTCGACTCCTGTCGGTTCGGCGCGCCGTTCAAGAAGCCAGGTGCGATCGCGGGGGGCCTCCCAGGACTCGGGGGTCTCGCGCCGCGCTGCTGCTGCGGCGCAGATCGGCGCCGAGTCGAGCTGCAGGGCAAGGTCGGGCGCCCTGCGCGCGGCTGGGCGTGGCGGACCACGCTGGCGGGCTCTTACCTGCCGAGCTGGCGCCAGCTGCTCGCCGCGCGCGCAGGGCCCGACGCCCCGCGGGGCGCCATCGGCCGCGCGGCTCGGGATGACCTCCAGGTCAGGGCTCGCGCGCTGGCGAGCGCGGCAGGAGTCGCAGAGCCCAGAGGCGTCTCGGCGCCAGTCTGCCCACGGCGCTTTCGGCCCCCTGGCGGCCAGGATGGCCCTCGGCGCTCGACCCGCGCCCGAAGGGCCGATGAGGCGCCGCCCAGCTCGCTCTGGACGCTAAGGCGGGTGCGCGGCGCCGCTGGATCGGCTTCGGGCTCTGGGGCCACTACTTCTGCTGCTGCCGCGGGCGCCGGCCGTGCTGCTGCGCGGGGGCGGCGCTCGTCGAGCTGGCGACCGCGGGCGGCCGGCGTGTGCGACGCTGGAGATGCGCCCGCTGCTGCGAGGGGTGCCCGCGCAAGCCGTAGCGCGGGGCAGGCTCGGGCGCCCGCCGCGCCTCGCCCTCTGTCTGCGGCGGCCCGACGGCGGCGGGCGGGGGCCGCTGCCCGCGGGGGCCAGTCCGCCAGCGGGCGCGACGCGGCGCCGGGCGATTACCTGCGCCTGGCGAGCCTGCGTTCTGCCGCGCTGTCCAGCCACCGCTCCGCTGTCGTCGAGCTTGCCGAGTATGCCGAGCGGCAGGGGCCCGCTCGACGCGCCCGAATCGTCTGGCGAGACTCTCAACCTTTACTTCGATGTTCTGTGGGGCCGCAGCACGCGGGAAGGATGGCGCCCCACGGTCTCCGCGAAGAGGGGGGCTTGGCGGCAGCGAGGCCCAACATACAGAAGGCCAAGGGCGCCCTCGCAGGCTTGTCTTCCAAGCTGACGCTGCCCCTGCGTGACCCGCCTCCTTTTGAGGCGCTGCAGCTCACGTGCTTGGCGCTTGACGACGGGGCCAGCACCGACTCGCTGGTGGTGTTAGGCACTCTAGTCCAGTTTGATATGTACTTTCTGTCTGGCGAGTTGCTAGCCATTAAGCCTGAACGTGTGTTTGGCTCCCGCGCTTCCGGGGCCTCGGCAGATATCGCGGTCGTAGTTGCGCCTTTGGGTGAAGGGAAGCCGGCCAATAACAGGGACTTTGACTGTGCTGCGAAGGCGGGGACAGCACTGTCGCTCCGCAGGCTCGTCCCCGAGATTTTGTTGAGGTTGAGGCACCGTGCTCGCCGTCTCCCTCTGCCCTTCCTTTTTCACCCTGTCTCTTTGCCTCAGTATGCGAAGATGCTGAAAGCGGCAGCCGTCTCTGCGGGCGCGGGCGATCTTCTGTCCGTGCCTTGCCAGCTGCGCCGCGCCGCGGAGGGCCCTCGGGCGACGCCCTGAACGACGCGCGGCCCATCGAGGCCATCCAGCAGAGGCCGCCGGCGGGCGAAGGGGGGCGTTCGAATCCATGAGAAGCACGGCTCTGCATTGCGCCAGCGCTCAAAGCTCCCCTCCGAGCAGATCGAGCGCGCCCGCCTTCTCATTGAAAGCCGTGCACGAGATATCCTTCGTCGTGTACGCGCGTAGTCTTTATCGCGCCAGTGCTGTCCGGCCACGCCTAGCTCTGTCGCTGCGTGGTTGTTCTTCCCCGCCCGCCCTCCCTATGGCATTTGTATATGGGGGTGGGGCGCGAATTATGTGTTGCGCGACTTCCGTGGAGGTTTTTGATGCACCGTCCGGCCGTGGGCCGTCCTTTGTTGAGAACCATATGTGGATGCCGCGGCGCTTGCAGCTCAGGGTCGATGTAAACGTGGGCCCGATTCCAGAGCGCCGTCGCCCGTCTCCGCGACCCCCGGGGAGGCCGCGTCTTCAAGGTGGGAACGAATTGTGTCTGACTCGCTGTTCTGCAACCGAGTGGCCTCGAATGCGTCCCATCGTCGATTCGTCTTGTCGCGATCGCATTCTCGCGGCGACGTCTCGGCTTCAAGCCCCCTCCCGCCTCGCCCGCGCACCGCGAGTTCTGCGTTGTGCGACTTCTGTGGAGGTTTTTTGATGCGTCGCCCGGCCAGCCCAGCCATGGGCCGCTTTTGTTGAGAACCGTCCGCGGATGCCACGGCGCTTGCAGCTCAGGGTCGACGTGGAAGATGTGCCTGGGTCCAAAGTGCCGTCGCCCGTCTCCGCGACCCCTGGGGAAGTCACGCCTTCGAGGTAAGAGTTCAAATCTTTTTGTAGGGCCGCCACAAAAAAAGGAGTCCAGTTGTAAAGGCCGTTACAGAAGAGTTGTCATGGTAGATCGTCAGCTTTATGAGAACGCTGACAGTCACGGTTGTTCTCTGTATTTTTGGGAAGAAAGCACCGGATTTCTATTGTTTGTCATGGTTTGGTTTGTTTTCTTGGTACGTTTTTTCGGGCACGCGGCGCCGCCGCTAGGATTCTCTTCCATTAAGCGCACGTTGAAATGCCACGTGAACAGATTCAATCTGAAACGCCGCATACCTAAACTCAATTTGACAATCCACATAGTCAAATCCAATTTGTTTAATCCGCTGAGTGAAATCAAGCTGTAATCCATTTACACATTGATTCTGGTTGGGATGAATTTCCAGTGGCGGATCCGTGCGACCGCGGAGGTTTACCAGGAAAACAGGACAAACAGGAAACACCGTAAACAACATATGTTTTCATAGGGAACACGGGACAATTGAGAACATGCGGACACAAACCGATGGCCGTTCGTGTTGGTCTTTGCGCCACCATCAAAAACGCCGTCAACCTCTTATATATATATACACATAAATTTATAGGAATGGAATGTTTTATTTGGAATTCAGTTGGAATTCAACCGTTTTTTTATGTGTTTGATTGCTTCTCCTGTCAAGCATCCGCAGGCCCACGGCGCTGCCACTAGGACTCACGACAATTAAACATTATGAGCAGTTCGCAGTTACTTCTAATATGAAGTCCAGTACAACAAGCATCAATTTGAAAACCCGCTCACACACATCCAATTTGCAAATCCCCACACGAGGAAATCAAATTCGAATCCATGCACAAGTTGATTATGAATGTATTTGATTTCCAAAAACGGCGCCGCGGACCCGCGGAAGTTTATCAGGAAAACAAGGCTTCAACAGCATCACGAACATTTGATTTTTCTCATGAAGACATGGGAGCCACTGAGAAACAGCGCTTTCATTGTATAGCGGCTTTCATTGTACAGCACATCCAGGAATTAACAGTAACATGTTTTTGTTGTAGTTTTATGTTTATTTACAAAAGTTTTAGTTTGTCTTTCGTTATTTTTGTTTCCATGTGACAGCGAAGGTTTTTGTCATGGTTGTCCATGTTCTCTTTTTCTCCCGGGTAAGCTTCCGTGGCCCCGCGGCGTCGCGTCCGGAAATCCAGTACGATTAAAATCAATGTGTAAGTGGATTACACATTGATTTCAATTGTGGGGGGTTCACAACCTGAAGTTGATTGTGGAGTCTTCAACATGGTTTTGAGTATACTGGTTTGCAAATTGAATTTGATGGTCTTGCTTTCCAGATTTTCCAATGTGTTTTTTTGATCTCCTACATTTTAAGCCCTTCTCTAAAGCCGACTCCACAATAATTCCGTTGTACAGGCTGCTGCGGAGCGGTTCTAATCTTTGAGACCATAACATATCTTCCACACCAAGGCATCTTGTGTAAGGTCGCCACAACAGGCATCTTTTGTCAAGGCCTCTACACAAGGCTTTTGAAGGCAGATCATCCACATTATAAAATCGCTGACTGCCGCAGTTGATATTCAGCTTTTCTAGTTGTTTCCCTGTGAGAACACAGGCTGTTTGTTGTTTTTCATGGTTGTTATGTCTTCTTGGTAAGCTTCCGCGGGCACACGGCGCCGCCGCTAGGGTTCTCTACGCATAAAAAACAATCAACTTCAATTCGAAATCCGTACATCCCAAATCAATTTGAAAACCCCCACAAACAAATTCAAGTTGTAGATCTCCATGGAGGAAATCATTGTGCAATCCATTCACACATTCATGTTGGTTGTAATGGGTTTCCAAAAACGGCGCCGTGGGCCAGCGAAAGCTTAACCTGAAAACAGGACAAGAAACAACAAACCTGTTTGTTTCACAAGAGGAAAGTGTGTCTGACAACGTTTCGATTGTACATCACATGCAAATGCTAACGATCACTTGTTTACCTAAGCATTTGTTTTGTTTATCTTGTTTTCCTTTGTGAGAGCAGGGGCTCTTTACTGTGCTTCCTGTTTTCGGTGTTTTTCTGGTAAGCCTCCGCGGCCCCACGGCACGGATTCTAGAAATCAATTTTAACCAGAATTCATTTGCAAATGCATCATGTATTGATTTCATTTGAGGGGACTTACACACTGAATTTGATTGTGGGGATATCCAGATTGATTTTGATTGTACGGATTTGTAATTTGAGTTTGATTGTGTGGCTTTTCAAATTGTTGCTAAGTGTTGTGAGGCCGCCACAAAAGGAACTTTTTTGTACAGGCTGCTACAAAACGATTCGAATTGTGGAGACCACAGCATATCCTCCACATGTTGAAGTCCTTGTGTAAGGTCGCCACAACAGGAATCCAAAAGGCTTCGGAAGGAAGGTTAGAAACGGGGAGATGAAAAAACGAAGACAACGAACATGCATGATGATTAAACTTTGATCCGTAGCCTTCCTATCGCCAGGAAGTCGATCAAACAGCGGGTCGGACGGGCCCCCCCCCTCCGAATCGACCAGACCGGGCTCTCGGGGGAGAGGCTTGGGCAGGGGGACACATCTCACACGCCGATGAACCCGAATGGGTCGGCGGATGTGGCACTCATTCTGGCACCTGCTGCGCTGGGGCCTCGCTGGCGAGATCCACCTCGTCTGGCAGCACGTCACAGGCATAAGCGGCCTCACTTCGCTTCTCGTCACGCCGCTGGTCGCCTGGCCGATGCTCTTCACGAAGCTGCGCAAGGGCATCGAGTTCAAGGTGCGCAAAGCGCTGCACTACCTTTCGCTTGTGTGGGGCGTGTCGATCTGTTTTCACGCGCCGGCGCGATGGATCGGCCTCATCATGGGCATCGCAGTCGGAGTCTACGCGTGTGACTGGCTGTACGGTTTCTTCTTCAAGATCTACCCTGCGAAGACGCTCATGTTCACGCGCATCGGCAATGCGGTGCAGATGGTATGGGAGCACCCCGAGGGCTTCAAGAGCGACGGCGCTGGCTACGTCTACATCTGCCTGCCGTGGATCTCGAGAGGCGAGTGGCATGCCTTCTCGCTCGTCTCTCACCCGACGCTTCCAAATCACTCGCTCGTCTGCATGGCCGCCGTGGGCGACTGGACACGGGCTGTACACTCGGCACTAGCAAGGCCTAGCTCGCGCCCCGGCTGGCTCTACGGCCCGTTCCCCTCGCCTTTCTCGACGGCCGTTGGCTACGACAACCTAATCGCGGTCGCGAGCGGCATCGGCATCACGCCCAGCCTCTCGACGATCGTGAACCTCGCGGCGTCGCGCCAGGTGCACCTGATTTGGATGTGCCGCGACGCCGACCTGGTCGAGTTCTTCTTGAAGAACGTCAAGCTCGACGACGACGCGTGGAGCTTCATCTTCTATACGGGCAAGCGGCAGCTCGTGCTCGGCGAGAAGCCGAAGAACGCGAAAATCAAGGTGTGCCTCGGCCGGCCCAACCTCGAGGAGCTTGTCGTCAGCCTCGTCGACAACACGCATTATGGGATGCCAATGCCCAAGAAGCTCATGGACAAGGCGCGCGAGGCAGAGGCCAAGATCTATGACAAAAGCCCGGCCGCGCGCTTCTGTGACGCCCTCGAGCGCGGGATGACCTCCTACAGCACGGCCGAGATGTACTCGATGGCACTAAGCCATTCGGACGCGATCGACGGCAAACCGCCCGAAAGCGTCTCACTCAAGGGATTCATCTCGATGGTGCGCGTCGTGTGCAGCATCGAGGGCGAGGGCGGGCTCTCCGAGGATGCGCTCGCTGACCACTTCAAGGCCGTTGACACCAGCGGCAACGGTACCCTCGACCAGAGCGAGCTCGAGCAGATTGTTGCCAGTCTACGCAAGGTGGCCGACGCCGAGAGCACGGTCGACGGCGTGGGCGCTCCAGACATGAAGGTGGCCGAGGGCGACCTGATGCGCCGCCTGTCGACCCTATCCAGCCTCAAGGACGCGCGCACATCGAGGCTCAAGGAGCTGGATAACTGGCAGATCATGTACTGCGGCGGCGCCGCCCCAGTCGTGAAGTCGCTGAACGAGATCAGCGAGAAATACAGCATCCCGGTGAAGATCGAGAGCTTTGCATGGTGAGCCCCACCGTTTCGACCGTGGACACGCTGCGCGCAGCGCACACACAATCGAGAATGTGGGGAAACGCACGGACACACTCGAAAACACGTGTCCGAATAACAACAAGGAGCGATAGATGAAAGGCTCATGTTGGGAATGTGCATGCGTTGTGGTAGCGAGGGGTAGCGAGTCATCCCAGGCGGAAAGCGCAAAAGGCCAAGCGCCCACCCAGAGCGAGAGCCCCCTGGGGGCTCGCAGGCGGCACGTTCGTGCTGCACCGATGCACCGACGACCCCGCCGTGGGCGTTCGAGGCCGAGCGCCGATGGCGGCCCGGAACCTGGCAATATTCAGGAGGGAAAAAACACACAGACACAATTAATCCTCGATTCCCATGAAAATATGGGAAAATATGGGAATTGGGGGGGAAGACAAAAACCCAGAAAATATGGGAAAATATGGGGAATCTTTTTATTTGTGTGCATTTGTTTGTGTGTCCCAGTTTCCCTTCAGTTGAAACGATCCACGCGGTGTGAGAGGCCAACGCCGAAGTCGTCACGACACGAAGTTACCGCACTTACGGTGGGCCAGTCTTGCGCACCTCTGCCCATGTGTCCTGGGGAAGGCAGCTGCGCCCCTGAGGCCTCATGGCGTCTCCTCCCTCCTCTTACGTGAGTGCTGCAGTGGGCCCGTATCGACGACGCCTACGGCGAATCACCGCCGCCCGCTGCTTTTTGGAATCGCCAATGCTGCCGAGCGCTGTGGCAAGAGCTCTGCCAAGCTATCGGGCCATGCGTTCCCCCCGGCCTTCGTAGAAACCTTTCGGGGAACACTTGGGGAAGGATGGCGGGGAAGATCAGGAGGAGGAGGAGGAGGAGGAGGAGGAGGAGGAGGAGGAGGAGGAGGAAGGTGCATCTTGGGAGCCTCTGTTGGCACTCTTGGGGCCTCTTTGAAGCTTCCTGAGGGCCTTTGGGAGGTATCTTTTGGGCCTCCTTGGGCCTCTTGGGGGCCTTTGGGGGCTTCTCGAGGGCCCCTTGGCCGTCTTAAGGCATTCCTAGCCCGTCTGACGCCGTCGGAAGCCGTCTCTGGGGCCTCTCTGGGCCGACTTGGGGCCCTCTTGGGGTGCTCCAGGGCAGTATTGGAGGCCATCATGGGCGTCTTCGAGGCCTCTTGGGCCGTCTTTGGGCCCTCTTCTGGCCGTCTTCGGGGCCTCTTGGGCCGTTTTGGAGCCATCTGGGAAGGCTTCGTGGGCGATATTGAGGCAATTGTACAGGCCTTACGGCCTGTGCCGCCGACCCTGACGACGACGAAGGTGAAAACGAGCGGGGGGGGGTGGAGGCGGAGGAGGAGGAGGATGGGGAGGAGGGAGAGGAGGAAGAGGAGGAGGAGGAGGAGGAGGAGGAGGAGGAGGAAGAGGAGAGGGAGGAGGAGGGGGTGGGGGTGGAAGAGGCGGATAAGGGAGGAGGAGGGGTGGGGAAGGATGAGGAGGAGGAGGAGGAGGAGGAGAGGAGGAGATGAGGAGGATGAGGAGGAGGAGGAGAAGGAGGAGGAGGAGGAGGAAGAGGAGGCCGAGGAGGAGCAGGGGAGGGGGCAGGGGGGAGGAGGAGGAGGAGGAGGAGGAGGAGGAGGAGGAGGAGGAGGAGGAGGAGGAGGAGGAGTATGAGGCGTTGTGGCATTCTTGGGTCTTGTGGAATGGGAGGGAGAGGGCGGGGACAAAACCTTTCAGAAAATCAATGAATATGGCCTCTCGGGGCCTTCTTGAGAGTCCTTTTGGGGCTCTGTTGACCCGTCTGGGGGCCCCCTTTGGGCGTCCTTAGGCGTTGTTGGGCTGTCCTGTGTCTGGGCCGTCCAGGGGCGCTCTTGTGGATTCGGCGTGGCGACCTCCCCCTCCCCCAGCGCATCTACAGAGGGCCTCTTTGTAAAAGCCGCAAATGGGGGATGCTATTCTGACCCGGGACCCCTCCCTGGGACCCCCCCCCGGAACCTCCCCCCCCGGCGGGGAAGGGATCAAAGGGAATGGGCTTCCCTTCGATTCAGTGAAAACGCTGTTAATTTTGCTTTGGCTGGGTTGCTTCATTTCGCTTTGGCTGGCACGCTCGAGGACGAGGACCCAGGGAAAGAGGGGGGGACAAGAAAAGAAGACGACGAGTACGTACGAGGACAACAACCACGACGAACAACCCGTTCCACAGGCCGACAGGGTCGACGGATCTTTAGGGGCTCTTGGGCCGTCTCGGGCCGTCGGAAGATCGAAAAGCAGCAAATGCCCAGATCCTTTAAAGCCTGCGGCAAATCAGTGATGTTTGCCTCTTCGGGCCTGGGCTGCCCTGGAGACCTTTTGGGGGGCCTCTTGGGTCGTCTCCTGGGCCATCTTGGAGCCATCGTGGGCCGTCCCGAGGGCCTCCCGGCCCGCCGCACGCCGTCGGGAGCCGTCTTGAGGGCCTCCGACCTCCGAAGAAGTGCCCGATCACGATTTCAAAAAGGCTGCTTCTGCATTTAACGTTACAACGAAAGAATAAACAACAGATTGCTTCCTTCCTCGAGGAGAAAGTTTCCAGACTTCAGGATCAGTTTTTGAGAGCATCGAATTTCTGGACAGGTTCTTCGAAGCTGAGGCTGTCGGCTGGTCTCCGGAAGTATGTTTCTTTTGTATATGTTTGCGGATGGACTTTTTGACATTGTACAGTCGGGGCCTTGAAGAAGGGAACGCTTCTCGTTGGGGGGGGGCTCGGTGTTCCTTGATCGTTTTAGAGTTTGCCTCAGGTGTCTATTAGGTTTTCGATGTGGAATCGAAGTTCAACTCATGGAAAATTGGGGCCTCGTTCCTTATTTAGGGTTCCTTAGGTCAAGGCCCCGCTTGTACCTGCAGTGCTTTACCATTGGGAAGGGTTTTATACAGACTAATCACATGTGTATATATATGTATATATATGTATGTATCGATTTATATATATGTATCTGAAGCGCTCCTCTGGCGACCAGCGCCGCATGCTCTGTTCACTTCCTGGACGCTGTGCTGGAAGCACTCTCGTCCTGAAGCTGGCCACTTACGGAGGCGGAGTCGCTCTTTTTATAAGTGTCTGTTATCGGAGCTTACTTTCTCAAGTACCGTCGGCATCTCTGGAATGGAATTGTTTTCTGATCCAGGTCCACAGTTTTTCGCTGTATGGACGACCTTGTGTCAGGCTGTTCAGGGGTGTGTTGTTCGGGTCTGGTACGTACCGTTACATACCTTTAGTTCTGCCGATCTGCTAGCAGCCATGCGTTATATTTAATCATCTTTTGCTAGCCTTAATGTCTCACCATTTTTTTCGCGCTCATCAGGCTTCTTGCTCTGAAGGCTGCCATGCTGGCTTGCAGGTAATTACCGCCTGCTGTCAGCCCAGTAAATTTGATGCATATCCTTACTTGCAGGAGCTGGTCGCTCCACCTTGCGTGCACATCGTTGGTCAATCGGCCAGATACGTGCGCGCGAATCTGTTGCGTCTCTGGCGTTGTTTTCACAACGGAGGCGATGGCCAGGTTGTTTTCACAACGTTGTTTTCACATGACCCCTGAGAGACAGAAACGCAGTAGCCATTCAGGTTTCCCCACAATCAGTAAATCTAGCGCTCCTCTCCTTCGGATGGCTTAGGGAGAGCTTCACATGGCCCTAAGGCTCGAGACGGCTCCACAACTTCGAAGAAGAGCCCAAGAGGGCCCCAAGCGGGCCCCAAGGCCTTCAAGACAGCCCGAAGAGGAAGATCTTCAAGAGACCCCTACACTCCAAACCAGCACACTTCAGATTCAAGATCTCCACACGCTTGCCCTGAGCAGCTCAAAGGCCCCGCATAATCCAAAGCCAGAGGAGGCCGTCGATAAGAACGCGAAACGAAAAGCGAGGATAACCGAGAGAGACTGGAGGGTTAACGAGGAAGGACGTGTGAGGAATATTGGAGGACGAAGGGGCAAGGCATGAAAGGAGCCCGTCCGAAAAGCACGCGCAGCTAACAACGCCATGGCATGCGCTAGAACCCAAACGCGCGCGCTTCCCGGGGACGTCCCCGCGCGACCCCCGGGGGTCTTTGAAAGCCCGAGACTATTCCAAGACGGATCAAGATAGCCTCTGATTGGCCCTCGAGGCCCCCCAAAGCGCCCCCACGAGAGCTCCAAGACGGCCCCGGATGACACCGCGACAGCCCCAATGCGCCCCAAAACGCCTCAAGCCGTCCCCAAGAGGCCTTCCAGGGCCCCAGGAAGCACACACCCTCCTATTCATTTCTAGGATAACGTATTTGTTGTCATGCTCGCCTCTTGGGCCTTCACAGCGTTTAAGACGGCTCAAGCGGCTCCGAAGACGGCCCAGGGCCCGACAGCGCATGGTAGTGCCGAGGGCCCAGGCCCGTCCTAAAGGGGGCGTCTGACACGTCCCCAGCGGTACCCCAGACGGCCAGAGAGGGCCTCGAGTCGCAGAACAATTTGTCCCAGACGCTCTTGATGGCTTCCAGGACGCCACCAAGACGCTTCACGAGAGCTCGCAGACGGCCCAAAAAACGCCACCCAGACGCTCCAAGAGGGTTTCACGGGGCACCCCCAGAGGACCCCAAAAGGCAACAATCATTTCTGTTCCGCTGGCTTCGGGCGCTCTTGGGGGTGGTTATGATACCCTCCACGGCCCCCCGCTCCAGGACTACCCCAGAGTTCCCGACCATCGCTCCGAGACAGCCTAAGAGACTCCCAAGTGAGCGCCGGGAGGCCCCCCGTCCTCCTCCTCCTCCTCCTCCTCATCCTGCTCCTCCTCCTCCTCCTCGTCCTCCTCCTCCTCCTCCTCCTCCTCCGCCTCCTCCTCCTCCTCCTCGTCCTCCTCCTCGTCCTCCTCCTCCTCCTCCTCCTCCTCACACGGCCCAAGAGATATCCAAGACGGCCCGAGAACAGATCAGGAACCGCCAGAGATCGGCCCCCCAGAACTGGGAGCACGGACGAAGCTTTGGACCTCTCCGCGCACCAGGACCCCCAGAGTCGCCAAGCAGACCCCCAAGAGTCTGCTCAAGGAGGTCCCCAGGCGCGCCTCCAGACGGCCCAGAACGCCATCGAGACGCTCTGGGAGCGTTCCACGAAGCACCCTAAGAAGGCTCCAAGGGGCAGCAACCAGTGGCTTTCCAACATGTTTATTGCAGGCATTTGGCGTTCCCCCCGCGGGCACGCAATAACACACAGGGGCGCCCCCTGGGTACAACAATTTTCACCTAGGGGGTCTAGGGCTGTTTTTCGGTGCCCAGGGAGGCTATCGTCTTCAAGAGTAGTCGAAGTCGCGATTTCGGTCGGTCAGTGGAAGAAGAAGAATATGGTGCAGAGTCCACTTCATTTGGCATTTTCCATATACGGAGGAGGAGCAGGAGGAGGAGGAGGAGGAGGAGGAGGAGGAGGAGGAGGAGGAGGAGGAGGAGGAGGAGGAGGAGGAGGGGGGGAAGGGGAGGGTGAACAGAGGTCAGGACCCCGGAAAGGACAGGGCCGTTTTTGTTACCGGTTCCGTTTTGGCGTTTTTTGGGGGGCTGTTCCGTCGCCGTTTTTGTTGCTGGTTCCGTCGCCTTTTGTTTCGGTTCCGGTTCCGGTTCCAATCCGGGAGCATTTTGTTCAACCGCTTTTTGTCGCCTTTTTTAGCCGCTTCACTTTTCAGGAGATACTTTTTCGAAAACGATGAAAAAACGGCCCTGCCCTTTCCTGTCCCCACTAAGGTCAGGAGAGGGGTAATTCGAGGGGATTTGAGAGAAGATTGTGTGGAGGAGCGTCAGGGAGACATTGGGGGAACCTAACCGCGCGAAGCGCGCGCGTGTTTCCAGTTCTACCTCCTCAAGTTCCAGCCATCTCATCGCCCTCCCCTTCCTCCTCCTCCTCGTCCTCTACGTCTTCCATCTCCTCATCTTCCTCCTCTTCCTTCTCTTCTGCGCTCTCCTCCCCCTCGTCCTCCCCCGCCGCATCCATTTGCCTCCGCGGGGGCGTGCGGGGGTGTGGGAGAGATGACAATTAAGAGAAAGCGCAGAGGGTGGACGAGGAGCGGGAGGGAAGTCGATAGACCCTGGGGTGGAAGGCGGCAACCCCGGCCAACCTCTACCTACAGTCAACCAGTATAGTAAGGATGGGCAACCTTCTCAAGGGTACCCTTGCATCCTTGCCTCCTCGGTCCATCCTTCGCCGCTTTCGCTGGCCGCGCCCCGCTCGAAAAGCTTCGAAATGGGCGTCCAAGGCCCTTACATCCTTATCGCGCATCCTTCTTATACTGGTTGACTGTAGCCAACACGCCGGTCACCCCCTCTGGATTTCCCAGGTTTGGCGCCCAGAGCGCATGTCGAAGATGACGAGGGCGGGGGCAAGGAGGGAGGAGTATTACTGACCGCGTGTCCCATGAACTGTCTGGTCAGTTTCATACTTCCGTAGGCCGAGTAGGCGCCCCTACTGATGCAAAAACAATCGGCCGGTTGCGAAACCGACCCAAGTCATCCCGCAACGAAACCGAGACGGCAAAATAAGCAAGAGCCGAAACGGGCCAGGACGAAACGGGCCGAAGCCGAAAGGAGCCAGGACGAAACGGGCCGTCACGAAACAGGCAGAAGCCCAAACGGGCCGGGACGAAACGGGCCGAAGACGAAATCAGCCGGCGCCATTGGTAGCCGAAATTCGCTGGAGCTGAATCAGGCCGAACCCGAAACGGGCCAGAGCCGACAAGGGCTGAAGTCGAAACAGGCGAGCAGGAGGGAAGGGCCAAAAGGGGAAAACGAGGAAGGCTTTGTTTTGTTTCGGTGCTTGCTTCTGCGGTCTCAGGGAAGCTCTCGGCGGCCCTACAGGGCTCTACATCAAGAGGGGCTGCTCGCTGGCTTGAGGGGCGGCCAAAGGACGGAAGGAGGACGAGGACGAGAACGAGGAGGACGAGGGGGAGGAGGCGGAGGAGGAGGAGGAGGAGGAGGAGAAGGAGGAGGAGGAGGAGCAGCAGCATGAAAGAGGAGGACCAGGTATGGATGAGGACGCGGAGGAGCGTGGAGAGGCCCGCAGCGCGCAAGCGTGTTCAGGACGTGACGCCCCGGCCGACCTCGGGCGGCTCTCCCTCGAAGGGGCCTCTCGCGATCGAGGAGCTGAAGCGCCCCTGCTGGGACTCTGAGCGCGGAGCTTGGCGGATACGGCCGGAGAGGAAGAGGAGGAGAAGGTGGGATGATGAGAACCGCTTGTGGCTTGTGACAAGGATGATGAGCACGATGAAGAGAAGAACAATGAGACGGGAGGGATAGAGGGAGGAGGGGGTCTGAGCACGTAAGGAATATCTAGCCGGATGCGTGCCAACTTCGGTCCACCCTTGCAGTGCGATGTTTTTACCATCATCCCTTCTCATCCAACTTTTCCGTAGGACCCCATACCAAAGAACCCCATTCAACCTCTGAAACCCTTCTCAGATCCAATTCGAACTTTCAACCGCGTCCTCGCTCTGCTCCTCACCTTCCTTCTCCTAGGAGCCATCGTTGTCATTACCCTTTTTGTCTCCTCGGCCTCATCGTTCTCGTCTCCCCATCCTCCTTTTCCATCCTCGGACTCATCCGTTTCCTCTTCTCATGCTCCTCCACTTTTTCAGCCTGACCTCTCTCATACTCCTCTCCTTCCCTCGCGTACTGTCCCTCCGCCTCCCTCTCCTAAGTTTTCTGCTTTGTCTCCCTGGTCCCCTGGGCCGCCCGTGCCGCCCCCCACCCAGTCCCCACGCCTTGCCTCGCGCACCCCGAGGATGGCAGTTCCGCAGAAGGCCGCCTTTGGGGAGCAGGGGGGGCGTCGGGAGCAGCCCAGGGGGGGAGAGGAAGGGGACAGCGGGAGGGAGGAGGGACTGGATGGGGTGGAACGAAGCAGGACGGACCAGGAGGATTGAAGGGGGAGGGCGGAGGGAAAATCGGGGAGGGGGCAAACGGGGGGGAGAACGCAGGAAAAAGGCGGGGGAGGAAGAGGAAGGAGGGAGGAGGGCGAGGAGGAGGAAGAAGAAGAAGAAGGAGGAACACGAATGAGAAGGGAGGGAGGAGGAGGACAGAGGAGGGAGGGAAAGGACAGAACATTGAAGACCAAGGGGTGGAAGGGAGAAGAAGGGAGAAGGAGAAGGAGGACGTTGAGAGGATGATGAGGCGGAGGGCGTAACACTTGGGCTTGTCAACGCGATGCAGTTTTCCATTCTGAAGATTGGCCAGTTTGTATGTTTGGCAGAAGGATCCCAGCTTGTTGAAGGTCGACTGTTCTACATGCGCTTCGCCCTCGTGCTGTTCAGCAGCAACATTCCATGTGCTTCCATACATGTCCACTTACTACCGATAACATTACATCTACTACTTTTATGAAGACCACTGCAATTACCATTTCTGCGATTCCATCTCGGGGCTTAGATCATCACTCTATGGCCATGAGTCCTCCTGGACGAGACTTTACATCCACTTGTCCCCACTGCCCCCCATCCACTATGATAGAGGAAACGCTTGACGATACAAGATTCCCAGCCCTCCTTGGGTATTCTTTTTGAATCGAGCACTGCGGTCGCGTCCTCCCTCCTGCCCTCTCTTCGACGTCCTTGGGGGGCTGCGATCTGCGAAACTGTCGCCAAGTTCGAGGGCTGGTGGTGGGTCCAGCGGAGTAAGGCACCGCGCAGCCCTGAGCGAGACCTCGCCGTCCCTGGGGGTTGCGATCTGCGAAACTGTCGCCACTTTCGAGGGCTGCTGGTGGGCTCGCCACTTTCGAAGGCCGCTGGTGGGGCCAGCGGAGTTAGGCACTGCGCGGACCTGAGCGGGACCTCGCCGTCCCTGGGGGGGCCATGTCATGTTGTTGCTGCCCCGCCGACGTTTCAAGCCCCTTGCTCACAGTCTCGTTTTGGACCTTGCGTTTTCTTTCGTGACTCAGGGGTTCACTTAGTTACTCATCGTTTTTCCCTTGAGTGGGGACCTGCGAACCTTCCGAATGCCGCTCGCAGAAGTATATGCGTCCATGTCACTTCGCCGCCTTCTCGTCAAATCTTCCAAGCTACTCCTGCCCCGCATTGCGCAGGGGTTGGGTACGTCGCCAGGTTATTCTTTCAAGAACAGAGCACACAATGATTCTCAAGGCTCTGCTATACCAGACTCTGGTATTGTATACTGTGGTAACTCTCATTGTCTTCGTCTAAGCGCCTCTCCCCGATGTACAAATCTGTTCAGGGTCTTCTGCCGCAAGAGTGTTGCGCTTCCACAACGACATTGCAGTTGCAAGCTGCGGAGGCTCACGTTCTTTACTCCCCTCGTGGGTCCACCTTCGACCTCTGACGACTATGTTTTCGAGTCTGGGGGCCCCGGGCTTCTCGAACTTCTCCTCCGGGCAGGCTGTTCAGTCTCCGGCCACTTGATGATTGCCTTGGGGACCGAAAGCGCAGAAAGACATCAGGCTCCATATTTCGGGGTATCTGGTGGAGGTCCGGGACTGGCGGGGTGCGGGGCCCGAGTCACCTTGCCGCCAGGCGGCGGGTTCTCTCGCGCAAGGGGGGGCTTTCGAACCGTCGGCTCGGGAGGCCTGCCGTGCGCCCCGCAGGCCCTGCTGCTGCGATCGGCTCAACCCACCTGCTCGGATGTCGCACCGCCCAGCCGCCTGGGAACGGTCGGACCCTGAGGCCGTAGTGCCTCGATCATCAACAGCCTTTGACGCGGGGAGCACTTGCTCGAGGGTTTGTCTGGCCATGCGAGGCTCAAGTCAGTGCCGGTCGCGGTTTCGATCTGTGCTTTCTCTCTGGTCTTAACCCTGCTAATGCGCAGGTGGTCGAAATCGAAGGAACAGGGAAGGAGCAGTGGTGAGGACAAGGTTCAAGTCCAGGAAACGTCGGGCTTACTGCGCGACACGGCGCGGCGCTTCATTCGGCCGCTCGTCGGCAACAAACATGGCCGTTCGTTCGACTTTCGCCTGGCACAGCATTTGCAGTTCTTGCTGCCACTGCCTGGGTGCGTTTCACTTCGGACGACTTCGGATGGTGTGTCCTCTCTCCCCGTCTTCCCTCCGCCATCATCTTCGTCGGCGTCCTCCTCATTGTCCCCACCCTCCTGCTCCTGCTACTGCTGTTGCCCCTGCTGGTATCGGATAGCGGCGAGATCGACTCACGCTCAGGCAGGGGCCGCAACAGTCTGACTCTGCAGCGGCCCTGCCCGAACGAGTCAGCACTGATCATGTGTACGATGTCCCCTTCCTTTCCCAAGCTCCGCTTTGTCCTTTCGGGGCCCTTTTGGGCCCGTATGGGGGGGATTCTCAGTAATTTGCGCTGGGTGAATCCGTAACACTCGCTCCTGCGAATGTCTTGGACCTCCCTTGTGGAGCGCCTGTGGCGCCTCTGGGGCCGTCCTTGGACGCTTCCGGGGGCCACCTTTGGGAGGCCGCGTGGCCACTTGAGACCGACTTGGGGCCGTCTCCTGGACTCTTGGACTATCAAGCAAGTCTGCGGCTCAGAAGGATCTTCTGATACCCGCGGGCTCTTGTCTGGATCCCACTCGAGAGGGAGGGATCAGCAAGATCATCCCCAGAGTGTATCAAAAAGTCTTCGATCAGATGATCTCCTGAACTGCATGCGCACCGACGCCAGGTGGGGATCTGGGCGATCCGCACTGTTCAAGCACAGCGACGCCAGGTGGCTCCTCAAAGGCAGCAGCGCCTGTTGCGTGCAGAATGAAGAAGCTGTCGGTCTGAGACGCTGGGGGGGGGATTTTCCACCGTGGCCTCGCTCTGACGCGAACATTTTGTCTCGGGGAGTCCAGCGCCAGAAAATCTGGAACCTTGGAGCATCTGACCGACGACAAAGCACAGGGCCGTCTGCTTCATTTGGCGCGCAAGGTGCCCGCGCAAGGTCGCGCGGAGGCGCCCCTCGCTTCCAAATGTAGTGTGTCGCGCTGGCGGGCCGCGTGAGGCGCCGCGTAAGGTCGCTACGCCATCTCGCGTAAGACCCTTCTTTGCAATCCTTCGTTTTTTTTGCAATCCTTCGTTTTTTTGCAATCCTTCAATCCGTTGTTTTTTTGCAATCCTTCGTTTTTGCAATCCTTCGTTCCATCGACCATCTGGGGCAAAAAGCATCCGCCAAAGAATGCTTGGGGAGTGGACGTCCGAGCGATTGGCACCCCGTGCGCTCCCAGCGCAGCGATGCGAACATGCTTCTTGCGCGACCTGCGTAGCCGCCCCCCCCTGCGGGTGCGAGGTGCTGGTGGCCTCGGGAGGCCGCGCAGCGCGGGGCAGCGGCTCAGGTGCCGCCACGGGGAGAAGACGGGGGGAGGGGGGGAGAGGGGAGGGGGCGGTGACGAAGGAGGAGGAGGAGAGGAGGAGGAGGAGGAGGAGGAGAGGAGGAGAGGAGGAGGAGGAGGAGGGGAGGGATCCAGCGGCTGAGGCGACGCCACAGGGAGAAGGAGGGAGTGGGGAGGGGGAGGGGAAGGGGGGGGGGGACGAAGGAGGGGAGGGGTGAGCGTCCTCCTCCTCCTCCTGCTCCCGTGTCCCTGCAGGGAGGGGGGAGCAGGAGCGAGGGTGGCGGGGGAGCGATGGGAGAGTGCGGGGGAGGAGGGGGACCCCCGGCAAGCGGGCGGTAAACCAGAAGAGCTTCCCAGCGAGCGAAGCAGCGGAAGCTAAGAGTAATCCGGGATCACTTTTGGGCTATAGTTGTCACGAGTAATCTCCACGGAAGGGTGTGTAACTAATATTTGCCTTGTTGACAATGTGTCGGAAGATGTGTGGCAATTCGTTTGGCCCCTAAACCTTTCTGGACTCCTTCGATCTTGATCGCGCTCGCCCACGTAATATGAGATCGATTGAAGCAGTTTGAACGGGGGGAATTCACAGGGCGGCAGCTAGTTGTTTTGGACGTACGTTCGTTTAGCGGGCTATATATATATACACACACACTAAGAACAGCTGCCTAGCTCTGAATTGCCACCATGAGCCCAGCAGCCTCGATGTTTTGTTAGTTCAGAGCCTCAAGAGGTCTGAGATCGGTCCCATACCCGAGCTATATTTGAAACCACTTGCATTACTATGCAGCTGCTTTGCTATATCCGAATACGTTTGTCTGGCCCGGATCTCGAGGGTCAGAGTGCGGTCAGGGCTGTGGCTCTTCGCCCACGCGGGTACGACCAGCAGCTTCGCTCTTCTGCTCCCAGGGACTTGAATTGGGTCTGCCATTCGAGCTATGATCGAATAGCTAGTTTCACGATGTAACTTTTATGCTGCTTCGCGTGGTCTTTCTGCCAAATCTCGATACATATAGAGCGCTACAGGGCTCTCCAGTACAGCGATGCCGCGGAGTGAGCGGCAGTGATCTGCAGCCTTCAGAGACACGACATCGGTCCAGTACTCGAGTCAGAGTCGAAAAACTAGTATCGCTATACAACCGCCTTTGCTCAATCGAATAGTGTTTGGTGCGCACGCGGGTACGATTAGCAGCTTGTCTTTTTTGGGCTTCCAGAGATCAGAGTTCGTACTACTCGAGCTATGATCCGGAATCTAGTCTCACTCCGTAATTCTTCTGCTGTTCTGCGCAGCCTTCTGCCAAATTGCGAGGTTTAGAGAAGCTACAGGGCTCTCGAGTGCAGCAACCGCTTGAGCAGCGTCGAAAGCATCAGGTCACAGCCTCTGGAGGGCTGGTTCAGCGCAATTATCTTGGGGCGTCTGGTCTCGGACAGAAGCTCTACGAGTCCACTGGCGGTATCCTTGGTTGACGGTTTACCGCCTGCAGGGGGGGGAGTGAGGGGGAGGAGGGGGACCAGGGAGGAGCGAGGCGGAGACAGGGAGAGGAGGATGAGTAGGAGGAGGAGAAGGAGCAGGACCAGAGTGAGCTCAGGAGGTGTCGGAGATGCTGCAGCACTCCCCACCTTCCCAAGGCCCCGCCCGATGAGTCCCGGCAGGCATTCTTGCTCACGCCTGGAAGCGCTTCTCCTGAAGAGAGACTGTTTTGCACCCTTCCGGCTGTAAGGAAAGCGAAGAGATAGGATCCAGAATTCCAAGGGCGTGTTTGACAAGAGCGCCGTCTTGAACAGGAACTAGTTTCCCATCGCGCAAATGCTTCGCAATGCATTCTACACTTCTGGTTGTCATGGTGGGGGGGGGTCCCGCGCAGGCTCACTTGTGAGAGGTATCTTTCCTCCAGCATTGGAGTTGATGTGCACAGGTGCACGTCGGGTTTGGATTGTTCATGGCGGGTCAAGCGAGAGCTTCGACAGGCACCGCCCTCCATACTTTTACCTATTGCGAGCTTTCAGTGCGAATGTGCGCGGGTCTAGGGTGAGAGCCACACGGTGAAAACGGGCCGCCTTCATGCTTATAGATGAGGGGAACTATTTAGGCGCATGTGCGAGGCGGTCGCGCGAGAGCCACGAGGCGAATGCCAGTCGCCCTCGAACCGTGCAACTGGTGGAAACATCCAGCGTCGGAAACATCCAGCTTCTGGAAACATCAGAGTGAGCGAGGAACTTCTCAGGCGAAGCGCCTGGCCCGCCCCGTCGACGCGCCTGGTTCTGCGAAGAGGAGGGTCTTCACACTGAAAACCGACGGGGGAGGAGGCCGAAGGGCCGAGGCGATAAAGGGGGTGCGCACGAGGAGGGGGCAGGAGGCGGAGGAGGGAGAAACGGGGGGCGAGGCTGAGGAGGAGGAGGAGGAGTGAGTAGGAGGAGGAGGAGGAGGAGGAGGAGGAGGAGGAGGAGGAAGAGGAGGAGGAGGAGGAGTGAGCAGGAGGAGGAAGAGGGCGAGGCTGAGGAGGAGGAGGAGTGAGTAGGAGGAGGGTCGGAGAGGGGGGGAGAAGGGCAGAAGCAGGGCGAATGTGAGGGCGAGAAGGAGGGGGAGCGATAGGGGGTGAACGGGAGAGGTGCGAGGCATGGGAGGTGCAGGGCCTATGAGAGGCAGCGGCAGGTTGAAGGAGGGGGGAAGGAGCAGGAGGAGCAGGAGAGGAGCAGAGCGAGGCGGTCGAGGAGTAGAAGTATGACGACGACGGGCGCGATTCATTCGCCAGGGGATGCCGACGACGACATCGACGACATCGACGACAACGACGTCGACGACGGATGACGGCGACGATGATTCCGATGACAAACGACCGACCACCGAGGGTCGACGACGTCCGAGCAGGATGATCCCGTTGATGATGATGATGGTGATGATGACAATGATGATGATGATGCTGGTGATGATGATGATGATGATGATGATGATGATGATGATGATGATGATGATGATGATGATGATGATGATGATGATGATGATGATGATGATAATGATGATGATGATGATGATGATGATGATGATGATGGTGCTGTTGCTGATGGTGATGCTTATGATGATGGCGATGTTGGTGCCGATACTGGCGGTTACGAACATGATGACGATGCGGCTGGTGATGCACATGCTGATGATGTTGCTGATGCTTATGCTGATCATGGTGATGAGGATGATGGTGCGGATGATGACGATGATGATTGTGCTGATGACGATGATCATGCTGATGCTGCTGATGCTGCTCACCATGGTGGTGATGCTGATGGTGATTTTGGTGGTTATGATGATGGTGATGAGGATGATGATCATGATGATGCTGATGCTGCTGACGATGATGATGGTTATGCCGCTGCTGTTGCTGATGATGCTGCGGTTGATGCTGCTGACGATGATGCTGATGATGACGAAGCTGCTGACGATGATGCCGATGATGATGCTGCTGCTGATGATGATGCTGATCTTCATGACGATGATGGTGATGATGATAATGATGATGATGTTGATTGTGATGATGATGATGCTGATGATGATGATACTACTGCTGATGATGATGATGATGCTGCTGATGATGATGATGATGATGATTAGTCGTATGCTGACGATGCTGACGATGCTGATGCTGAGGCTGCTGATGCTGCTGCTGATGCGGTTGATGAGGAGGCTGATGATGATGATGTTGCTGATGATGCTAATGATACCGATGGTAGTGGTGGTCATGCTGATGATGCTGATCTGCATCATGCCCTTGGTCATGATCATTGGCATGCCCATGGTGGTGAGTACGATGACGATGATGGTAATGTGAAGAGGTACGTGTGTCCCGGGCCCCCACCACCTCCTCGCACCGACCCCTCCTGAGAGTCCTCCGATCGATGCGCGCGGCAGCTCTTCTCCACAGGTTCTCCCGCGAGCGGCAACCCGCCCTGGGAGGAGGAGGATGGGGAGGAGAAGAAGGAGGAGGAGCTGGAGGAGGAGGAGGAGGAGGAGGATGAGGAGGAGCAGAAGGATGAAGAAGATAATGCAACGAGGAGCAAGGAGGAAGAAGGGGAACAGAGTGAGATAGAGAGAGGGTTCGTCCAAACACCTTAGGGGGATCCATCGGATGGGACCATCTTGTCACCGCGGTGGCTGGGACTGGACCACCTGCGGGCCAGCGACATGGCCACCCTGTGAGAACAACTCGTCATCCTCTGCGGGATCGATCCTCAGACAGGGAGCAGCAGGAAGAGGATCAAGACAAGCAGCAGAAGGAGAGGATCGAAACGAGGAGGAGGATCTTCGGTCGAGGTTGTGGCATGTGTTCGAGCCTCCTGCGGCCTCCTTACGCGCCGCCGTGGCCACGGCGTTGGGTCCGTCTTGAGATTCTGGCGGCCAGGGTGCCCCCCCCCGGACGGTCCGAAGCTCGATGTGTCTTTGGGAAGGGGAGATGTTCAGGAGGAGGAAGAGGAGCAGGAGGAGGAGCAGGAGAAGCTTCTCACCGAAAGAGTCGCGCTGCCATGCACGCGTCCGTGTCGTCAGGTGCCGCAGGGGCCGTTGCATTGGACGATGCCGTGTCCGACGCTCGCGCCACATCCTGCGGAGCAGGCCAGTGACTATGCGATATGGCTGCATGACCGTGCAGGCGTGCCGTCGTTTGCCTACCTAGGGGCGTCCACGAGGACGCGGGACACAGTGCAAACATCGAATAGTGAGCGGAAGCGTTAGGAGGTGGAAGCGAAGCGTGAGAAGAAGGCCAGCAGTAGCTGCAGAAGAAGATTGAGAATGAGAGAAGGGAGAGGAAGGGGGCGAACGATGGTGGAGCAGACTTCAGGGTTATAGAGGAACGAGAAGGCCAGCGTGCCGACCCTGAACGGGGACGACGACGACGGCGACGGCGATGACCGCGATGTCGCTGACACTCTGGAGCCGAGAGCTTCTTCGCTTTTTCGAAAAGGGGTTCTCTCCCCCTGGGGGTCACAGCCTCCTGGACCTGGCCCCCGCCACCCCCTGGGGACCCCCCCCATCAGCCGAAAGCTTCTTCCAGCTGGGGAGGGGTGCTCACCCCGGGGTTGGGGGGTCACAACCCCCAGGACCCCGACGACGAAGACGATGACGACGACGGCGACACAAATGGAAAAGCTTGTCACACACAGGCAGGGTCGGCGGATTTGGGATGGCGGCGGATGGATGCGGACTGCGGCGAGATGGGCCAGGACGGATGCTGTGGGAGGACTGATGAGCAGGATCTGGAGAACAGGGATGTGGAAGACGCAAGAGCGGGGAACAGAGACCAGGGAGGCAAGGCGGACCATGGGCGCGCGCGGCATACCTGGCGCAGGCAGCCCCAGCTGTCCAACCGGAGCACGAACGTGAGCGTCACCACCACGCCGCGCACATCGGTGGGCGGGAGAGAATGGGGTTGATGATGCGACGCGGGCCTTCGACCGAGTCTTGCTCCAACAGTGCGCTAGACTGGGGGCAATGGCGCTCGGGACCTCACGAGGATCCTTCGCCACTTACACCACAACCCGGCCCCGGTCACCAAAGTATGAAAGGTCGATACCGCTCCTCCCCCTGGCGGAATGGGAGAAGGAGCCTGGCAGGGTGCCGCCTGCAGCCCAGAGAGAGAGGGGGGATGGAGGAGAGGAGAGCTGTAAATTTTGGGAGGTCTGCGCCAATCTCATGGGTCGGCGCTTGGCCCTCCCTGGCGGGGCCCGCGGCGCTGCCCCTGGCGCGCCTCTGGTGCGCTCTGCGCGCCAGGAATGGAAACCCGGTGCCGTCCCAAGGAGTCCGCGAGGACCTCTGAAAGCGTACGCTGACGTGTTCTGTTTCTCTGGCGGAGAAGGGGGGGCCCAGGCACCCGACGTCGTGATGTTTTCAAAACCGTGGCTCCCTGGAGGTCTGGATCCCTTCCCAGGGGCTGGCTTCTCGCCCCGACTCGTTCTTGTTGATGGACCCTCTGCCCGGCAAGGTCACGGATAGCCCGAAACTCGCCACAGGGCAACCTTTGTCTTTCACGACGCAACGAGGTCAGGGGAGCTAAGGGTTGCCTTGCCGCCCTTGGGCAGATCGACCCTCTCTCGCTCACCGTTGAATGGATGCCAAGGTCGGGTTACAGCGTGGATGTGTGTGTGTGTATGTGTGTGTGTGTGCGTGTGTGTGCGTGTGTGTATATGTGTTTGTTTGTTTGTTTGTGTGTGTGGTCGACCCGCTGTGTGTCATGAGGAGAGCGTCAGGGCAGTGAGGACGATGAGGACGAGCATAGGTTATGGAACGCGGACTCAACTAAAACATATATATATATATGTATACACACGCACCAGAGCGTGAAACACACCTGGAAAGGGCCGCCCTGTTCGGAAAGACCCCAGCGTGTGACAACAAAGTCTAGCCCTCCTTCACTGGTTAGCAGCAGCATTGCCAACCCATGTCAACGGGAACAGCAAACGGCACCGGGCCCAAGGACGCGTTTCGCGGAGGATCGAGCCCGCCGGGCGGGCGCCAGAACCGAATGCGGCCCGTGACGGGGGCCGTCTGCCGCCTGCACTGGACGGCAAGGTGTGGTGCACCCGTGGGTGGCTACGAGCCGCACGACTCACAGGACACGCGAATGCCCGCCTCGGGAGCCGCACGCCCAGCACCCGCACCACGAGGGGGCAGGGCAGGAGGCCCCCTGCGAGACCAGTCTCGTGGCGATCGGGCGGCCGCTGCGCAGCGCAGCGGAGGCGCTGGACATCTCGGCCCCGGACCAACTCACGAGGCACACCCCGCGGAGGGAGCGCGAGGGAAAGGGATGGGGCGGGGTGGAATGAGGGCTACGGCGCGCGGTGCGCGCGCCTTGGAGCCCGCATCGAAAGGCTCGAAAGGGAGGGGGTGGGAGTGGAGGGGCTGGGCGGGGGATGCCCTCTGGTTGCTCGAGGGCATGGGCGGCCGTGTAGGCCGCAGGCATGCCCCCCATGCGTGGGAGCGCGCAACGCAAGAGCATGGTGGGCAAGCCCACGGGATGCAAGCGCGTTCCACGGGGATCACACGTACGCATCAGCATAATTGTGTTTCTTCGGGAATGTCGTCCGCGGGTTGAGAGCTTCGCCGTCTGTGTCTGGGGAGTGCTCCATGTCAACGGCGGTTCAAGTTTTTGTCTGGCTGTGCAAGTCGCCCGCGCTTCCGTTCTCGAACTGGTGCGCGGGATCAGCACGGGGCTGGCCCTCTGGGGCGGCACCGCTCCGTGCCCTGTGTGCGCGCCCAACCTCGTGTGCCCGCCTCCGCCTGCGGCGACCTGAGTGCGCGGCCGGCCTCGCCGCTGGCGATCGCTGGTACCGCCGCCTTCCTCGCCCTCGTGCTGCTGGCGGCGTACCTGGCGGGCGCGATCTGGAAGCTCCCCACGCGCGAAAGGCTGCCGTCGAGGTCGCGTATCGAGGTGCGTCATCGTGAGACACCCCAGCTGACCTTCGAGGAGCAGGCGAGAGCGCAGCTGAGCTTCGTGACGAGTCGATCGACCACGCGCCAGTCGTGATGGCAGCGCTCAGCCCCGGCGATGTCCTCTTGGTGAGGTACCGCGGAGTCCCTGGGCCAGCGGTGTTCCACGCTCGCTTGTTGCTGGCGGTGCGGCCTGGGACGCACGACGCCTGCGCGCTGACGCCAGATCACGATCTCTACGAGGAGTCTTTCGTGGTCGGGGCCGACTTCAGCAATATCCGGGTGCTCTCGCATGCTGCCCGGGTGCCGTTCGGTGTTGCGCCAGGCGACATCCACGGCTTCTGTGCGTCGCCGCCGCAGCCGCTGGTGGACGCCCACGCGATGCTCGGGTCTCACACGCTTGGCGTCGCGTGCCCGCCGCTGCCGCTGGAGTCCCACTTCGACCAGGCGCCCAGCGGCGGCGCCGGCGGCCGCGGCCGCCGGCGCGGCCGCGCCGGCGGCCGCTCCGCCCCCCTCCAGAGCGGACCCACCCCCCCCCTCCCCTGCACCCCCCGCCCCCCCTGCAGAGCAGACCCCCCCTCCTGCAGCCCCCCCCCCCCCCCTGCAGAGCGGACCCCCCCTCTCCCCTGCAGCCCCTCCCTCTGCCGAGCGGACCCCCCCTGCAGAGCAGACCCCCCCCCCTGCAACCCAGCTCCCCCCCCGTCGTCGTCGTCGTCGTCGTTGTCGTCGTCGTCGTCGTCGTCGTCGTCGTCGTCGTCGTCGTCGTCGTCGTCGTCGTCGTCGTCGTCGTCGTCGTCGTCGTCGTCGTCGCATCGTCGTCGTCGTCGTCGTCGGTCGCGTCGTCGTCGTCGTCATCGCCGTCGTCGTCGTCGTCGTCGTGGTCGTTGTCGTCGTCGCCCTCGTCGTCGTCGTCGTCGACGTATTCGTTTTCGTCGTCGTTTTCGTCTTCCTCGTCGTCGTTCATGTCCACAGGCACCCGGAGCGCCCCGGATCGGCGGCACTGGCCGGAGGCCATTACAATAATCAGAAACCAGCGCCAGCGAGCCAGGGGGGTCGCGGCCGCCAGGCTTCCTTGTGCGGGCCCACACTCGCAAATAATCAAAAACCAACGCCAACGAGCCCAGGGGGGGCGCGCGGCCGCCAGGCGTCCTTGGGCGGGACCTGGGGGGGCAAGCACAATCGCAAAACATAAAAAACCAGCGCCAGCGAGCCAGGGGGGGTCGCGGCCGCCAGGCTTCCTTGTTGTGCGGGCCCACAATTGGAAATAATCAAAAACCAACGCCAACGAGCCAGGGAGGGCGCGCGGCCGCTAGGCGTCCTTGGGCGGCACCTGGGGGGCAAGCACACTCGCAAATAATCAGGAACCAGCGCCAGCGAGACAGGGGGGTCACGGCCGCCAAGCTTCCTTGCACGGGCCCACAATCGCAGCCAACGAGCCGAGGGAAAGGTGGGGGCGCGCGGCCGCCAGGCGTCCTTGGGCGGGACCTGGGGGGGCATGCGCAATCGCAAAATAATCAGAAACCAACGCCAGCGAGCCAGGGGGGTCGCGGCCGCCAGGCTTCCTTGCGCCGGCCCACACTCGCAAATAATCAAGAACCAGCGCCAACGAGCCAGGGGGGGCGCGCGGCCGCCAGGCGTCCTTGGGCGGGACCTGGGGGGGGGCAAGCACAATCGCAAATAACCGGGAACCAGCGCCAGCGAGCCAGGGAGGTCGCGGCCGCCAGGCGTCCTTGGGCGGGCCCTGGAAAGGCAAAACACAATCGCAAATCATCGGAAACCAGCGCCAGCGAGCCATGCGGTGCGCGCGGTCGCCAGGCGTCTTTGGGCGGGCCGTGGAAAGGCGAGACACAATCGCAAATAATCAGAAACCAGCGCCAGCGAGCCAGGTGTGGCGCGGCCGCCAGGCGTCTGTGGGCGGGCTCCCGAATGGCGAAGCACAATCGCAAATATTACGCGGGCCAGAGGTCGGCGCCGCCGCCCGGCGTCCTGGCGCGCGCCCCTGCGCGGCCAATCGCAATCGCAAATAAGCAAAAAACGACGCGGGCCAGAGGTCGGCGCCTCCGCTTGGCGTCTTGGGGCGCGCCCTGGCGCAGCCAATCGCAATCGCGCGTAGGCTAAAACCAACGCGGGCCGGAGGTCGGCGCCGTTTGGGCGAACCAGAGGTCGGCGTCTCCGTCCTGCGTCCGCGCGCCCTGCGCTGCCACGCGCAATGGCACGTGAGCATAAACCAACGGACGCGCCACGGCATTGAGAGCGCCGGCTGGCGAAGAAAGTGCCCCGCAATTTAGACCCTACTTTCTTATTTCTTCCGCTCCCCAGTTCAGCCCCAAAATTTCTTACCTCATGGGTTTCTTAATATTGACCGGGGTGTATCACCATCAAACGTGTAGCGAAAGTCTGCAGCGAACTTCCCAGACCGCCCTTCCGACTGGCTTCGGGGTATGATGGGGACGAGTTATTCATAAGGAAGGATTGGAGGAGAATGAGGCGGAAGAGGAGGAGGAGGAGAAGGAGGGGGTCGGAGGAGGATGTGGAGGAGGAGGAGGAGGAGGAGGAGGAGGAGAAGGAGGGAGGAGGAGGAGGAGGAGGAGGAAGAGGTATGGTATGGCCAAGCTAGCCAGCTCGAGCGAGTCAAGCATGGCATGCCCATTCCCACCCGCCCTCCCACAACATAAGAAACAGTGATGGCACAACTGGGGGTTGCGCGGGCATTCCAGTGCGAGTGGGGGGTACCCCAGGACACCGCATTGACGTCCGCGCGGGATGTGCGCCGCGTCCCCTTCCCGCCACGAATTTCGCGACGTCGACGACAAGACTGGCCATGTTGAAAGGAACAACGGACACGTTCCGCCCTCCCACAACATAAGAAACAATGCTGGCGCAAGTGGGTGCTGGCGCGTAGTGGTAGTAGTAGTAGTAGTAGTAGTAGTAGTAGTAGTAGTAGTAGTAGTCGTCGTAGTAGTCGTAGTAGTCGTAGTAGTCGTAGTAGTCGTAGTAGTCGTAGTACTAATAGTCGTAGTAGTAGTAGTAGTAGTCGTCGTCGTCGTCGTCGTCGTCGTCGTCGTCGTAGTAGTAGTAGTAGTAGTAGTAGTAGTAGTCGTGGTGGTAGTAGTAGTAGTAGTAGTAGTAGTGGTAGGGGTGGTCGTAGTACTAATAGTTGTAGTAGTCGTAGTACTAATAGTCGTAGTAGTAGTAGTAGTAGTAGTCGTCGTAGTAGTAGTAGTAGTAGTAGTAGTAGTAGTAGTACCAGTAGTAGTAGTAGTAGTAGTAGTAGTAGTAGTAGTAGTAGTAGTAGTAGTAGTAGAGTAGTTAGCAGTAGTAGTAGTAGTAGTAGTAGTAGTAGTAGTAGTAGTAGTAGTAGTAGTGTAGTAGTAGTAGTCGTAGTCGTAGTAGTAGTACTAGTCGTCGTAGCAGTAGTAGTCGTAGTACCAATAGTAGTAGTAGTAGCAGTAGTAGTAGTAGTAGTAGTAGTAGTAGTAGTAGTAGTAGTCGTAGAAGTAGTCGTAGTAGTAGAAGTAGTAGTAGTAGTAGTAGTAGTAGTAGTAGTAGTAGTAGTAGTAGTAGTAGTAGTAGTAGTAGTAGTAGTAGTAGTAGTAGTAGTAGTAGTAGTAGTAGTAGTAGTACCAGTAGTAGTACCAGTAGTAGTTAGTAGTAGTAGTCGTAGTAGTCGTCGTAGTAGTAGTAGTAGTAGTAGTAGTAGTAGTAGTAGTAGTAGTAGTAGTAGTAGCAGTAGTAGTAGAAGTAGTTGTTGTTGTTGTTGAACTCTCATTCTTGAAGAATAATTATTGTTGATCCCCCCCCACCGGTGCACAGTGATTTTTTGCGATTGAAGTGCCACCCCCGGGGCTCGCACTTTGTTTTTTCTAAAAGAAAGTCTTCCTGCTCAAACTGTGCCCCTGCCCCCCTGGCTACAACAACAACGGCTCCCGCTTTAGACCCCTTCGATTTTTACTCAGGACCCCCGCTCCCGCCTTAGACTTCCGCGCAATTTACTCAGGAAAGGCGCTCCCGTTTGAGACTTCCTCGCAATGTAATCAAGACCCCCGCTCCCGCCTGAGACTTCCGTGCAATTTACGTGGGAACGGCGCTCCCGCCTGAGACTTCTTCGAATTTTACTCAGGACCCCCGCTCCTGCCTGACATTTCCGCGCAATTGACTCAGGAACGGCGCTCCCGCCTGAGACTTCCTCGCAATTTAGTGAGGACCCCCGCTCCCGCCTGAGACTTCCGTGCAATTTGCTCAGGAACGGCGCTCCCGCTTGAGACTTCCTCGCAACTTAGTCAGGGCCCCCGCTTCCGCTTGAGATTTCTTCACAATGTACTCAGGACTGCGCTCTCGCGTGCGACGTCCTCACAAATTATTCTGGAATTGCGTTTCGGCGCTCAGGAACCACGCACGCGCCAAGGACGCCTTCACAACGTGGTATCTTCCCTCTTCCTTCGTCCTTCCCCCTCCCCTTCCTCCCACTCTCCCTCGTTCTTCCCCTCCTCCTCTTGCAGGGCCCGCGCCAATTCCAATGGCGGGCAGAGAGATGTACGCCCCCGAAGGATTGTCCGCCCGTTCCGGTTTGCCCGTACGTCTAAGCCCGCCGGCCCCAGCAAAGAGAAATAATCCCCCCGAAAGGGGTGTGATCGAAGACGAAGAGGGCGGGTATCGAGGGTGTAGGGTATACGTGTTGAATGACCCGCGGGCAAGTAAGAGCGTACAGCCTTAAAATGGTTGTTGTTGTTGTTGTTGTTGTTGTTGTTGTAGCCCTGAGTCGCCGAAAGATCGTACCGAGACGCCCAAGATGGCCTCCAGACGGCCGCAGACGCCGCCAAGAAACCGCGGGGAGCCTCTCGAGGCCCTCCAAGAGCCTGAACAAGCACAAACCTCCGTGGCATTCGTCACCCCAGGGCCTCCTGGAACGCCCCGGCGCCCAATGAATTTGCGAGCTAGAAACGTGCGACGAGCCAAAGCGGGAACGAAACTTTGAGAAAATGTCGCTCGGCGCCCAAGCGGGAAGGTCATTTCATTCACTTCGAGCGGGGGGGAGGGGGGTGTGCCGCGCCCAATTCTTGCCATGCACTTTTGCGGGGTGGACGACAAGAACAGCTATGTGGGCAGGGAAAATCAGCATGACATTGCTTCTGACAAGTAAGGTGGCCCCTCCCTCCTTGGGGTTGCCCCAAAAGTCCGCGCGCGCGATGCGCGCTGCGCCCCATTCCCGCCACGCATTTCGCATCGTCGAGGACAAAACAGGCCATGATGAAAGAAAAAACGGCAACTCGGTATTGTTGTTTACAATCAGGATGGGAGGGCCCGCGGCCCGCATGGACGTCCGCGCGCGATGCGCGCCGCGTCCCACTCTTGCCACATATTTCGCACCGTCGGCGACAAGGGAGGCCATCTGAGAGGAAAAAGCGGAAACGTCGTATTGTTTTTTTACAGTCAGGATGGGCGGGCCCGGATTGACGGCCGCGCGCGCGATGTGCGCCGCGTCCCATATGTGCGCCGCGTCCCACTGCTGCCACATATTTCGCACCGTCGGCGACAAGGCAGGCCATGCTGAGAGGAAACAACGAAGACTTCGTATTGATTCTTTACAGTCAGGATGGGCGGGCCCAGATTGACTGCCGCGCGCGATGCGCGCCGCGTCCCATTCCTGCCACGCTTTTCGCATCGTCGACGACAAGAAAAACGATGTTGACAAGAAAAACCGCCACTTTGCATTGTTTTTTAACAGTCTGGATGGGAGGTCCCGGATTGGGCCCCTATCGGCCGGAATACGAGGTAGGTGGGGGTATATTCTAATAAGGAACAAGGATATCTTATGGCAGGGGCCTAAAACCAGTCTGCGAGTTCAGGCCTCCTCGCTGTCGGAGGCCTCGAAAGAGTCCTCGGCGTCAGACTCGGCCACTTCCTGAGTCGCACGCCTGCCGAGGTCCTGGACCGAGGGCAGATCCTCATCGTCCAGTCCAAGAGCACTCAGCACGCTGGAACGGTCCAGAAGGCGGTCCACGGGCCGATGTCGCCTTGGTCCAGCGTGTTGGGTGTGAAATGCGCTCTGAGCCGAACTCTAATCTCCTCTGGGACGCCGACAGGCGTTTCGAGGCCAATGTATTTCATCCCAGCCTTATGCGACGACCATTGGCCTCCACGAATTCGATTGAGCTGGCTCTGGAGCCTCGAACCGCCGTGCTCCGTCAAACACGGCGGCAGCAGGGCTCGGGTCGGGACCGCCCCAGAAAAGAACGCCCCACAGGCATATCAGAAACACACCGCACAGTTAGCGTCGTGCCCACTCCGCACCACGGCCTTCGCATACAGGAGGGGGGGCCCATTAAAATTGTAGCCGATCGGATTGGAAGCCTCCCAGCCATCCGCTGGGTCCTGCAGCTCGGCCTGGAACAAAGAGGATTCCTCGGCGCTGTTGCCCGCGGCCCCACTGGACGAGGCCGCTGCAACAGGTACCGAGGGGTCAGGTGGAGGATCCTCCTCCTGATCGTCACGCGCTGCTCCACATGCTTCCATGATGTCGGCATGGTCACGACCTTTGACCCTGTCCCCGACACACGCGTGCAACGCCCCCGACCATCTTGCCGCCTCACTGGCCATGGATTGGACACCCTTCCACAGAAAGAGTTCAGCCTCGCGGACTCCGTGGAAGGTGGCTCCCTGCTTCGCCGGCGGCGTCGTTGCCTTTCTTCTCCCAGGGAGCCGTGCGCTCGCCAATCACGTCTTGCATACTGCAGCGGGCCCGCGTTTTGTGAGCACCGGAATCCGAGGGCAGGACATCGGCCCACACACGGGCCCGCCGCGTTCAGAGAGTCAAGGGCGTGCCCTCACAGGCAATGAGCAGCTCGAACGGGGGCACCGCAGCCTGCCAGAGTATCGACGCGGCGAAATCCTCGGCATCCGTTCGGGCTCTGCGACAGGGGGCCTGGCGGACGGGAGCGGGCCCCTGGGCGGCGGCCAGCACGTCCCCGAAGCGGCCGCACATCGCCGCCGCCCGCCCGGCTCGGGTCAAGCCGAGGGCACCCGGGAGAGAGGGCCGCCCCGTCCGACAACAGGAGACCCGTCGGCCTGCCCGACTCGGGGCCGCTGGAGCCAGTGGATCGGCTCTTGCTTGCAGGCCAGCCACAATTTGGGGGAGCTGTGGCCCTGACCCCCCCTGGGGGACCCCTCGATTTCGACACCCCTCTCGAGAGGTCGTCGATGCGACGGGTTCCCCCCAGGGGGGGTAAGGACCACGGCTCCCCCAAGTATGGCTGGTCGGGCTTGGAGGCCCTCGGGAGGGGGCCAGGGCACCGGGGCAGATCCCCCTCGCAAAAAGCTCACCGGCCTCGAGACTCCGGCTGCGGGCCCTCTGGGCCCGTCGCCGCAGCTCGACAGGGACCCTATCACGGCGCCGCACGGCGTGGCCGTGGCATCGATAGAATCTGTGCCATAGGTGCCCGTCGGGGTCCCCGCAGAGAACGCAGGAGGGGCTGGGGGCCAGCCCCTTCTTCACAAGTCGAACTTGTGACCACCATACTCCAGAGATCAGGGCCCTCAAGGCCCGCTTTTAGTGGGCCGACCAGTCGGCCCGAGTTCCACGGAGAAGGGCCGAAACGCCGTGCCAAAAAAGAGGTCCCATGGACTGGAGTTGGCAGCCAGGGCCCTCCTATCGGCCGAGGGCACATGCTGCCGAGACAAGCTTGCTGGCCGAGGGCACATGCCAGCATATGCTTTTCACGGTCAGCAGATGCACGCCCGCAGGCGACGCCGCTGAGGCCCATGGGCTCGACATCTCACCGCACCCACTGGTCGCCGCCTCCAAAGTTCCCTCTCGACTATCTGTCGCTTGGGATTCCCTTCCCAACGCGGAGCTCCACTGGTGCACCGCGAGGCCCGCCGAGACGACCCAGGGGTCCTCTCTGAGCCCTTTCTCGTAGGCTTGGAGCCTGGGCCCCGCCGCAGCTCCCCGCGGAAATCGGCCAAGACAGCGACGCGGACGGACCCGAGGCTGACCGCGACGCCCCACAGGGCCGAGGCCGTCGGGCCCCCTCTGTGGACCCAGGTCGCGACCGCCCCCGCCTCTCTGAGGCGTGCCACTCTCCCCGAGGTCCTGGATGCATTGTTCCAGCGGCAAGGCGTGGTCCCCATTCTTCGGAGGCCTCCCAGAGTCGCGCCGACTCCAAGGTGGCGCGCACGGAGGACGCAGTTCTGTGGAGGAAGGGGCCACTTCTTGATCAACTCCGCAGCCAAGTGGGGCTGCTCGCCACAACCTTACACTTAGCCAGATTGACGGGCAGCTGGAGGTCCGCGAAGCTGGTCACTCAGCGTCACGACCGCTGCTGGAAGTTGCCCGAGCACTAGCCTCTGCGGGCCGAAACATTGCAACGAGATGTCATCCATCACGTTGCGGACCCTGAGCTGCGGCCTGCCTTGAGTTGCTTCCGTGAGCGGGCCCAGTAGGAACAGTTTTGCCAGAGCCGTGGCCACCGAACACCCCGCGGTAACAGCCCCCGAGGCCTGGAGAAATTCCGATATGGCGCCGTCGAGCAGCATAGCCCGAACACCATAATACGTCGTGACCAGGCCCCTGAGGAGTTTCATACTCAAGCCATACTGGGGAGCCGCAGCAGACAAGTCTGAATGATAACCGTGCCCATGTCACTTCATCAAGTCCAGGATCACAGTGGCACTGTCCGAGCCCATCGTGGGGCAGAACGCCGCCGTCAAACTGTGGGGCCAGTCAGCCCGCTCGCACGTCGTCGTAGGCCCGCTGCCCCCAAAGACTTGCATCCGGCAGGCCCGCTCCCGATCGCGGCACATCGGCCGTCGAAGCTCTGCCCGTTCGGAAACCGACACAGGAAACCAATCGGGCGAACCCTCCTTCGAGCTTCGGGATGAGCACGATGCTAGTCACAGAGTCCTGGAGCCAATCTTGATTGTTCTCGAGCACCTGGAGAATGCTGAGGACCCTGACCTGGTACGCAGTCGGCAACCGGAGGGCCCACTTCGGGCGGAAGAACATATCCCAGCCAAGCCCAGGCCCTTCAGGGGAGGACCTACAAACCTCCCGGAGGGCCTCGAGGCTGATGGGGAGAAAGGGTGCTGTCACCGATGTCCCAGGCGCTGGGACGAGGAGCATCGCGGCCCTTGGGAGCTCACGCAGGAAGCCGCTGGTCTCCCATTCGCAGCCCGCCAGGCTTCAGTCGGGTCTGTCCCTCTACAGGGGGGATATCCAAGAGTAGTCCAAAAATTGTCTGGGTACGATTTGTTAGTTTGTTTTGACCATCTTGGCGCATTTTTTGGGGTATTTCTTATTTGTCGTCGAAAATCCCCCTGTAGGGGGACAGGACCGACTTAACGCCAGGCTGATCCTCGAGGTGGGAGGGCTCCGTGGCCCCCCCCTTGCCGAGCGCACGTGCAGCCTCCCCCCCCCCTTGTCTCGACTGCTTGCTCCGCCCAAGGCCTCCACCGCCGGCCTCGCTCTCGGGGCGTCGGCCTGCTGCAGGAGCGTGCAGTACCCGTCGGTCGTTGAAAGCGGGTACTTCTGGATTCCCAGAACCCAATCTACTTCAAGCGCCTTCCTGCTTCAAGAGCCGATGTGGTTTGGCTGTTGTTTGCTATTCTCTGGGCGGGCCCGAACCCAATCTACTTGTTCCGCCTGCCTACTTCATGTTTCTGCCTACTTCTTCCGACCGGCGTGTACCCGGACCACAGCTGCCAAATGGGATCGGCCTCGTCAGATGTACCGACACGGAGCCGCGACACCAAAAGACGAACGGCGGGCTCGGCAGGATGCCCAGCCTCCTCCGTGCCTGTCGAGGAGCTGGCCTTCCGACAACTCTGCAGTCAGCGACGAGATCATGTCCTCGAGCGCATCGGCCCATTCGCTGCGAACACGAAGGCCTCGGGCACCGACCGAACTGTTCCGAAGCTCCACAGCCCTGCGTCCAAGGCTGAGCGCTGACATCCAGGAAGAAGGGTATTGAAGCGCCTCCTGGCCTCTCGATCCCAGAGGGCCTGCAGAGGAATCTGATACACACGTGGCCCCAGCCCTCGGTCCACGTGGGCCTGGAGCTCACTCTGCGGGATGTCGTGGTAACGAGCCAGCCACCCCTCAGAATTCCCAAACCATTCTCGAACAACTCCTGGAATCCAGGAGGCGGAGGAGGAGCAGGAGGAGGAGGAGGAGGGCGAGGAGGAGGAGGAGGACGACTAAGAATTCCCAAGCCATTCTCGAACATCTCCTGGAATATAGGAGTCGGAGGAGGAGGAGGAGCAGGAGCAGGAGCAGGAGGAGGAGGAGGAGGTGGAGAAGGAGGAGGAGGAGGAGGTGGAGGAGGAGGAGCAGGAGGAGGAGGAAGAGGAGGAGGAGGAGGGAGGAGGAGGAGGAGGAGGAGGAGGAGGAGGAGGAGGAGGAGGCAGAGGAGGCTGAGGGCGCAAAGGCAGGGTGAGGAAGCCGCTGGCGAGGAGGAGGTGAGGAAGAAGACGAGGAGGAGTAGGAGGAAGAGGAGGAGGAGGAGGAGGAGGCGGCGGCGGCGGCGGCAGCCGCACCAGCGCCACCAGCCGAGGCAGCAGGGACAGGGCCGAGGCACCCGGGAGCCAGCTTGAGGAGGAGGAGGAAAACGACGACGACGAGGGCCCACCTTCAGCAGAAGGCGCCGAGGCGCCCGGAGACAGGAGGAGGAGGAGGCGGAGGAGGAGGAGAAGGAGGAGGAGGAGGAAGAGGAGGAGGAGGCGGCCTGCTTGACAGGAAGAGGAGGAGGAGGCGGCGGAGACAACGGCAGCCACACCTACGCCACGACGGCTCGACCTCCGCCCTCCGTCCGCCCTCCGCCCCCCGTCCCCCGTTCCCGCCCCATTCCTTCCCCCGGTCTGGGCCGCACGTACGGGCGCGCTTCCATTCCCCCCCCCCGGCCTGGGTCAGTGGCCGTTGCCCGCAGACCGTGGGGGTGTACAGTTTGCTTCCAGGTTGGACGGCGCCCTCACACGCCTGACCCCGGCGGCCATCCATCCTAAAAAAAGGGATGGGTGCCGGGGTCGCGGTTGCAGGGGGAGGAGGAGGAGGAGGAGGAGGAGGAGGAGGAGGAGGAGGAGGAGGAGGAGGAGGAGGAGCCGGAGCAGGAGGAGGAGCGGTAACCCCCCCAGACGGAGGGGTGGCGGAAGGCCTGCCGCCCTCTCTCCGCCCATGCCGCCCGAGCGGGGGCGCCCGCCTCCAGGGCGACCCGCCGCGCCTCGCGCGCTCCGACTCGGCCAGCAGCGCCGGCTCCCTGGTGCTCTCCGAGACCACGATGGACGAGAGCAGCAGGCGCAGAGCCCCGCGTCCTCCGGGGCCCGGGGCGGCCGGGGGCAGCGGCAGGCCTCGCGCCCCGGGGTGCCCAGGCCGGAGCTGCCTCGGGCAGCGGTGGTGTCGGGCGGCTCGGGCGCCCAAGCCTCCCGAGTCGTCAGGGTCGAGTCGGGCCTGGCCCTCTACAGGAGGAAGCTCTTCAAAAATAGTCACGGGGACGATTTGTTTCGCATTTTCGGGCATCTCTTGAGCATTTTAGTTTTTTCTACCTTTCGGTCAAAGCCCCCTGTAGGGGGACAGGCCTGACAGAACGTCAGGGCTGGGGGGCGGTCAGGCTGGACTTTACCAGCCTCTAACTTATCCCTATCCCTAAGATTGACACGCCAAAAGGCGATGACAATCTTAGGGATGCGCCCTCAAAACATAAGGGAATCCCTAAGATTGGCACTGTGATGAGGCGATGCCCGGCTTAGGGATAGGGATATGTTCCAGGCCCCTAAGGACTGCGCAGGTTCGCGCCTCGGGGGCCCCGACCGCAGTTCTCCCAGATGATTCGGGCGTCCTGCCGGCGGCCAGCGGGCCGAGACACCCCCTCGGGTCATGAAACAGCTCGCGGCGGGAGGTGTCTGGCTGTGTGCTGGCCTCCATGGGGGCCCCCGCTGTGCCCCGGGGCCGGCAGGAAAGGGACCCAGGACGAAGAGATCACGGAGGTCTTTCTATGCCTTCGGTGTGGCTGGGGGTCCTTACCGGGGACCCGGGGCCGTCAACAACCGGCTCAGGATGAAAGGCAAGTTGCTGGGAGTGGGTCGAGACCTCTGGTGGTCGACGCCATGTGAAATCACGACGGGAGGTTTATTGTGGCATTTTCTGTGTCTGGGGGTCATTGACCAGGCCTCGGGGCCGTCAACAAAACGGCTCAGGATGACAAGCCGGTTCTGGGGAGTGGGTCGAGACTTCTGGGTGTCGACGGTTCAGGATGACAAGCCGGTTCTGGGGAGTGGTCATGGAAAATCACGACGGACGGTGTGTGTGTGTGTGAGAGAGAGATGCATTTTCGGTCTTTGGGGGCCCTCACCAGGCCTCGGGTCAGGCAAACAACGGCTCAGCAAGAAAAGCCTGTTCTCGGGAGTCGGTCGAGACTTTGGGGCCGCCGTCACGCACAGACACATGACGTCGGCGGTTTGGGGGGGCAGAAGCTACGCGTCAGAGTGATCCGTGCTCCTCTGCCCGGGTGGCCGTGCGGGCCCACAGGGGTCCCGCCGCACCCTGGCCGGCGCGCCTGGACGGCGTTGGCTCGGGCTCCCCCGCGGCTCCCCGAAGCCGCGCGCCACAGGCCCTCGGCATCGCTCGGACGTGTGCATGTCTCCTTCGGCGAGGACCATCGAGGAGCATCCCTGATCATTTGGCGAAAAACCACGCACGAGACCGAAAAAAAAACAGGGAAGGGGCGTCCGAGCGATGCCCAGGGCCGCGCCTGCCTGGGGTCGCTGCTGCGTGCAGCCGACGCTGGGGGGGGGGGGGGGGCAGGGCGAGGGCCGAGCCTTGTGGGGTCGCATCGTGGTTCGAGGAGGGGGGGGTTGCGGTTCGATGGGGAGGGCCGAGCGACTGGTCATGCAGGATGAAAGCCTTCAGCCCGAATTTCAGAGTGAAGGCGTCGCCTCGCTGAGGCCCCGTCTGTGCGTTAGACATCGTCGATCTGGGCGGTTTGGCCTGATACCTGGGGGAGACATGCGTCTGGGGCGCTGCTGTTCCGGGCGGGAGGGCTCGAGGTTCGAGGGGGTGATGTCGAGCGCTTTCGGCGCAGAGCGGCGTCCCGGGATCCGGGCGGGGCAGAGGACACGTGTGTGTTTCGCAGAACGGCGCATCACAGGCTGTGTGCGTTTTTGAGGCTTTCTGGAGCTTCCTGGAGCCCCTGCACACTCCGCAGCGCCGCGTGCGGCTGCCCCCCGGGCTGGCCGATCGCTCCCCAGGAGCCGGGCCGAGCCCCCGATGCAGCTCGCGCCAGGACGTCTCCAGACAGGGGCGGTGCGGAAGAGCAGCGGGTGAGGCCTCGGGCTGTGTAGAGGCGGCCCCCCCCCCTGGCAGCACTGGCATGCCTCAACAGGCCCCCCGAGCAGTCTGGGGCGGTCTCAGCGCCCTGCGGCGCCCCTGGGGCGCTCCGCGCCCCGGGCTTGAGGTCTTGAGCCGGCCCAGGGTCGCTCGGGGGGGCCTGTTGAGGACGCGGGGGCTACCCGGGGGGGGGTGGCTGTCTGTGCGCAGCCCGAAGCCCTAGCAAGAGCAGCAGCAGAGCGTCGACAGGCAGCGGGCAGCGGGAGCGGCGGGCAGCCAGTGAGCGCGGAGCAGCAGATGGGGGACGGCAGCCAAGACCTCCCGGGGCCCGAGATCACACGCCCCCGGGGCCCGACCACGGCCCCGGCATGCCGAGCGCGCAGCCAAAACCTCGGGCTCGACATTTTTGTCGAGTCCTCTGGAGGCCTCCCTCCGCGGCGCCAGGCCGAACACCGCTGGCCTGGACGGGCTGGCCCTCGCGGAGCCCGTCCTGGACCTCTGCGGCGACGGCATGACTCCGCGACAGGACCCCGCCGCAGGACCGGCAGGGGTTGCCGAGGCTTCCCTAGAAGGGCCCCCCAAACGAGGACACTGCAGACCAGGGCTCTGGACATGCCACCCGGAGAGAACGAAGACTGGAGAATGTTTGGGCCCGGGGCGGCAGCTCTCTCTCTCTTGGGCGCGCCGGTGCCCAGGTCTAGCAGAGCCTCCGGGTAGGGGTCCTTGCCCTCCTGACTCCCGGTGCTCCCCCCTCCCCGACTGCTGCAGCCTGCGTCCCCCCCCGCCGCCTCGAGCCCCGAGCGTCAAGGCTCTGTGCGGCCGCCTGGGGTGCGCCGGCGCCGCGGCGGCCAGGCTCTCTGCCTCGGAGTGCCGGCCGGGCCGGTGTACAAGGGCTGCCCGGCTCGGCAGGGCCAGGCTTGGCTGCCGATCGCGGCGCCTTTTTTGGGGAGTCGGACTTTGGAGACCCGCTGGGGCGCCTGTGGGGCATCCCCTGGAGGTGTCGGTGGTGCCGACTGGGGTTCGCTCGTGTTGCTTGCCAAGGGTGCGCCCTCGCCGCAGCGGCCAGGTTCTGCCTTGGATTGGCAGTCGCGTCGTGGCTGCTGCTTGCGGCGCTGGCGCTGTCCGGCTCGGCATGGCCTGCTTGGCTGCCGACCGCGGCGAATGTCTTCGGAGTCAGACTCTGGAGGCCTGCCGGGCCGCATGTGGGGCAGGCCTCGAGCTGAACGGTGGTTGGGCGATCTCGTGGACCGTTTTCGTTTTCATGCTGTTTTGCTTGCCACAGAGGCGGGGCCAAGACAGAAGGAGGGAACGCAACAACAATACCCAAGCGCAACTCACAGTCCGGGTCGAGCCCTGCTGTGGGGCATCTCCTGGATGGGGGTTGGTGTGGTGCCGGCCGGGTTTCGTTCGGGGAGGTCACTCCGAGCATCTCCAAGGCCGCTCCGAGCGCGCCGCCGCGGCTGCTGCTCGTGACTGCGGGGGTCTGCTCCGCCGCCTGCCGCGGCGCCAGCGGCGCCGCCGCGCCCGATGGGTCTCTCTTCGGCGCGGGGGCGCGCCTGCGCCTGGCCGTCGCGCGGCGTGGCAGAGGTCGGACCGAGGTATAAGCTCGAGGTCGGTTCGGTGTGTGTGTGTGTGTGTGTGTCCTCTCTTCGCTTCGCTGGCTGCCGCCTGCCCGCTGCTGGCTTCGCCGCTGGTTTGGCTGCCGCCGCCTGCTTTCGCTCGTCGTTCGCTCGTTCGCACGCTCTCGGGCGCGCCCCGTCGCGGCCGCGGCGGTGGGGCGCTTCGTCGGGCGTAGGAGCGCGATATGCAGGAAGGCAGGTCGGTGCAGGGAAGGTACCCTGATGTTCTTCGTGTTTGTTGGATGCTCTTGCGCATCCTGGGGGTGGGTGCCCTTGGATGCTCCGTGTGTTTTTGCCAGCGCAGGGTCTTGCGTTCTTGAATCAGGAGCGACAAAAGGACGTACACGTACATGAATCCACGCTGGTTTCGAGAGTACGCATTGCGCAAATGTTCGTATAACGCGGCCGGTCTCGCGGATCGAGGGGCCGTGTTCATGTACATAGCTGGGCGCGTACGTCCTTTGTGGGCTCCCTATTGAAGGATGTTCTTCTGTCCTAGGTCCCACCGTACGCGTAGGGGTGACCCTTCTCCCGAGTGATTGCTGGGCGGGTCCACGGGGGTCTCCCCGGTACTGGCCGGCGCGCTGGGGCCTGGCCCGCCCGCATGCTTCCCTTCCTGCAGGGAAGGGGAGGGCGAGGGCTCGATGGGTGTGCACCGTGGTTTGAGGAGGGAGGATTGCAAAAAAACCCAGGATTGCAAAAAAAAACAGGATTGCAGGATTGCAAAAAAACCCGTGCATTGCAAAAAAATCCTTGAACCCAGGATTGCAGGGTTTTTTTGCAATCCTTCGTTCACGGAGGGTTTTTTTGCAATGCAGGGTTTTTTTGCAATCCCAGGTTTTTTTGCAATCCTTCGTTATGATGTTCGATGGGGAGGGCCGAGCGATTCGTCATCGAGGGGATCAAACAGCTCCTCACCCGAGTGGCTTAGTGAAGACGTGACCTCGCCGAGGTCTTTTTGTTGTGCGTTGGGGATCGTAGAACTCCTGGCAGTATGGTTTGAGGCATTTGCAGACGACGCACCTCCTTATTCCTACCGTGTTTGGCCCTCCTACATCAGGTCGCTTCCCAAAGGGTTGGGGGTCCTCTCTGATTGCTAATCACTCGGAGCGGTTTTTTTTTCCGAGCGGGAGGGCTCGAGGGCGCTTGCCTGGGATCACGCTGGCCCGTAGCTGGTCACTGCAACAGGAGGAGGAGGAGGAGGAGGAGGAGGAGTGAGAAGGAGGAGTGAGAAGGAGGAGTGAGGAGGAGGAGGAGGAGGAGGAAGAGGAAGAGGAGGAGGAGGACGAGGAGGAGGAGGAGGAGGAGGAGGAGGAGGAGGAGGCTCCCGGCCTCCGGGGCGCTCCTCTTGCCGGGCCCCAGGGGCAGGCACGAGACCGCCCAGGAGGAAGAGCCGGAGTCCCCGGGGGAGAGGTCCAAGCCTCGGGCGCGGCGCACTGGGGGGGGGGGCGGGCGACGCACGGGGGGCCCAGCCGACGATCTATTTTTTTTGCCCATCTGGGCGAATTTTTCCTCGATTTCAGCCTGCGGAGCTCGTGACTGGGCCTGGGGGCCATCAGACAGGGATCCAGGACGAGAGAACACCCCAGGGGAAGGTGCTGGGACTTTTGGAGCGGCGGACTGGAACAATTATATCGGGGGGGGGGGGGAGAACGGGTGCGCTCTCTGTGCACCGCGGGGGCCCGAAAGGGGCCCCCTGGGGCGACCCGAAAGGGGCACAGGCGGTGCACTGCCATGCTTTCCGTCCTGGCGTGCATCGCCCCACTCTCAAGCAGCGCGTCGAAAGACCGTACAGTGAGCGGCTTGGATAAGGAACACCTACTTTTCAAAAGGGGCTCGGTCGTTCCTTAGGCTTGCATGCGTTATTTACAGTTCCTTATGCGTTATTTGTTATTTATTGTTCCTCATGCGTTATTCCTTGGCAAAAAAGAAGGGGCTTCGTTCCTTATCTATCGTTCGTTAGGTCAGGCCGATGACTGTATGGGGAACCTGGCAAGGGCTTGAGCCCTCCTTCGTGGGCAGCCGATCCGATCCGATCCTCGTTCCAGAGCGCGTGCAGAGGCCTTGTGGGGAGCCGCGCTGCGGAGAGGAGGAGGAGGAGGAGGAGGAGGAGAAGGAGGAGGAGGAGGAGGAGGAGGAGGAGGAGGAGGAGGAGGAGGAGTCCTGCAGCGTCGGACGCCGGGGGCGCCCGGAGCTTCCAGCCGCGGCGGGGGAGCTGCCTTCTTCGCTCCCGCCGCTGTGCGTCTGCTCTGGCGGAGCATCGCAAGTGTTTCAATGGCTACCGTTTTTTGTTGTTGATGTTTTATTTGGGGGGGCGTTGGTCAAGGAATGTGCCCAAGAGGCGTCAGACCCTGGAGAATGTCTTCTCTGATGAGGGTGGCGGTGATATCCACAGCCAACCCACGGTTGGAGCTCCACTGGCTTCCAGACCCTGGATTCCTTCTCCAACGGTTCCTTATCCAATGCCTTCACCGTACCGCTTTTTGTTGATGATGTGTTATGGTAGCCGGTAGCCGTGCAACACGCGTGATGTTCAGTCTCCGAGATTTTTTTGTTTGAGATTTGTCTCTCCCGGAGCTTTTCCTGGGCCAGCGGTTTTCTGGCAGATAGGCTCAGTTCGTTCTGCTGTTTACTGCGTGGGCTTGCCTCTTGCCGGTCGGTTCGTGCGCGGTGCAGTTCCCGGCCTGAGCCTCTGGCTACTGTGCTCTGCTCGAGTCCACATTTGAAGCCAGAGTTAAGGGCCGTTTGTCCCATTCCCCCTCTGTTCTTCTCTCCTCTCCTCTCCTCTCCTCTCCTCTCCTCTCCTCTCCTCTCCTCTCTCCTCTCCTCTCCTCTCTTTCTTGCCTTGTCGTTGTTTCATCCTCTATGCTTGGTTTCTGTTGGCTGTAGAAGCAGTGGCAGAAGGGGCTGGATGCGATTTCGCTCTCACCGAAACCGGAAGTGGGGCCGACCCCAGTTTTGCTCCAGCGGTATATACATGATAGGGCCATCCTGAACGAATTGTCTACCCTAGGCTGTTCTCATGAGGTCGTTTCACTTTTAGTTAAGCGTCCGATCGCCGAGAATGCGGTGACGTTCTTTGTTGTGGACGGGTATAGCCCCCATGAGGGCAAGCGGATTTGCCCTCGGGCGTGAAACAAAAACAAGGGGGGGCCTTCAGGGCCCGAGAAGTGCACCGTTCTTCCCCCACGGATCGCCCCTCCCCCATTAAGCGACGCCCAGCTCCCGTCGTGGACACCCGATCCGCTCCGACCCTCTCTCTCCAGGAGGTGAGCGGCACACAAGAGCAGGTCTGACTGCGCGGGCTCTCGCGCGTGAGATGCCCGCGCGCAGTCGCGCTTGAGCACCCCCGTTTCTCACCACCCACCAACCCACCCCAACCCAACCCGAAGGCCCCGATTTGCCATCCATTTCCAGTGGGGGGGGGGTCGGGGACCATCGAAAAAACACGTATGGAACCCATACCCCCCCAACCCGAAATTCGGGTCTTCGGGTTGGGTTGGGGTGGTCTGGTAGGTAGTCAGTTTCCAACGCAGCCTGCCGTGCTGGCGGCCCGCGCGAGCCGCGGTCTCGGGTCGCTCTGCCGTCTCGCGTGAGGCCGGGTCCTTTTTTGGTCGCCCAGGCGGCAGAGGGCGAGGGTCGGGCCGCCCGGGCGTGGCCTCCGAAGCTTTATCGTCCTGCTCACGGTCGGGGGCGCCTGCTGTCCTAGAGGAGGAGGAGGAGGAGGAGGAGGAGGAGGAGGAGGAGGAGGAGGAGGAGAGAGGAGGAGGAGGAGGAGGAGGAGGAGGAGGAGGAGGAGGAGGGAGGAGGGAGGGGAGGAGGGAGGAGGGAGGAGGGAGGAGGGAGGAGGGAGGGCGGCTGGGCAGCTCAAGGTCGGGAACCTTTGGATAGCATGTCGCTCCGCCAGCTCTGGCCCCCCACGCTTCGGTGCGATGTCCACTTCCTGGTCCCGAGGCGTCGAAGTCCCGAGCTGTTCCGGGCCTCCCGTCCCGCGGAGCGGCGCGACGCGCCGACCCTCTCGCACGGCGCACGGCACAGCGTGTCGCCGGGGCCGCTGTGGCGACACGCTGCGTTGAGCTTCCCGACCGTATATACCCCCGCCTGCCACCGTGAGGGTATCCTCTCCCCAGCCGCCCTGGGACAGGCGCGGCCGACCGCGGATTGTTGTTGTGCGATATATGCCGCTCAGCGCCCGCTCACGCTAGGCCTGCCCTGGCCCCCCCCCCCTCGGCCGCCTCGTGCTCGTGGCGTGCCGCCGGTCGGCCTGCTGGTTGCGGCGACTGGAGGGGATCCAGGGCTCATTCAGGAAGGGAAAAAACACACAAACACAATTAATCGTCGATTCCCCAGACAATATGGGAAAATACGGGGAGTGGGGGGGAGGCCAAAACGCAGGAAATATGGGAAAATATGGGGGGTCTTGTCATTTGTGTGTGTATTTATTTGTGTGTCCCAGGACACCTTCACTCATGTCGACTCCGGCTCGATTCGATCTCGATCGACTCCGATTCCCATCTAGTGCGACGTCGGACTCCGATCTCGATTGCGGTTTCTCAGAGGAGGCCTCCCTGGCCTGCCGATGTCCGCCGAGCCGACTTACTTTTCCCGAGTCGGCTGCCGATTGCCCCCGCTGCGAGCCATGTCGATCGCCGGTGCGACCTGCAGCAGGGACTCTGAAGTTAGGACCCCTTTGGGCTCGGAAGGGGCTCGCCGTTCCTCGAATCCTTCCGTGGTTGCTCCCCTGGCCCTTTTCGTGCACCCAGGCCCCCTGGGCGCCACCGAGGGGCTCCGCTCCTGATTTCAGTTTCCCTCGCTGCCTTCGAAACATTTGCCCGTGCCGATGGAGCCTCTTTTTGGGTCTCTTGGCGGTATTCCTGGGACCTCCTCGGGCGTCATAGGGGGCCTCTTGGGGGCCTCTTTCGGGGTCTTTGGGGGCTTCTTGGGGGCCTCTTGGGGCCTCCAGGGGACCTCTCTGCGCCTAGCGCTCGAAATGTCCGTTCGGGTCCCTCGTCTGGGCCCGCTCTTGGAGCCGTCTTGGGAGCCTCTTCGGCCATCTTGGATGCCTCTGGGGCTGTCGTGGGGCCCTCCGAGGCCGTTTTGGGTGCGCTGGGAGGCCTCTTGGGCTGTGTTGGGGTGATCCTGGAAGCTTCTTGTGCCGTCATGGAGCGCTGGTAAGCCGAACAGGCGAGAACGCCAACAATCTTCAAAAACTGAAGGCTCAACACTAGTTTCTGCCTCTGTGGGCCCTCTTGGGAGGTATCTTGGAGGTCTCTTAGGGCGTTTTGAAGGCGCCTTGGGTTGTCTGGAGGCCATCTTTGGCTTCTTGGATCGCTCTTGGGCCGTCTCGGACCATGTTGAGCTCTCTCGGAGGCAACTTGAAGCGCTCCTGGAGCGCTCTTGGGAGCCTGGGCTGGGATCTCGCCTGGACCTGCCCGGGACCTCGCCGGGACCTGCCTTGAACCTGCCCAGGACCTTGCCGGGACTTGCCCGGGAACTTGCTGGGGTCTTCTTCGACCGGGGACCCCCAGGGGCGGCCCCGCGCGCTCGAACTAAAAATACAATTGACCAGTTACCGGAGATCTTTAGCACGCATTTGGCCCGTTGGGCCGGCGAATTTTGCTTGCAGTCTGCTTCAAGACCTCTATTAGTCTGGCTCTGGGCGCTGGGCGACATTTGCGTTCCGACGCCTCCTGCCGAGTCATGATGCCCGCGCCCCCAGGAACCACGAACAAAGGGTCCGACTGCGTTCGAAAGCCCACTTCCCAGACCTGCGATAGCCCGATCTGTTTTCGAACCTCGGAGCTCCGGACCTCTCTCGACCCTGTCCTTGGGGCCGGCTTCTCATCCCGTGTCGCTTCCTGAAGGCCCCGGGCCCGAAGGCGGCCTCGGGAGGCCGGAACTGCATGCAAGAACCAGGCCCAGCGTGTTCGAGCCTCTGGAGGCCTGGCTCCCTCGAGCGTCCCCAGAGCCTTGAGGCCCGAACGTTTTTCGAGTGGTGGCTGGAGCCTTGATGGGTGGGGTCGGTGTGCAAAGCATCAAACTATGGACCCTGCTGTTTCGCCGAACCACTTGTAGTCCCATCTGGTGGTCAGCGCGGCCGGAGCTCTGCGCGGACGGCCCGCAAGACTGGCCAACCACGACACGGTCTACGAAACGGTGATCGTTTGCATCAGCAGCGAAAGAAGGATGCACGCGTACATTCATCCGCGCTCGTTTCGGAAGTACGCAGGGCACGAACGTTCGTACTACGAGGCTGGTCTCGCGGACTGGGGGCCCTGTCTGTGTGCGCGGTCGGGCGCGTGCGGCCTTTTTTGGGCTCCGTGCTGTGATTGCGCAGGCCGACGGCCCGTCCTGTTCGCATAGCCACCCCCGCATGCCCCCGCCTCTGCGGCCGCTCCGCGCCACGGTCCAGGTGCTGTTGCGCCATCGCGCACCTCGCCCTCGCCGGATCCGCCACGTGCGAGCGACAGCGCCGCATCAGAGCAAAGCAGCCGCGCAGGCAGACGGCAGCAGCGACTATCGCACTGACCGCCAAGGCGCTGCGGTGGGGGCGTTTGTGAAGGAATGGGCCTCGGAGGCTTCAGACCCTGGAGGATTCCTTGCCCGACGAGGAGGTATCCATGGCCACTCCACGATCGGAGTTCCACCAGCTTCCAGACAGCAGATACCTGATCTGATGGTTCCTTTTTGCCCAATGCCCTCACCGTTCGATTCCACCGTCTGTCGATCTGCCTGTCCTGGCCTGTCCAGGATCCTTGGCTTAGCGTGTCGCTCCACCGTTCCTGGCTCTAGGCCTCCTAGATGGGGTCGGAGTAGATGGGGTCGGAGGATTGCGCCGCATCGCCGATGCATCGCCGATGCGGCTGGATGTGGAGCCCGATTTGCTTCACGTCGACGTCGCCGATTCATCGCTGACGTCGACGATGCATCGCTGGTGCATCGCCGATGCATCGCCGATGCATCGCCGATGCATCGTCGATGTATCGTCGATGCGGCGCCATCCTCCGACCCCATCTACTCGGACCCCATCTAGGAGGCCTCTACTGGCACACCACGCTTCGGTGTACCACGCTATCTACTCCCCGGCCCCCCAGCGTCAACGGCTGCAGCCCTTCCGAGCCTCCCGCCCCGCGGAGCGGAGCGACACGCTGCCCGCTCGCAGGGCGCAGCGCGTCGCTGGGGCCGCCGTCGCCGCCACACGCGGCGCACGAAGCTTCCGAACGTATTCCAGCGGGCTCCGTCGGGACTTCGGGGTCCACCTCTTCGCGCTCCTCGGCCGCCCGCGGGCCCCTCGCGAGCCGCGGCCCCGCCCCCCTTGCAGGAGCCCCGCCGCTGACGCCTGTCAGCGAGGAGCCGGCCGAGGCCTCGACCGGCCCCAGGGGGGGGTGCTCGGCTCGGGGACTGTCTCCCTCCTCCCTTCCCAGCAGAGGTGACCAGCAAGACAAGCAACGCCGACACATCCACAGGGTGTGGACTGAGCTGGCCCGAGTATGATGTGCGACCTTCGAGTTACGCCGCCGGTGCCCTGGCGCCACCGACTAGAGCCCCGCGGAGGGCCGTCACCCTGGGGCGACGCAGGCGCAGTCTCCAGTCTCCAGTCTCCCATCCAATCAGAGGAGGAACAGAAAGGTGCGGTACACCTTAGGCGATGCTTAAGAAAACCTAAGTTTTCGGCCAGAGTCTCGATTATTCTTAACGTTTCCATGTAAATCTTCAGATTTTAATGGAAACGTTGGGTTGTTATTCAAAGTCTGAGACTATGAATTTCTTAACCCATGATTTCTTAAGCATTTCGCGTGGTGTAGGTTTGCGCCGCGTTGACGCGGCGGCGGCGACCCCAGCGCGGGTGTCCGGGTCAAACGCCGCCAGTGGCCCAGAGTCGGCCGATGCCGAGCCATCTGCGCTATCGGAGAGCCGCGATCGTTCGAGGTTGAGCGATCCACCGGGGGGGGGGGGCTCTGCTCGGGAACTTCTCCGCGAGCGGCGAGCCTATCCGCATCCGCGCCCTCGCGATCTGGACTCTGGGGCGCGATCCCGCGGATGGGCGGTCGCACGGTTGCGGTGCCGCGCGGGGCAGCCGCGGAGAAGAGGCCCCGTGTGGAAGGGGGGTCGCGGCGCAGGGCCCCCGCCCACGAGGCCGCGGTTTGGGACATGCTCTTTGCTCACGAGCTTCCCCTTCTCCTCCCTCCTCCCTCCGAGGCCCTCCTCCCTCCTACCTCCCACCAGAGGCAGGAACGGCAATTTCCGATATCGCTCGTTTTCGCCTTCTTTGTGGGCCTCCTGGGAGGCCCTCGTCGCCGCAGCTGGATCCGCCTCGAACTCCGGGCCAGAGCGCACCCTGGGAGAGTTCCGCGGAGTACGGCGTGGACGTATGGGCGTTGGTCAAGGAGTGTACCCAGGAGATCTCGGACCCTGGATAACATTGCTTACCTGCTGAGGGCGGCGGTGTTACCGATGGCCAGTCCACGACTGGAGTCCAATCGGATACCAGAGTCTGGGTTCCTTATCCATGGGTTCCTTGTTCAGTGCCCCCACCGTCGTGATATATCAGTGTCTTCTCGTTGCCCCCACCGAGGCCCAGGCATCCTCGCGCTGTGAAGTCCGAGGCGGGGGTTTATCCATACCCACCGCCTGGGGGATCGATCTTCGGTGGCCTCGGCAGGTGATGGATCTGTGTATATGTTCGGGCCGTGGAGTGGCCAGGCGCATCCACATCCGCCGCCCGCCGTCTTCCCCGGGGAGGAGCATCCGGACAATAGTTATGGATGCATTCCCGCCCTGCCTGGAGCACTCGCGGCGGGTGGCTTTTGGCCGTTTTCGACTTCTGGGGGCCCTCGCTGGGCCCCAGGGCCGTCAAACAGCAAATCACGATGAAGAGCCAGGCCCTGGGAAGGAGGCCAGACCTCTGGGGAGCGACGCTGCGACAGCATCACGACCTTGGACACCCAGGTTCGGGGTTGTGGGCGCTTTGGCTCCTTGAGGGTGTGTTTCCTCTCTGAGATCCTCGTCGCAGCCCCCTCCAGGAGAGGTCCAGAGATCCCAATCCCCCTCCCCGCCCCCAGACTTTTTCCTCGTCGTACAAAACATCCAGCGCTAAGTTCTTGCTTGTTTTCGGCATCCACTGGCTTTGCTGCGCCCCAGGACCGTCAACGCACGACTTGGGATGATAAGCCTTTTGGTTGGAAGGCAGTCGTTGTTGTGAGCAACAAGACTTCGGGCGTTGGGAGCCCCTCGTCCTCTCATCCCCGCTCTCGGAAGGTACACCGATACCGCTTCCCGCCTCTCGTCGTCACAGCTGGGTTCGCTTCAAATTTCATGGTCAGAGCGCGATCCAGGAGAGTTCCAGGGAGTGAATAGATGCACGTTGGTTTGTGAAAGGGCTCGATGTTCCTCGGGGGGCCTTCACCAGGTCCCGGGGCCGTCAAACAACGAGTCGGCTTGAAAAGACGGTCCCCGGGAAGGGATCCAGACCTATTGGGAGCCATGCAGTAAACACAAACACCGTCGGGTGTCAGGTTCCCATAACTCCAGGGACTCGAAACTACGGGGTCTGAGATTTGTCTGCAGTTTTGGTTGTCAGGCCCCAGTACCGTCACGCGGGGGCTCTGGATGTGACAGGGTGGTGGAGAAGTCATTGTCCCATGTAACGGAAGCATATCGACTCTTCGCTCCTAAGATCCCTTACGGGATCTAGCTCGTTGCGTAGAGAACTGGCCCATTGCACCTATCTGCGCCTGGAAATTCGATTTTGCGCTGCCTTGAAATGTTGAGTATGCATTTCTTATTGTTTGGCTTCCCGGTCATCCTGGTCTGGTCGTTCCCTGTCGTATCGTATATCGTCCTGCTTGTCGTCCGCCGAGCAGTAGAGGTAGTAGTTGAAACAACAACAGTATATTTAGTAGATGTTCGGGTCTTCGATCGGGACGCAGCCGTACCCACAGCAGTAGAGTAGTAGTAGTAGTAGTAGTAGTAGTAGTAGTAGTAGTAGTAGTAGTAGTAGTAGTGGTAGTCGTAGTAGTAGTAGTAGTA